>JBBPDC010000135.1:13593039-13615466 GCA_037974485.1 Hemigrammopetersius urotaenia
ATGCTGAGGAGAGACTCTGAGTGTGTTGGGAGGAGGATGCTGAGGAGAGACTCTGAGTGTGTTGGGAGGAGGATGCATTCCCGCAAAAGAAGTGTTTGTTGCAAACTCATTAGGCTTATTGACATGGATTACTCTTGCCAATAATAAACTGACATGAAAAAACAGAGTTTTTGAAAGCATGGAAAAAGATTACTTTGAAAAGTGGAAATGTTTTCACTAACAAAACCACTTGGATGAGCAGCGAAACATCTTCAAGATTATAAACCTAGTCGCCGTGACTTATAAGACATTTAAGCATATTTTGGATCTGCTTGCCTTTTGCTCCTGGGCACTGCTGCGCAATTTGGAGGTGAGTTCCAACAGAGCCAGCACCACTCCGATCCCCAGGCCCACAGCCAGCACTAGGAAGATTCCCTTCATGCCATGCGCCCTCAGTGATGAACCTTTAACGCTGTGAGCCATGCAACTGCTGGCCCACCATTTACTGCGCAGATAAGCCAGCTCACCCGCCTCACTCAGCTGCAGGATGGCCACGCTAAGGTTCTTCAGCATGGGGGAGCCTGCAGACATGTAAACACCTCAGACATCAACACATCAAACACAAACCATCTATATCCCAAAAACTTTAAGAGACTATTTAAGGCAAAATGTAATTTACACAATACACCCCATTTTCCCTGTCAATTGGTTTGCTTCTTTAGCTCTAGGGATAATGTAGCAAAGATGTAATAAAAGCTTACTGTTCACCAATCAGCACTGTGCAAAACTAACCTGCCCCCAGTTTGCATTTACCTGTTATTTCAAAAAGCATTGTTTTTGTGATTTCTGACACACCCAATGGCATTTTATCAATAAAATTGGACAAAAGCATGTAGACTCTATTGTGCAGTCTTGATGAAAGTCTCTGTTGCCTCACCCAAAGTGGTCACGATGCTGTAGCCTCTCATGCCAATCACCTCATGGGCACGAACCAGCTCACAGTACCGAGCAACAGCGAGGTCCAGGGAAACCGACTCCCCGATAAAGGCGTAGTTTCCCTCCCGTGCCTTCTGAACACCCTCATCCATCGATGACACAAAACTCTTCCTTCTCTCCATGTGCTCATAGATGCGGCGGTAGGAAGGGTTGTTTGAATTCTGCCCCACCCCCACAACAAAAGGCTGAGGCATTTTTACATTGAAATAAGCTAATGCAGTACTACTAAGAGAAGCAGAGTCTGTATTGTAATGTGAGAGATATGAGCTGATCAAGGTAAATCTTTCCAAAATTCCTATTGCACAAATTGGAATATCTTAGCCTCAGTACACTATATGGACAAATAGATAGATAGATATACTTTATTCCATTCCCATCTGGAAATTCCAACCATGGGGAAATTCCAAATGTATTAGGACACACCTCTTAATTACTGAATTCAGGAGGCCCCCTACTTCCACTGAAGGGAAATCTTAATGCTTCAGCTGACCAATACTTCCAACTTTGTGGACACAGTTTGGGGAAGAACCTTTTCTAATCCAGTATGGCTGTGTCCCAGTGCACAAAGCAAGCCCCATAGAGACATGATTGGGTAAGTGGGGTAGAACTTGACTGTCCTGCAAAGAGCCCTGACCTTAACCACATCGCCATATTAAAGTCTATGTATTTGAACGCAATGTCATTGAAGTCCTTGTTGGTGTACTGGTTGGGCGTCCCATTACATTTGTCCATAAAGTTTACGCTGAACATGCCATGAATGAGAAAAGGATTTTCTTACTGAGCTCTGGATATAACCAGTAACAGAAGGTCATTCAGTTCAAAATTATTACTACATCCTCAGACATCATTAATAGCTTCTAATACCGTTTAAGGTTTGTATGTAAATGAAATGTAAATGTGCAAGCAAACCTTAAAGAAGGCAAGAGTTGAGGAGCCTGCCAGTGTTCCGTATTCTAAGACATCCTGATTGGCCAGGTCCTCAAAGCCCTTTATCATGAGATGTGAGGTGTCTGAGCTTTGGCTGGAGCTCAAGTTGGAGAAGTAACAGGCCAGCAGCACCAGAGCAAAAATCCACCAAGTACAGCTGATCACACGGCCAGACGGAGATTTGGGGTGGGGACCCACTCCTGAAAAAACAACCATAACTATCAGGTTGCTTTATTATTTTACACATTTGCAAAAGTCAGAGACATCCTTCATTTATTTATTTCCAGTCAAAACAGACAATAAGTAATTTCAGTTAAAATGATGTTGTGTGTGCACCCTTTGCCTTCCATTCTTTTTGGAAGGTTTGTCCTCTTCTAAAGAGATCTGCTGGGCTTTCTTTCCACATTTCTCGCAAATACCTCTGTGTTCTGCCCAAGTCTGGTGTTCTACTGAGAATTTCAGTGCAAATTTTCCTTTTCTCAGTAACAGCATCTTGACAACTATGCCTCTCTTCAGGCCCACAGTGTTGAGTTATCTTCTTGCAGTGGAAGGATGTACAGAAACCTCTGAGGATTCTTTCAGATCTGACACAAGAGTGGATATTGGTTTTTCTCCTCTCTCTCAAAGATGTAAGTGCCACAAGAGTAATGGGACAGGTAATGTGTAGTACCAGGTCTAGCACGGTTATTAAATGTGCCATTTTTCTCCGCAAGATATCCAATTTTTCCATTGACTTTCCTTTTTTGTAGGTAAATGAATTACCTTTTAGCTAGCTGGAACACAATATCAGTAATACCTTTAGGAACAGCATGCTAATTTTTGCCACCCTGGGAATAAACACATAGGACATTGTTTACACCACCATGCACCATGGTGCACACGAGACTGCCCTGCACTGTAAAACAGTTTTGTGATCGCCATTTCCCAAACAATTTTTTTGCATTTCAGTTTGTTACATGTTTTGTGATTTCGTGAATACTGGGCATATGGAGCTTTTAAATCACTCTTTTAGTGACAGCTGTAAATGACAAATGGGGGGTCACAAGTGTCAGTAAAATTGTCATGGACCTTAGAGATCCCCCTATTTCGCATACTGTACTCCACCCAGATCAGATGCTTGGCCCAGGTGGAGGACTTCAAAGAGATCAGATATCAAGGGGCTTTTTTCTTTCTGCCTATTTGACTGGGGTACTGAAACCTGACAATGCCCTCAGCAATTGGCAAAAGTTCAATACTACATCCAGGTCAATACAAGGCCACCACAGTCCCATCCACAGAAACTCCAGGGACCCTTGGATGAGTTATGTATGTGATGGCATGCTCCCAATGCAGAACTTTGGCCCTGACAGATTTGGCTGACCTAGTGGTCCTCTTCCTGGGTCACCCTCCCCCTGGAGTGTGTTCCAAATGCCAGTTTCTAATTCCCAGCAAACTGGGAACAATATTTGCGCTTTCGTTTAAGGGACTATTGGTTCAGGCGGGTGCTCAGAGGATGGAGGCCCCCACTGGTGGGAAAGAGCATCAGGCTTGGCGTTCTTCAAGGTCAATATGCTAACACAAAAAGAAGGCGCAGGGGTGCAGCTTCCAGTCAAAACTGGACCACTAGGAGAGAACTGCCCCTCCATCTACATCAGAGGCACTGACCTCTACAACAAATAGGAGCTCAAGGTCAGAGCTAGGGCTGGTGACTGAGTTCCTCAAATGATTTTTGGGCCTTCAGCATCCTCTGAAAAATAATTTCTTATAATTTCTTAATAATTACTAATTTTTTACCACGATTAGTATGTTTCAGTTGCAAAGCCAATATTCCCTTCAGTCCTGGGCTCACAGCTCTGTTGTTGCTTTGTGTTGCGTTCATATCTGAGAGGAAGCACTCACCTTCAAACACATTTTCCTGCGTTTTTTTAATCTTAAAACTCTTTTAGTATATACAGCACTGGAATTTATTTTTAAATCAGCATCTCTATGAGTGTGACAACCATTCCATGCCAGTGTCTGTTAAATTCCTAAACAAGCACCTCATTCTGCTTTATGAGGGACCTGAATCACATCTTATATAATGAAGAAAAGTATAAAAACACTGCTGTAATCGACACTCTCCTCTCACAGTGTGAACAGTTGGATGGCAAAACACTACTAGAAGGCAAAGGTAATTACTGCCATTTTGTTGAAGAGTGAACAAGAGATTTGTTTTCTTAAACACTGAATCGTTTCTACTATTTTGATATTTTGTCGTTTCATTTAAAATAATGCTTTAAAGAACATTTTTTTATTTGGAGAAATATTGTCAGCAGTTCCTAAAAGCTAAGGCAAGGCTGTTCAGTTCAATACTTGCACCTATAAAAGATAAAACTTGAGAAACTGAACATTTTTCAGTCTCTTCTTTTTTTCCTGAGCAGTAGCTGTAGCATCTTTCATTAGGATAAAGTGCTCTGCCGCACTGCACATGGGAATGGTTTGAAAAACATGACAGTTTGTGGAGGTTCAAGGTGTTGCCTTGGCCTTCAGATACCACAAGGCTCCCTCAGAGGTCCTGTAGGGTTCATGCCTTGGAAGGTCGGAGCTGTTTTGACAACCAGTAGTATATTACGCAGGTGACTATATATAAGCGAGAGATAAATTGCTGTGGTTGACCTTGCAAGCTGAGTGCTCCAGCGGTGTACCACAGGCTGTGTAGGAGTGTGAAGTGATTCTCTTCAATCTCAGGCTGTCTCCACTCACAAGGACTCAGTCTGAACACAGAACACAAGCAATCAGCATCTAGGACATACAAACAGACCTGACCAGCGAAGCCTGCATGAACAGTTTGCCTTGTGTTTTCTCTACTCTGTCACAAGAAATAATCAGGAAAAAATGTAATAAAAGTAAAAAGTAAAAGTAAAAATGTCAAAACAGGACTGGATTGGAGGGAAAACCTGATAAATAGCATTACATACACACATAAAGGACAGTTTCACCTGCAGAAATCATGTACTTCTATCAACTCAAAATAGAAAATATATTCGAATTATGGCATTTTTATACTTTACACACATAATAAAAACATGGAAAAAGAAACATATTAACAACACATCTAAAGCTATGTACTCACCACATTACCAGATATTAAATGTTTGTCTTTACAGGTAGAAGATAAATACATGACAAAATAGTTCCATTTCCCACATATAATTTAACACCAGTTATGTTTGTTTCCCTAAATGAAATGATTTCTTATAATCTTTTACAGACACAACCTTTGAAAATTAACTTGATTTCCTTGTTTAATAAGCAGTTTAATGTAGGGGATATCAAATGCGTCAATAAATAACATTTATAATAATGCTGCATTGGGAATAAGGCCCAATGCATTTTATTCTGTTTTGTTGTGATGTCATCATTCATCAGTAGTCAGGCCTTATAGGTGTTTAACCTTACGCACAGTATTCAGAATGCAATTTTCCATCATAAAGAGTTCCTAATGAAAAGGTGACATAGATCCTTTGATATTAATGAAAACATTCAAGTCACTTTCGGTTTGGCCAGGGTGTCCCCTATGGCCTGCAGACAGTTTGAAGAGTTTCAATGAGTTCAGGCTATTACAGTGTTACTGTGCCTGTATAACTGATGTAGGTAAATGATCTCTGTTCTGACTGGCTGCCCTGTTTTAAGCCTCATTCAGTCTGGGCGTTGTGACAGCTAGAGACCTCTAGAAGCCGTCCCTTTTTGCAGTCATTGTTTTGTTTTGGGACTTCTATTATGGAGTGGTGGTAGGGGTCCTTAATATTGTATTAGTCACAGCTGGGTTTTAGTCATCACTGGCATATTACAGATTTTTGTAACATTATTAGAGGAACCGATTTTATACGCCAGCTGATATTCATTTCAAATATTTTTGAATGCAAAATTGTAACAAATGAATATACAGTGAAATTAAAGTGTATATACTGGAAAGTGAGAGGTGTAAAAAGACTCACCTTGCTACAATGCAGGTGCAGATTGCAGTCAGGATGTAAGCGATGAGTATGCCAAACCAGGTCTCCCCAGAGAACGGGCAGAGGAAGTCAAAGAAACCAGAGTCCTGCGAGACGATGTCCCGCCGCAGGAGGATGCTGATGCCTGTCTGCATGTACGGCTTGGTCATTCCCACGGCCTTTTCTCTGGCTGCAGTCAGGGTTAGAGGAGCTACTGCAAGGTCAGCCTCCTGAGGACCACAGATCAACAAAAAACATTCAGATGACTGCACTGTTAGGACCACATTAACCCTCAACCTCACCACACACACACTCACGCAAGTATGCACTGTCTGGGGATACCTAAAAATATTCAGTTATACCATTTGTGTATTACTAAAGTACTGAAACAGATTGAATTCAATTTCACATGATGAATATAGGCAGCTGGTGGCCTAATGGTTAGGGCATTGCCTCTATGATCGGAAGGTTGTGGGATTGAATCCCAGAACTGCCAGTGTCACCACGGGTGTCCCCAGTTGGTGGCGACCCACAAAGGTAGTGCATTTAAAACAAGCTCTTTAGAAAAAACAGTGTTTACATGCTATTTTAAACTTCAAAAACACAAGGAAAATTCCTTGGAGCAGCTAGTGACCTGATGGTCAGTGAGTTGCTCTTGTGATCAGAAGGCAATGGTGCCCTTGAGCAAAGTACCATGCCCAAACAAAGCTCTGCATTGCATTGCTTGCACTTGCCCACTGTTTCACTTGGTGAATGGGTTGAATGCAAAGAAAGAATTTCACACTGTTCACACTGTGGTGTGTTCACATATGACAAATGGACCCTTTACAAGCTCTTTAAATGTAGCAATTGTAGAACATCAGTGTTGAAAAAAATAAGAAAAGTGCCTAGTTATGATGAGCTTTGGAAGCTGTGAAGCTGTTGCAAACTGATAATGAAAACATCCCCATTCGTTAAAAATATTTGATAAGATGAATATCTGGATGTGTTTTAGTGTAATAATTCTCTCACCCCTCTCACCACCTCCCCGATCATTCCATTCCAGCTTCCACCCTCATCCATTCTGCCATAGGCGCCATCTTTGACCAGATGAACTTTGTATTTGAAGCCCAGTTTCTTCGCTAGCTCAGACAGCAGGTCCATGCAGTAGCCCTCCAACTGGGAGCCCTTCGCCATGGTGTACGGATCTTGCTAAATGTTGAAACATCATTACTGATGAGAAAAATATGATACCCATGATACCCATTATTTATATCAACATGTTTTCACATAATACTGCTCACCTTTATGGTGGTTACAATCAGCTCCGACTTTGCTGGGTAAAAAGAAAGTTTAAGAGTTTAAGAGTACATTCACACTAACAGTGGTGGAATTCAATCAGTGTGGTATGAGGGTCCTCTGTATGATGGATTTAAAATTTGTCTGGTCTATTTGTTTATAATAATTTCTTTATTGTCAATTATTTTTATTTGTAACTGTACATTGTTTAAAGAAGTGCATATTTAAAAGATAAAATAATGATCAAAACTAACCATTTTTACCTTTGTGTGGTAGTTTGTGTCTTAATTTTTTTCTTTTTTTAATATTTTATTTTTGCTGCTTTTACGAATTGTTACACATATATATATATATATTTGCAATGCACAGTATATGTCTAAAAATGATTTTCTACACACAATCATTAGATACATTCATACACCATATACGTATGTTGTGGATATTAAAATAAAAATAAGGCAAAAAGTACAAAAATAGTCATTTAAAAGGTTATTAATGAAAATATAAATAAACAAAACCAAAAAATGAACAATAAATACAATTAAAAGTAACAGTTGTTTATGTTTGGGCACAGCAGGCGTTGAGGCAATCAGACACCTGAACAGAATGAGCCTCCACTGCTCAGGGCCGCCCTAAACATAAACACGCACAAGGACGAGGGGCTCGGCGCATGAGGGCCAGATGTCACAGTCAGAGGCGCGAGGTTTGAAAGCAACCAATCCGAGAATGTTATATATTTCTCCTTGGTGCTGATTGGCTGCTGACCAGAATTTCCCGGGTGGAGGGTCTCAAGTGTTCTCGATTGGTTGCTGAGGTTCAGCAGTTACATTCTTATGCCTCCAACTTTAACTTCTTAACTTTCTGTGACAACTTTTAGAGGCGGACATCTGGTTCCATTCACCAGTGTTTCCATGACGGAGCATCTCACCCCAAACACACTCTGAACCTCTCTGTTTACAACCTAAACATTTCATTATGATATGATGTAAACATTATGTATGCGCTTAGCTACTAACATTTCTGTCAGGCAAACCGGCCTCTCACTCAATCTAAAGTCCTTTACCCTTAGTGTATTTTTCCCTGACACTAATTCTCTGTGTTTTGCTCTGCATTTTTTTGTTTGTGTTTTTTGTTTGTTTACCCCCACACCCGTGATATCACAGTCTCTCACTCGGACACACATTTTAAAGGGGACTTGACTGCCCTGTCTCTCTCCACATATTTTACAGTAGGGACTGAGCCACAAAAATTGGTTATTTTAAAACGATCAGTACTGTGCCCCCGATTATCTGATCGATAAGCTGTGTACAGATGCAACACCCTGGATATTAACAAACATTTTGCTCATCAATCTCTCTGTTTAACTCAGAAAAATACCAAGGTATGAAAGCAAAATGTGACACTTAACAGCTGAACCTGGCAGTTCCTGAGCTTCCCTCCTCCATGCTTCAAGGAATCTTACAGAACTGTGTTTTTCTGAAGAAGCACTGCTCTCAGTGCTTAGTTCTGGGATTGTTTCTGTTTCACATGTTAGTTTGATTTGCTTTTAACCAGCTCTCCATTGTTTGCATTCATTTTCTGTAAACACTTAATCCTCACTAAGGCCGTGTGTACCCAGGGTCTACGGGTGCAAGGCAGGGACTCACCCTGGGCAGGGGGTCAGCCTATTGCAGGGCGCGTGCACACACACACACACACACACCATTCACTCACACACTCATACATACAGTCAATTTAGAATCCCCAGTTCACCTGACATGCATGACTTTGGACTGTGGGAGAAACCAGAGACCCTGGAGGAAACCCACGCCACCCCTAGGAGAACATGCACAAGACCAGGACCCAGATTCAAACCCCCAACCCTGGAGGTGTGAGGCAACAGTGCAACCCACTGGGCCACCTTTATTTGCATTTCATGAAATTAACTCTCATGAGGACCTCCTAGGAGTGCATTGTTTTCCTAGACTAGCCTAATGTTATGTTACTTCACTGTGGTATGCTAAGACTCTTGAAATGAAATATAACAAGTACCTTCTGTGAGTGCATTGTTTTCCTGCGCTAGCCTGAATATGACATAAATCAGGGCTCTCAAGTCTCATGCAATGAGCATGAGACACACGCATCTGACTGTCTTCACACGCTCACACGCCACACTTCCGATTTCTCACGCAGAATCTAGGATGCCCATTGAACACCACCATCAACGTTGGGTGCTTCTCTGTTATCCTGTTGCCTCGACATCTGGGTACATCTGTGAGTTGCTGCCCTGTTTTTTGAGAGATACTTTCCACTCTGTTTAGCATATTTCATCACAAATCACAAAAAGCGGATTTTGCATCCATTTTGGTAGCCTGTGCCTGTGTGACTGTATACAAAATCTACACACCAGCTAATCTGAGACCTGAATAAATCTAAATGAATATGTGACTCTGTGATTGACTCTTACTGTGATGACAGTAGGCGACAGTGTTCGCGGATAGAGTGTGATTGAGAGACCGTGAGTGTGAGATTCACATTCACAGGTGTGAGACTGAAGAAACATGAGGGTAAGGTTTGTTAAATTAAGACTGGAGCTCAAGAAGCAGGATTGCACATATCAGTTCTAAATATAGCAGTCATATTTAACCCTTATTGTTATTAAGTAGCTTTGGAGATTTATCTAAGCTTGCTAGGGGTTGTTAGCTCTGGGTTTAGCAAGTCAGCTAGCATTTTTACATTTGCTGATTTTGCTAAGTACACTAATGTTATGTTGAAATGGACCATTTCCGGTTTCCCAAAGGAACACATCGTGGGAAATTTACCTTGAAAGGAATCCGGTCATTTTGGTGGGTAGTTTACAAGAAATAAGCAGAAACAATGTGCCCTGGTTTAATGTTCTGTATGAAGCCAATGAGCGGGGATTCACAATTAAAAATCAGTTAGTATTCACTAATTTAGTAGACTGTGTGAGCTACAGTAGAAAAGTATGTGCACACTACAGTTGAATACTGAGGTTATGCAGGCATGGAAAAAATAAGAGATCATTTTTTTCTGGTTATTGCTTTTGTAATTTGTGGAAGTGTGTCTGTGTAAGATGTAGCATGTCACTGTGGTTTTATTGACCAAACTTGTTTCAAAATTCCAAACAAAAAAATGTTTGGAGAAAATGTAAAAAATAATACATACAAATAGTTTATCATACCTTGAAAAAAACACTAATACATTATTTTACAATTGCAAAAAGGAGAAAGTAGTCTCTTATTTTTTTTCCATGGCTGTATATGTTAGGCCTGCTGAACCAGTCACCCTGCGTGTTCGATGTCTGTGCTTGTCTGGCCAGCAAGTAAACACATTTTCAAAAACTCTAATACAAATACAAATCA
Source organism: Hemigrammopetersius urotaenia (assembly GCA_037974485.1). Taxonomy (NCBI): domain Eukaryota; kingdom Metazoa; phylum Chordata; class Actinopteri; order Characiformes; family Alestidae; genus Hemigrammopetersius; species Hemigrammopetersius urotaenia. The sequence goes on from JBBPDC010000135.1 coordinate 13,603,535, forward strand.
GCAGATTTGACTGTAATGAAATCAGAATCAGTCACAAAAATTCTCAACCAGTGCACCCCTAAAGAAGAGGGATTTTGTTCTGATGTGACCTCAAAGTGAAAGCCAGGTGCTCTCAGCCAAAATCTCAGGGATTCCTATATTGATCTGCCAGTTTAATTCAGCTGCTATTTTTGGCTCCATCCCATTACTTCCTCCTCTACAATCACAAATAACTCCCCGGCCTGAAAAAGGCCCGGCTAGCACAGCGCTTTTTGTGCCTCAGTCATGTTAGGCTTCATTCTAAATTTAGTGAGGGAAGAAATAAGAGGGATGCGCTTGATGCCCTTTTAGACTGTGTGGGTTTCCAGAGTCAGTGGCTCTTTGTGGCTTCCTGTGGCTTCTGGGACGTGATAGATTGCTCAGAAACAGGGATCTTATTTACCCGGGCTGGACTGTGACTAATTCTTGTTGATGCTGTAATTGAGCAGATCACAAAAACAGGGTGGCGAGGGAGGCAGGGCTGTCAAAGAGCATCAAAAGCCCAGAATGTGGCTCCTCTGAGTGATCCTGACATGCATCAGCTCCTCCCATTGAGAAAATATGATAGACAGCGGTGCAGTCACTGCTTGGCCAGCCTTAAAACACTGGACCCCTTATTCAAGGCCTTTTGAATTGATTTATAACCATTTGTTTTTTTTTAGTGAAAGTGGCAGCTGGCTGGCTTCCTCTCTTTCAGAAATGTGCCAAGCAGGATGCAAACTCCAGCTTTGAAGCTCTGCCCAGCTGACAGTTTCAGCCATTTATTATATGACAAGCCCATGAAACTTCAGCATCTCCAGCAGGGATGACAAGATGGACTGGCAAAGAAGCATTCGTGACCACGGTTACTGAAATTAAACAGATACTCCTGCAGAACGACTAGAGATAACTTAATTAGGACAGCTATACTACTACTACTTATAGCTGTCCTAACTAGCAGTAGTAGTAGTAATAACTACTACTACTACAACAACAACAACAACAACAACAACAACAACTACTACTACAACAACTACTCCTACAACTACTACTACTACTAATAATAATAATACTACTACTACTACTACTAATAATAATAATAATAATACTACTACTACTACTACTACTAATAATAATAATAATGATACATTTTTGAATATAAATCCTTCTTTAAGGCTGCAGTTCTGTCAAGGATCTGTTTGTGAGCCTTGGTAATAATAATAATAAGTATAATTATTTCATGGCTGAAAAATCAAACTAGAAATTTTTTTCTTTGTCATTGCTGACATAAAGAATCACATTTTTAAATAATGAAGAATCCTGCACTAGTGCAGAAAAATGACCTAAAGCTGTATTACCTTGTAACGCCTATATATCACTTGAATTCAGCAGATATTAGAGTATTGGTGTTACCTGCCATGGAGGAGTGAGACAGCAGCAAGACTGCAGTGAGGGCTGGCAATACCCACATGTTGGTAAAAATCACCTGTGGCAGAAAAGATTTTTCATTTCAATTCAGTATGCATTCACAAATATGTACTGGATCTATGACCATGTTACTATAGGTTAGAATATGAAAAAACACAGAGGACAAATGCAAGCCAAAGCAAGCTAGAAGTGAACACAACGTGTAACAATAGAAAACCGCATATTATCCCAGATCCTCACAAACTTACCAAAGCAATGATAGGGTTACTCCACACTAGGTCAGTCTCAAACTGGTCAGACTGAGAGGGAGCTGGACCATAACCACAATGAATAAGAGAAGAATGAGGCTTTGAGAAAGCCAATGAGTTTAGAGGGGTGGAGTATACGCAATAATGAGGCAGAGGAACATTCTGGATCTCAGATATGCACATAGAATTATGAAATCTTGCAAAAGGACACAATTAAAAAATTTTCCATTATAGGCATGTTTTCATATCCCTACAAATGGATCTGTTATGTAATTCCTCTGGAATGAATAAAGTTTTCTAATTCTGATTCTGATAATCAAAACTTGTTTTGGACAAAAATAGCTCAGTAGGGATGAATCACAGCATATCTAATCAATAAACTAGCCCTAAATCAAGATATTTTACACCTTGTAATGAATTTAAAGGCAGATAGTGTACTACACCAGTACAAAAATACACTTTGTTGTGTTGTATATTGGTGCATGAACATTTCACGGCAGTGTGATGGACATTGTATAAAACTTAATCTGCGGTAATTTAATATGCACTGTATTTTAGTGTCCGTTTGTCATACATGAACACACCACAGCACACAGATTGAACAGCACAAAACTGTTCTCTGTATTTACCAGCTGCTGCTTTTTTAATTATTTTTTTATTTTATATGATATGAATGTATACTTTATGATATGCTGCAGGATTTATCTTTGTTTCACAATGAATCTGATATTATTCTTTTACAATTTTTCATATATGTTTTTCATATATATCATTTCACGTGCGCGGATGGTGTGCTGTAAACGCGCGCGAACACAACAGGGAAGTGGCGCGCGCAGTGTTTTTCTGCTCGCTCTCGCTTCCTATTGGCTGAGGGTGGAGTGCCGTAGGGTATTGGGCCAATCAGAGTGCGGCGCGAGCGGGGCGCGCGGTGAGCCCGGGGCTTCGAGCGGTACGGGGGGGGAAGAGAGAAAAGGTTTTTTTTTCCTCTCTCCTGTTTTATCTCTCTCTGTGTACCCTCCTGTTTTATCTCACACAGGTACGGGATTTAAGGGAGGGCTGCCAATATTAATTTACACCCCGCGAGCGGCGCGTGCGGCCGGTGATGCGGGTGCACGAGAAGCCGACACGGCGGGATCCAGGCGCGCGGACGGGGGAAGGAGATACGGCCCAGCCTGGAGACTGGAGGATGACTGCAGGACTCTTGCTGTACAACTCACTGTAAGTGTTCCTGCTGTGGTGCAGCTCATATTGCATTTGCATTTGTAATGCAACTTGCATTTCCATTTGCATTGCATTCACTGCATTTTACACACAAACACACACACAGGGTGTAGAGGAGCAGCCCACCCTCTTCTCTCCTCTTTTTCTAAACGCACTGCTACACAATAACACAACTGGCTCTTACATGGCTGCTTTACTTGCAGCCTTCATGTCTGCTCCTGCAGCCTGCTCTCACTGCTGATGTTCAGATAGCCACTGGCTCTCCGAGCCCTTAAAATGGCTGACTTCCACCCTCCTGCTCCTGGACTGGCATTTATCGCTCTGCAACCAAACTACGGCAAACGACAGCAGGGAAGCTACCCAGCCCTGCACCCTGACAGGCCCAGGCCGACCACGTGCTCTGCACGCCTCTCCGGATTGGTTGGAGGATACATAATTATTATGTTACCAGGATCCACTGAGTGAGACAGAGCTGACCGGCTATATATGGAGATATTTGTTTTCTCCAGCTCAGTAAATAACACTGTTACACATATTATACACTGCAGTATGACATGCTTGCACTTATTGTAAGGAAATGCATTGTAAACATTAGAGAGACTGCTGTTGTTGACTGTTCCTTTGCTCATAATACACCGCATTTGTACAAATCATTATAATTTGTAATATATGATATATATCATATATTACTATATATATCATTAAGCACTAACAATAGCCTGTATATCCCTAATAGATAGTAAGGGTGTTCATTTTTCGATTTGATACAATCTAGTTGTATATTGAGTTTCACCCCGGATTGGTTGGAGAACCATAATGATTCAGAATCAGAAAACTTTATTGATGCCGCAGTAATCTGCTTAACCGTAACCGTTTTGCGACAGTAACTTTAGAGAGACTGCTGTTGTTGATGGTTCATTTGCACGTAATATTATCCCTAATTTACACCAATATATCACATGTGTATCATATATTTATATATATATACACACACAGTGAGTTCTGGGAACAAAACGGTTAAGCAATTTCCTGCGGCATCAATAAAGTTTTCTGGTTCTGAATCATTATGGTTCTCCAACCAATCCGTGGTGATTGGTTAGAGAACACACTCATTAAGCAGTAGCCAGTATGTCCCTAATACACACGTTTAGTTTCACTGTGTTCTGTGTTTTTATTGATGAAATGACAATAAAATCGATGGGTTGATTTGGGTGGAGGGTGCGTAATTATGTTACCAGGATCCACTGAGTGAGACAGAGTTGACTGGCTATATATAGAGATATTTGGTTTTTTTTACAACTCAGTAAATAACGGGGTTGCATATTTTATACACTGCAACAGGACATGCTTTACATGTGGTGTTCTGTTCTTGTCCTGGAATAACTTTTCACTGTTTGCTGTGTGTATATAGTTTAAATGAATTGTTCAGTTTGATACTACTACTATAGTTTCTGTTTTCATGTTCCTGAAATACAGTAAACCCTCAGTCTAACAAGGATTTTTATCTGTATTACCACCACCAGTCCAAAGGTGGCGGTAATACACTGAAAAGAAGAAAAAAGAAGAAGCCTGCTGCAGCATATAGTATGACTGCTCCCTGTCTTCAGTTCAGCAGTTATCTCTGTTTATTTAGTATTAGTAAGCTGTTCCCTGTCTAAACATGCGGGTAGAGAGTTATTTTAATGTTTCTTTTGTGTACGTTGCATGCCGTTAATGCTAACCAGTAATGCTAATGTTTTTTTAAGCAATAAAGTTTTCTGATTCTGATTATTTATTTACATTTTTATTAAGGTTAATGCATTAAACTGAGTATAAAATTAAATTAAAGTGTTCTGGGAGCAGATTTGGGGTAACATTTAGGTTTACACTATAAACATAGGCATTTTTAGGCATTTTTTTTAACCAAAACACAACAATGCAGTTTTTTACTATACACGGGGATTACTGTATTCAACATTATACTGTACAGCAGTGGTCCCCAACCATTATTTGGTCACGAACCGGTTTAATATCAGAAACTATTTTCACGGGCCAGCCTTTAAGGAGTGGCAGATAAATATATGTATACGTATTTATACCAATAAATGATGCGCATAAAAATTTTATATATAATAATAAACGTAAATCCAATGTGTACTCGCAGCTTTATTAACAGCATTTTCATAACATCGAGCCGACAACATAACACTGGTAACATCTACAGTTTTTTTTCTGTGCAGCCTGCGGACCGGTACCACATGACCCACGGCCCGGTACTGGTCCGCGGCCCGGGGTTTGGGGTTCACTGCTGTACAGTATTTGATGTTATCAATGTTGTGAATGTTATGCTTTATAGTGTTCCAGTTTAATGCTTTGGCCACAAACTAATATTCTATGCATGATACAAGAAGACATCACAGTACAGTACATTGTGATGCAGTTCAATGTTTTGTCCCTAATTCATATATGTACTTTACTGATATCAAATAGGAAGTTGTGAAGCAATATTTTATTATTTTCTGTATACATCTACAAAAAGGCATAATGTATATTTTTACTTCTTAAAAAAACATTTTGGTTTGTCAGGTTTGTTGTGACAGTATTCATTACTGCTTCACACATTTTACACAGCGCTCAAACGTTACCCTGAAGTGTTGTCACAGGTTAGTTACAGTTGCAAGGAAACATAAGTGGAACTCACACTTCCAATCTCGTTGCCTTAATTAAACACCTTTTTCCAGTGTGCTCATGGAGAAGTCATTAATAAAGAGGTTTTCTTACCTTTTTTTCCTCAATGTGCTTATTAAAATACACGTTATTAGATTAGTTAGATTTTGTTTGTCTATAATTTTGACTTAGCTAAAGATCAGACCACATTTTATTTGATTAAACAGTTCAGGAATTTTTCTTGCAGCTGTAGTAATGCTGCACAATATGGACAGGATATTCCCATTGCGATTAGACTGCTATCCTATTGCAATGTCTTTAAAATATTACAGGGCCCATATCATCAATCATCATTGAGTCTACAGCAGTTTAGCTGTGCTAATTCATGCTGAGAACTTCAGTGTTTCAGCCTTTATGCTGTCTCTTGAATAAGCTGCGATACAGGTCAGCCAATCAGAGAAGAGATCAGTTACATATATTAGTCGCTGGGTAGTGCTGTTGCCTCACATCTCCAGGGTTGGGGATTTGAATCTGGGTCCTGGCCTTGTGTGTGTGTGGAGTTTGCATGTTCTCCTCGTGGTGGTGTGGGTTTCCTCCGGGGTCTCCAGTTTCTCCCACAGTTCGAAGTCATGCCAGGTGAATTGGGGATTCTAAATTGACCGTAGTTGTGTGTGTGAGTGAATGGTGTGTGTGTGCCTTTTAGTGGGCTAGTGCCCTTCCCAGGGTGAGTTGACCCCAGGATAGACTCAGAGTACCCGCGACCTAGTGTAGTGGTTACAGAGAATAAATGAATGCAATATCTCTGTGTAATTTGATCCGTTCCGTCAATCACATCACAGTGACGATAAAGTATACTGGATACTGTGTGTGTATAAAACAAATATTGCTCAGATACCTGGGAGGTTTGTTTGTATACTAAAAAGCCCTCATTTGTTTTTTGTTTTTTTTATAGGTAGGAAACAAGAAGACATTACAAATGAGGAAGCTAAAGAAACGTGGTGGTCTGTCGGGTGGCAGCAGGGGCAGAGGACGGGGCCGGGCCGGGGCTAATGACTCCAGGCAATCAGAACTCGACTTTCTACTCCGTCCGCCGTCCCCCTGCAGGTTCAACTTCTCTGCCACCCGAGAGACCCTGACCTATGCCCAGTCTCAAAAGATGGTGGAGGTGGAACTGGAGGGGAGAATCCACCGGATCAACATTTTTGATCCTCTTGCAGTCATCACAGAGGATGAAATGCTGGCGCAAGAAGTGCAAGAATGCAACAGCAACAAGGAAAACAGCGAGCAGGACCTGAGACAGGGCCGTCAAGGCCACAATGCCTCTGCTAACAAAGGTAGGAGGAAAGACGGCAAAAATGCAAGCGAAAGGGCGAGACGTTTTGGTTCTCAGCAGTTTTCGCATGAGATCCATCAAGCTCAGTTTGAAGGACCGTTGCCTAAGCCTAACTTTCGCAAAATGGACTCTTTCATTCTTTCCGATGCTCCACCGCTTCCTGTAGCCTATTACCGCTACGTGGAAAAATCTAACGAAGAGCTGGAGACGGAGGCAGAGTACGATATGGACGAGGAGGACATGGCCTGGCTGGAGATGGTCAATCAGAAACGAGTTTCGGACGGCCACGCCTCCGTCCCGCCGGACACCTTTGAGCTGTTGATCGACCGTCTGGAGCAGGAGTCCATCTTAGAATCTAGGAGCCAGGCCCTGTCTCAAAACACCATTGATGAAGATGCGTACTGCTGCGTCTGCATGGACGATGAATGCCTCAATAGCAATGTCATCTTATTCTGCGACATCTGCAACTTGGCCGTGCATCAGGTTACAATTTACAAAATCACAGAATTCACCTAACATTATCAGTCGCAGTCTGCATTGTTTATGTTTCTCCATTTTAACTACTATTGCTATTGTTATTATTAATCTTATTAGTTGCCAGTTACATCAACATACATTTGGTTAGAAATGTTTTCACTAGTTGTATTGTTGCTTCAAGGTTCAGTAAATTTCCTCATTTTTTAAAGGTATATCAAAATTTCATTTTTTTAAAGCCTCTCTTGTCGTGATTAACTTCTAATGAATAACTAAATTTTGTGTGATGAATTTACTGCACACTGGCAGAAAAAGAGTCCAGGATACTGAGATTTTTTTAAATGAATTTTTCTGCTGTTTCCTGGACCCTGTGTTGGTGCAGTTTTTGCCTTACATCTCCAGGGTTGGGGGTTTGAATCTGGGTCATGGCCTTGTGTGTGTGTGTGAGTGTGGAGGTTGCATGTTCTCCTCATGGTGGTTTGGGTTTCCTCCGGGGTCTCCGGCTTCTCCCACAGTCCAAAGACGTGTGTCAGGTGAATTGGGGGCTCTAATTTGACAGTTGGTGTGTGAGTGTCCCCTGTGGTCCCTACCTTGTACCCATTGGCTCTGGGATAGGCTCCGGGTACTTCTGGGGATTAAATGGTTAGATAAAACCACGTAAACTTATCTCTGATGATTTTGACCTGTTGACCTTTTGCTTTGGTTTTAGTGAGGTGGGTTGCCATGGAGAAATGTTACCAGCAGGAGCATATTTAATGAAACCTGTAATTACAGATGATAACTGGTAACTGATCATGTATTGCCCTTTATATAATCACCAGGGCTGGAAATTATCTAATGCTACAGTCACCTTCATATGATCTCTCAGTGGGCTTGACGTTTCTGTCTTTTCCTTGAGCTCCCTCGTTTATCTAATCTGCCCTTCGTTAAATTAAATCAAGTGTGCTGCTGGAGGAATTCAACAGATCTATACAGTGCCTGGAGCTGCACTGAGGAGAGGAGGAAACCAAAATCTTATTTTAACTGAGATTTCAATGTTGGCACAGAAGACAAGAAATTCTTGATTACATTTACTGCATATATGTTTAATTGTATTTATGTCAAACACTGCTAAGAAGCTTCTTGAGGCTTTTTCAAGACAAGATAAAAATGAATGATGAAATACAGTAATATAGTATGTTGTTTTGAGATGGAAAAATAATGTACCATTACCACTTACTGCACTGGAATCAAAGACAACATTTATATATGCGTATTGTTATCAAGCCAAATTCCAAATGGGTGCGTTTGTTGTATGTATCTAATAACATGATTTTGGTTTTGACCAGGAATGTTACGGAGTACCATATATTCCAGAGGGTCAGTGGTTGTGCCGTTGTTGCCTGCAGTCCCCATCCAGACCTGTGGATTGTGTGCTGTGTCCAAACCGCGGAGGCGCCTTCAAACAGACCAGTGACGGGCGCTGGGCACACGTGGTGTGTGCCATCTGGATCCCTGAAGTGTGTTTTGCTAACACTGTGTTTCTGGAGCCAATAGAGGGCGTCAGTAACATTCCCCCTGCGAGGTGGAAGCTAACCTGCTACTTGTGCAAGCAGAGGGGGAGAGGGGCATCCATCCAGTGCCACAAAGCTAACTGCTATCGGGCATTTCACGTGACCTGTGCCCAGAGAGCCGGACTGTTCATGAAAATCGACCCGGTGCGAGAGACTGGCACCAATGGGACGACGTTTACGGTGAAAAAAACAGCCTTCTGTGGCAGCCACTCTCCGGTTGCCGTGGAAGGTGAGGAAGATGGAGGTTTTGCAGGTGGTAGGAACAACAGAGGTCAAAGGGCTTACACTCTAGGCCCTGCGGTGCAGCAGAACCAGCGTGGGAACAAAAAGGCCTCGCCAACGCCGCAGCAGAAGAAGACAAGAAAGAGCGCAGATGGAGTTTCACGGAAAACAGGAGTGCCGCTTCTCCTCGTGCCCCAAATCCCATCCTACAGGCAAGAATTACACTGATAGTTTGACCAGGAATCTTTGTTTACTCATTTTTACCCTTTTTCTCTTGCCAAGACATGTTTCATGTCTGAAGTTTCCTTGTTTAGTCTTGCACTGGAGTCGCAAAACTTATGTAACTTAGAAGTAATGATTATCATCTTTGCACAGTTTATGGCACACATTGTAACAGTGTAGACGGTGCAGTTACATTTCTTAAATATCAATTTTCATAGAAAGCAAGGGAAAAAATGTACGTGATTTTCTGACAGGCTGAACAAGATTTGCACCGGCGTGTCTGTTCAGAGGAAGAACCAGTTCATGCAGAGACTCCATAATTACTGGCTGCTTAAGCGGCATTCCCGCAACGGAGTTCCACTCGTTCGCCGGCTCCACTCACACCTGCAGGCGCAGAAAACCGAACAGGTCAGTCAGAATCTCGTAACACACCTTACAACACAACCTGTTATATGGAGTAAAGTGATATTCTTTTTAAAATTATATTAATGGTCTTTTCTTGTCACGTTATATGTTTGAATATTTAATCACATCTTTTGTAATGCTTATAATTTTGATCGGGCAAAAACTTTTGTTTTTGGTTCCTGAGGTTCATATTTTTGCTAGAATTAGGGTTGACTTCATTCAAATTTGATTCTTGTTCTACAGCTTTTTAGAATCATCTACAGCTCTGTCCGTCACTCTGGACACATCTAAAATTTCTTGATTCATTTACTTCCTACCATTTTATTTGAAACCAATTTACTTGTGGGGTGTTGGCATACTGAAATACTTTAAAAAAACTATTGCAAGACAATTGTTTTATATTGTCATTCTATAAAACAGTACTTCCAAACCTTTGAATGACTTTTTGGGAGTACGTTTGAGTACTTTTCTATGATGGGCAGCTGGTGACCTAGTGGTTAGGGAGTTGCCCCTTGCGATCAGAAGGTTGTGGGTTCAAATCCAAGTACTGCTAGTGGCACCACTGAGGTTCCCCATGAGCAAGTTACCACACACATTCATTTTCTATTATCCTATTAATACACCCTATTATACCCAATATGCTCTAATAATATTTCCTTAATTCCCAAAAGTTAAATTTTTTTCATGTGACTGTGTGGTGGTGTGTATCAGAGGGAGCCAGATGCACGGCTGCAGGCTGTTAGAGAGGAGCTGAAGTACTGGCAGAAACTGCGGCAGGACCTGGAGAAAGCCCGTCTGCTGATCGAGTTAATTCGCAAGAGAGAGAGGCTCAAACGTGAGCAGGTGTGCAAAACGTTTCATTTTAATCTCTCAGCCAGAAAACTGTAATATCTGTATTACTGAACATAGTTTGGCGATAATATCCCGTTTTGCCTTTTCTTCAGTGTAGCTGGTGTCTGGTGCGTTAACTTTAGTTTTTTTAGTTTTGTACTGAAGCTAAGAGGCCACTGTAGGTATTATAATGCTTCCTCATACCGCACTGAATTAGTCATCTCTAACAGAATCATGTGGTTTCTAACGCTCTTGCAGCTAGTAACCTTGGCTGCCCACTGTTTCACTTTTGAATGGGTTAAATACAGAAAAAGAACCTCATACTGTTCACACTGGGTGCTGTGGTGTGTTCACATGTGACAAATGGTCACTTTACACTGTATGACAAATGGACAAAAATATGAAGTCACAGTAGCCATTTCTGTCAACACCTTTGTCCAGTTAAAACTGACATACAGTGTCAGAAACCACATTAACACGTTTATTTGCACAACGCCAGTTGATGGGGTATAAGGTTGCAATATTTGTTAGTCTCGGGGCTTCAGTGTCAAACAAAGTTAGGACACCAAAATGCTCTGCCTGATAAGGGGCCAAACAAACCACTTTTTTAGGATTCCACACCAGGGTTGAGCCCCCGCTCTCCAAGCGAGATTTCTCTGCGGTGCGAGCACTCAGACACGTCAAACTCAACAGTTCGAGTCATCTCCATTTCCAACAAGCCCTTCTTTGTATGTTTAGCTCCAGTAGATCAGGGGTTATTCTCCAAAAAACGTTCACCTCAATGCGGTGTCCCAATACTTCAGAGTTGCTTATCTCAGCAGGGAATTTAAATTACATTTATGTTTTCTTTTAGGGCAATGCATTATACTGAGTTTAAAATAAAATTAAAGTGTTCTGGGTGCATATTTTGCGTTTTTTTCACTATACACACGTAACCCCGTGAAAAGCAAGGGATTACTGTAATGGGAAGTTATTAGTAATATACCCAGAACTTAATTCAACTTATTGTATGTTGTATTGCTGCGATCTGGCTCTGATTTGCCTCTCTGCTTGTGTAGATGAAGCTACAGCAGGCAGCTCTGGAGCTCCAGCTGACCCCTGCTCTGGTGCTGTTGCGCTCCACACTTGAGCAGCTGCAGGAGAAAGACACTGCCCATATCTTCACATCGCCTGTCAACCTGAAAGAGGTAGGAGCAACGCAAAAGAGAGTTTTAAAATTCATGTTCTCACACACCACCTACCACTTCATTTTTACGGCATTTATCAGACGTTTTAATCCAAAGCGACTTCCATTCCATAACTACAGGGGACAGTCTCCCTGGAGCAACTTGGGGTTAAGGGTCTTGCTCAGG
>JBBPDC010000135.1:13615566-13648175 GCA_037974485.1 Hemigrammopetersius urotaenia
TCTTTAAGGGTAATGTATTAAACTGAGTTCAAAATTAAATTAAAGTGATCTGGGAGAACATTTGGAGGCATATTTATAGTTTACATTATAAAAATAGGCATTGGGATCATTTGGGGGGCGGCTTCAGACCTTCGGCAGAATTCAAATGAGCCATTTTACAATGAGATTAATCTAGATTTAGGCCCATCATAGTTCATATTTTATTGTGAAATTCCCCAGATGAACACATTGCAAAGATCACAAATTCATCCCAAAAGTATTGGGTGGAGCACCATTACTCCAAAGAACGTAGTTTTACTGCTCCTCAGGCCAATGCTGGTGGATTTATACCCTCTAGCCAAGAAATACACTATATGGACAAAAGTTTTGGGACACCTAACCATTACACCAACATGGACTTTAATGACATTACATTCAAATACATAGACTTTAATATGATGTTAGACTCTCCATCTCTGTTCTAGTTCACTCCAAAGGTGTTGAATGGGGTTGAGGTCAGGGCTGTCAAGTTCTTCCACACCGAACTCATTTAACCATGTCTTTATGGATCTTGCTTTTGTGCACTGGGACACAGTCATGCTGGAATAGAAAAGGGTCTTCCCCAAACTGTGCCCACCAAGTTTGAAGCATGGTGGTGCTCAAAATGTCTTAGTAATCTTACTGCTTTAGCATACCCTTCACTGGAAGTACGGGGCCTAATCCAAACCCTGGAAAACAGGTGTGTCCCAATACTTTTGTTTATATATGAAACGCCTGTGTTGGGGGTTTAGTTATATTCTATTGCTAATGCTAGAGCACTGCTCTGCTAACTTCCTTTGCACAATGAGAGCTAAAAGCAATAGATTCCCACACGCAAGTGCCACACCTGAAACCAACTCTAGACCTATAATGTACTTATTTGTAAGTGAAATTAGGGAAGCTGACCAGTGAAGAAACAAGACAAAAGTTAACATCTAGCCGAGCCCAGAACCTTTTCTTACTCCTTGTTCCATGCTTCTTACTAGGTTCTATTTTTAAAAAATAATCAAATAACCTCATCACTTATGTTCTGTTCAGGCACCATTCAAAACCCACCGAGACTATTCTGGGAAAAATGTGAAGAAGTAAAAGTGAAGAACGTAGGGTTCCATTAAATCATTCTTTAATTTTTTGGACAGCATGACAGAACAGTACAACCTGCGAAAATGCTGATAAACACTACAAAGACAAAAACTGCTGTTGTAATAATGACTGCCTTCCCAAAATGAAGAGAAAGTAGGGTTTCAATGTTTAACATTTCAATGCTTTCAGTGTTTAACGTTTATTCTATTAGTTGTTGTCCTGGTCATTTTATTTGCTCTTTTTCATTTTTAAGTTTTGTTTTATGTTTACTTTTCTGATCATAATTTTTAATTTGCCTTTTAAATGGTTTTAGATTTTTCAAATCTTTTACATATTTTCTGGATTAGGTCTTCAGGATTTGTTTTATTGATTGTAAAGCACTTCAGGCTACATAAGGTGCTATACAAATAAGGATTTATTATTATTATTTATAGTCTTTATCAGCATTTTGTAGATCATCTAATTTGAAGACTACCTTAATTTAAAAAATATACGCTATTTTTTTGTATCTACCCAACACTGAACGTGTACAGGCTACTTTAATTGTAATGTACCTCAAATTCAACACACAATCCAACTGCATACTATGGTTTTGTGCATACCATGCAGCCAAAAACATCAAACGAGGTCATTAACACCAGTCATCTCGAAGAGTTCAGCACCAGTCTTCTCAACAGAACTGTTAAGAAGAGACTCAGAGGTTCCAAAGAAGAAAACTGAACATCATTTCCATGGTTTGTTATCTTTGATGTTTTTCATCTCCAACCAATTGTACAAAATATTCTTTTAGCCATGTGTCATCATGGCTTGAAGTAATTGTCATGAACATGTTTTGCCTGTTTATACATGCCAGGAGTGCAATATAATTGTGGCAAATGACAATAAATGACCAAAATACACCAGTAAACCATGCCAAACATAGCACTAGTTCAAAATGCAGACCCATAGGAGAACCTGAGATCAAGTGACAAGGTCATTTGAGCCAGAAATTTGATTTAAATACACATCATAACTCAAATACCCATTTAAACCAACCATCACAAATCATCAACCTATTACATCTATACAGTGCGAGTGGGGTAAAACACAAAAAGAACATATATGGTACTTTATTACACCTACGTACTTTCGAAGTACTAACAAACATACAAAGGTTTTCTCTACGCAGGGCAGTTTGATCCAGCTACATTCACAAAGCAGAATTGTCTGTTTATGCTACAAGATTCATCTTTGGTTTGGAAATAGGGCCACAAATTTGAAGAACTTTATTTAATAAGCGCATATGACTAATATTTCCCTAAGCAGCCAAATGAATTCAAATGTACAGTACACAAATGTAGGCCTTTCTAACTTTGCAGGACTGACGATAGGAATTCAATTTTGCACACACAGACTGTATAATCTCTAGAGAAAAGCACAGTTAATAAAATGGAATGCTCTGTAGCAGTCACACCTAAATCATCATGCCCAATGCCAGGCATGATGGACTAGAGGGCTTATAAGGCCTTCAGTACTGAGCTAAGGAGCAGCGGCACTGAATTCTCTGGAGTGACTGAGCTAATCAACCGGCATCGCCAGCTCATCCCTAGCTCCTGCTCTTGTGGCTCAATATAATAAAATCCTGCATAAAAATGAAATGTTACAATGTCTACAGTTAAACCTTGCCAGAAGAGTGGAGGCAGGACCGATATACATATAGAAAGTGTATCCCCAATGCATCCTGGCTTGTTCTACTTGAGATGAAGTAATGACCAAACGGTGACCATTGAACACAAATTGTCACATGATTTTTTTTAAGCCACTGGCATGAGACTCCTGTTGGCCTTATGCTTCCCTCGCTCTCTCCCAGACAGAAAATACTCCTCTACACACATTCACACACTCTCTCGCCCATCCAGACTACTCTGTGCAAATGTGTGTAACATATATAGTGAAGATGGCTACATGCTTTCATATCTGGAGGAAACAGGATCACCTCCCACTCTTTGCATGCAACCATGTTTTAACGCATTAATGAATAATCAGAATCATCAACCTGGAGTGACTGTGCATTAAAAGCCTAAACCTAAAAAAATAAAAGGCCTAGAAAGACAACGCACCTTTTGTGAAGGCCTTTGCTATAGCGCATTAGGGACACACCATGATTTTAATAACTAGATCACCTCAGCATTACTTATAATGGCCAAACTGTTAAAGTGGTGGAATGGACATTTTTGTACAATTGAACAAAACCATGCTGAAAATAGTCCAGGAACAGCTCTTCCAAAAAACAGTCCAAAAGATCTTCTTAACCTGAAGAATTTACATTAATTGATCACTGAAAATACACTTTTGATTTATGTCTAATTTTAATATCCTATACATTAGATCATATTACTTCTATTGGATCTATTTATACAGCGTCCCAGACAACAATTAAGCCTAGTCCTGGCTACACGT
The DNA here is from genome assembly GCA_037974485.1 of Hemigrammopetersius urotaenia. Classification (NCBI taxonomy): domain Eukaryota; kingdom Metazoa; phylum Chordata; class Actinopteri; order Characiformes; family Alestidae; genus Hemigrammopetersius; species Hemigrammopetersius urotaenia. Next base: position 13,619,107 of record JBBPDC010000135.1, read on the forward strand.
TTCCGAATAGAGCTTTTTTCACTGAAAGGAGAATACAGTCCATGAATAGACTTCCTTTAGACTTTTAAGATGTTTTTAACTGACTGGCAGACAAATTTCTATCTGCTGCATTTGTAGCATATTGTTAATCACCACAGGCAATGATTTAGGAAAGGGGAAAAATAAAACCAGCTACGAAAGGTTAGTAAATGTTCATTATAACATTTTTTTCTTATGAACCTTTTAGTTGAAATCGTTTAAAAAGTGTCTAATAAGTAGATCCTTTCAGAGATGGAACTACTTTTCCAGAAGAAAGAATCTGCAGTACTTCATTGCCAACACACTGGTATGAGCTCAGTTTCCAAAGATGCCACTTGATCACCCTAGATACTGGAAAGCTTTAGGAAAAGAATGAACTCAGTGTTTGATGTATGTTTTAGATGTCAGTTTCACATGTGCTTAGTCTACAAATGAGTTTCAGCTAAATGAGTTTTCTAGTTTTGAAGTATGGAAACAATTGAAACTATAGTCCACGGTAATTGATCATGCACTACAGATGCCACAGGCGCCACAGAGGTCAGGACGAAAAATGTTGTAGTGAGAACTGGAGATTTCCAGGCCGCTGGACTGAAGGATGCAAGTCTTCCACAGTGCTGCTGAGGATCTGAGCATAGATCAGCTGTCAGATTTGTGATGGTCATGCCAGTCCATGTGTATCTGAAACACAGACAGTGTTGGAGGTCACTAAGAGCGGTTGAGATCACTGATGTCAGGCAGCCCTGTGCTGCTTTTTAGAGGCCAGACAAGAAGCCGTTATTTGTTCTTACCTCCTCTGGAGTTTTTTGGGTTGGGGGTGGTGGAGTATTTTGGTGGGTAACGAATAAACAGCCGGTCCTCCTCCTTCTTCACCCACCGCAGCAGCTTCGTGATGGCATTAATTGCGCAGGCCTTTGTTACAAGTGGGCTAAAGCATGTGTACAACTCAAACTTGCTAGTAACCTGTAATGAAGAGATTGAACAAGTGACTTAAGCAATTACTTAAATGATAATTAAAAACATTTAATGTGCTACCAAACTCTACTGCTATGTATTTCATTATATAGGGGGCCCAAGGGTTTACAAGAAGCACGCTGTTGATTTAATCCCCTTTTGTGTCGAGTTCACTTGCTTTTTTTAAAACCATTTTAGCTGTGTTAATGCATAGGGAATTACGTTTCCTAAGAGGTCTGGAGTTTTTTCCCCCCAGATCTTTTTAAATTTTAACTTCTGCTCATGAAATATATCAATAATATACTCCATACATCCAGGACTGGAGATGTACGGCACCAGGACTGAAATTACATGATTCTCAGTACCTCATTCAGTAACAAATGAGCAAAACAGAAATCATATACAGCAGACACTCTTGACTAAAAATTGTGTGAACATTAAAGGGCCAGCTCAGCCTAAAACAACAGTTATTCTAGAATATAGCATTGTATCTCTGAGCCTTATCAGGTTAACAGAATTCAGTTCTTTCACTTCAATACTCAGCGTACATCACAGACGGAACTTGGTTGCAAGAGAGGAAGAGGAAAGAAGAAGACACAATAGTTGGTTGCACGCTTAAATGGTTTAGTAATCAAACGGCAGTGAACAGATTCAAGCGTGAAGTGACCACACCACAGTATGAAATTCTTCCTCTACATTAAACTCATTCACCCAAGTGAAGCAGCGGGCAGCCAGGAACGCAGCATCTGGGAAGCAGTGTGTGGGGATGGAACCTTGCTCAGTGGCAGTCCTGTGATTCAAACCCACAACCTTCTGATCACAGGGGCAACTCCCTAACCACTAAGTACCAACCACTAAGCCATGACATAAATAAGTGTTAGGTCCTGTATGACAGCAGTTAGTAACCCCTCACCCAGGCGAGTAGAGTCTCTCTCTCAGCGACATGGTAGATGAGCTTAAGTGGCCGTGAGCTGCTGTGTATTCGGCTGTGTAAATCTCTGTACAGGTCCAGCAGCCTCAGCTTCTCCTCATCAGTATTATACGGGGCCTCCATCTCTGGGCTGAAACCGACAAAGAATAACACACACCATGTCCTGTTAAGTATGGAGTCATTTGTCTTCATTTTATATTTATTTTCTTGTGTAGTGATTTTTCACACTGCAACAAAGCTAAAATGCACATTGGAAGTTTGTTTAGTTATAAAGTCAAACATCGCTAACAAGTCACAGAAGCTTAAATTGTATGGCATACTTTTACCAATAAAAACTAAATGTAATTAAAGGTTCAAGAGGGCTGTCGCTAAGTAAGAATTTAATGATATGGATATAAAGTGCTATGCCATAAAGCTGCTGTACATATGAAATGAAATAAATTACACTTGCTGTTCCTTATTTCTATTTGAATTACTACATTTTTTTTTACTAAACTGTATAAACATATAGCACAATAATAGTACTGACATTCTACAGATGCTTGATGTATATTTATGCATCAATAGCTGTATTAATAACAGATTATCAGTTTGTCAGTTTTGTTCAATGTGAAACTATGACAATCCAGACGTGCCTATTATTTTGCCCAAAAAAAACTCCATTCGTTTTGTTTTGATGTAAATATGACAATCAAGCAATTATGTACTCTTGCCCTTAAAGTGACATCTGGGTCTGCTCCCAGCTACATTAATCCCATCATTCAGCCTTATGTTCCTACTCGCTCCCTTCGCTCCTCCAAGGGACGTTATCTGGCTCTAATTAAAAGGTATTGTGGTTTTACATCTCAATTTTTAATTTGCAATGCATTGTTTTTTCCTAGCCACCATAATGTTGCAATAATCCCGACATTTGTAAGGCTGTTAAAAAACAGCCTTTTTAATACATATTTTCTTACATAATTCTTACACAAAAGTTCCTCATGAAACAGGCTTGCTGTTTGAAGCATTTCACTACTGGACCTAACCCCTAGAAATGTGAGTGATCATACAGTTTGAGGTATTTTAACAGGTTAGCAGTTAGGGATTAAGTCATTTTTGAGCTGTGCATGTGTTGCTGTTGGCTTTATAGCAGAGTAGTTGAGCCACGAGTTAATTAAAAAATTCAGTTATTTATAATTCAACAAATGACGTGATGATTTAGGCATGCAGCCTGCGCAATGCTAACTGGTTCGGTTACAAAAATCAGGCACTATCTTGCCCAATCAAATACATTTGGGGTAAAGTGGAGTTTTTTTTCTTCCCCCTAGAAAGGTTATAGATTAAAATCTCATGATGTCCTTAATAAAAATTATGTTGAGCTCCACTTTGATGACATAAATGGCCCAAAATATGAAATCATGTGCCTTTCTGTAAAATTCATGTGACCTTGTGGTGACTGGCTGGTGACTGGACAACAAGAAAAGGTCAGCTGCTGCTGTCGGGTAACAACTATTCCAGTTTATACCAGTATATGTGTATCTAATGAGTCACATTATGTATTGTGTTGTAATGAATTTTAATGTTTTTGAACACGCCTACACAAAAAAAAAAAAACAAAAAAAAAACTTGTGGTCCAACGGACTGAAACTTGTTTTAGAAAAGTCAGCAACACATTGCCAGAACCTACTGGGCTCCACAGTACATTAACCCATAAGAGTTTCAGATACCACTGGCACTAACTAAAGCTAGCTGTACCTCTATATGCATTATGTCCCACTTGTATCTCACAACCAAATGAAGACTCTTCATTTCTAACATGTACAGCATTATAAAGAGACTGAATATTTCTATAGGACAGCAAATGTATAAATGTATAAAGATTTTAGGCCAGCAGCCCAGCCATAACAAAAATCTAAACACAATTATAATTTCAGTTTGATGAAAAATGCTTCACTGTTTTTTTTTTACACACAGGAAAGCACATTAAAATGTATGGAATCTCAAAATACTTAAGTCATTATTTTGAGATATTAAGTCGAAATTTCGAGATATTAAAGAAAAACTGGAACAGTTGACAGCTATGAGGACATTCCACTGAAATGTAGTGTCAAAAGTTGTTACTTTTTTTTTTTTAAATGTACAAGCCTCATATAGACTGATTAATCACCTATTTGTCAATTAAGTCACTTAAACAACAGTCCAAATAATTTTTGCAGCCCTAATTATCATATTGTTATATAATCTATTATTATTATTCATTAGGAGTAGGAATTTCTACTGATTAAAACATTGTCCACTAAAAAAAAAACACCAATAAAAGGAGCCCCTTGGGTTTACCTGGTGAACTGTGTTAGCTGGCGGTGGTTGTCCGGGACGTCAAAGGGTTTATACATAAAATGCCTTAGATCAGACACCCCAACCTGGCTGACACTGTAGGACTGGGCTTTGGCTATGGAGCTCAAGGCATTCTGGGCCTGCATAGCCTCGTCTATCTTCCTCTTACACTCAGCCATGGCGTAAAACGCCTCTTTGTCTGTGGACAGCAGAAGCAGGCAGACGGTGCAGTCGGGCGGGTCCAGATATGAAATATAGGCATAAAAGTAACAGTCAGGGTTGAAGCTGGGAAGACAGATCGGGGTCCAGATTTCTCCAGCCTGGAAAGCTGAAGAGGCGCCGATGAGGTTGAGTAGGAGATGAAGGTCAGCAGGGTCAAGCCGGGCATCTTCGATGACCATTTTTTCCTGGACAATAGTCAGCAGCTGGTTTTTAGCAATAAGGATGGAGAAGACCAGGTTTGGTGTGATGGCCTTCTGTAGAATCTGGCTAAGAGAGTCCCTGAAAGAAGAGGAAATGGGCAGGCAGTGCACAGCTGAGAGCAAAAAGCTTGGGTCCGAGTCCACCAGGTTCAGAAGGCCATCCAGAATCTTTTCTGAGCCAGCCAGCAGGCGACGCAGGTCATAATTCTTCTTGTGCTCAAAGATGCGTGCAATGCTAGCCTGAGTTAACATGCTAACAATCTGATTATAGACGTAAAGCAGCTCGTCCCGCAGCTGTTGCTCAGACTGACGACTGCTGGACACAGACACCAGTACCAAGGGTCCCTGCTGCATAAACACTACAGTGTGCTCATCTACAGTCAAAGAGAGTAAAACCAGGCATTACAATCATTTTTTAAAAATGAAAGCTCTGATTAACATAAACACGTTTTACGGTTTCTTTAGTGTATGTGTGATCAATGTAGTCATTGTGGCAGATTGCCGTAAACCACAAAAAGCGATGTAGCTAATTTTTTTCTTCTATGTAATAAAAGAACTTGAATTCTGGTGAAAGCAAAGGATAAGAAACCAAACAACACACAAAAGTCTAATTAAGATCAAGAAAGCAGCTTAGTATGAAAATAACTATTTTTAAACAATATAATTAAAAACCAAGAAGTGCACCAGGCCCTTACCTGAGTAAACAGAACGAATCACATTGTCTCCACTCTGGACAAAGGACACCAGGGCCATCATGACACCCATTGTGGAGGACAGGGCCTCCTCGCTGCCGTAACGAGAATAGATCGGTTTCCCAGCTTCGCTAAGCACAAACACATGCTTACGATGCTGCCTCCAGCTCTCTGTGGTTACATCCTCATCACGGTGATATGAAGCCCCCAGAGCAGTACCCGTTTCAGACAGTGGGGAAGACGTGCCCTTTAAGCCCACCCCCTGCTCTTCCAGCTTCCCGCGAGCCAACATGGCCACTACGAACTCACCTGAGTCATCATGGCCATTGTCAATCAGAGCAGAGTCCTCAGACACTTGACCAGAATCTGTTTCTGACGTGCCATGAATATGCAAATCTGCAGCCTCGGCTTGCAGTTCTGCGATGTCCTCTGAGGTAGTGCTGGCCAGATGCTTCTCTGCATCCAGGCTCAGGACTGTCCTGTCCTCTCCCTCGTTGGGAAAAATATCCTCCACAATATGGTCTGCATGATTTTCTGATGCGATGACATCATTTAAAATCTGCAAATCTGGAAGACATTTTTTTTTTTTTTACTTTTGTCAACCCATTTAATAGATTAACAACAACAATAATAAAAAACAGTAATAATAAGAGTAGGCACAATAAAAAAAGTACATTTTATGTACATTTAAATAAATATTTCTTTTGAAAGCACTTTCATCTTTAATAACAAAATTGTGTGCTTCACATAGAAAGCACTTGAAAAAGTAAAAAATTAAGAGTAGAAATGAAGTTACAGCACAAAAAAAATGTTCTAAATTACATTTTAAGATCAGTGAATATCAGTACAGCACTGAAAATTATTGTGTGTTGTAAAGCTTTATTGTATTGGTTATGCTGCTTCTTCTTTCTTCTCTTGTTGGGTCCTTTTTGCTGTTATAACAATGAAAATAGCCCGCTTATGGAACTGATAAAGGGCTATCACATATATTCATCTTATTAAAGCAAAGCATGATAAATGGATTTCAAATTGATTCCATTACCAGTCTGAGTAGGCTGTGTGGAGATGAGTGAATCTAATTTCTCTTCCATCTCTCCTCTCTCCTGATCCCCTCTGTCCATGTCAACATAACAAATTTACTGGGTCAAGAGGAGAAAAACAAAAGGACAGCGTAAGGGAAAACGAAAGCCAAAACTATGAAGTTATAGAAAACAGGATGTTAGGTATAAGTTACCTTCACAGTGGAATCCAGATATTTAATGTAGATGAGTCTGCATAAATGTGGACAGATTTGGACCAGTGTCACACACAAACCAGGATAATGGTAAATTAAAGCTCCTCATAAAGGCCAACTCTGCTTTCCTTCAGTCTAAAACGTCTGTTTGGGCTCCCAGGATCAGAGGGGTTTCCTGTAGCTCCCCCAAAAGTGTGTATTTATTCTTTAAAGCCCCTGCGTTTATAAAATCCTGATTCCTTGTTACCTGCTCCAGCTCCTTAGCAACACCAGGGCAGCCTTCCGCATACCAGACCAAAAACCGGCTTATTTACACACATGAAGACTATTTTTCCTCTAACAGTGACCCGTACGGTTTGTAAAACAGTCGACTGACCAAGTGCAGTCACAACAATCAACTGAAAACTAGAAAACTGTAAACTGAAATCAACCCGGCTCGGCAAAAAAAACAAGCAGGACTGCTTAACATCCGGGAACTCCAACACAATTAAAAGTCCTCTCCTTCTGTAAATACAGTCACGCTACACTGGAGTGATAAAAGCCCTGATGGTCTCCTCTATGGTTTGTTAAAGTATTTCATTGTAATAATTTTAAAACTTAGCAGTTCCAGTAGATGAACATTATACAATAGGTTTATGAAATGCGGGATTGGAAAAATGTCAGGTGAAATTTGCAACAGAAATGATACTGTGCATTAAGTCTTCATCTTGTATGCATACACCACACCACAAAGTGCGAACAGTGTAAAATTCTTTCTTTGTATTAAACCCAAGCACTGGGCAACCAGGAACTGACGACCCAGCGAGTAGAGCGTGGGGACAATACCTCAGTGGTGCCACTGGCAGTGCCAAAATTCAACCCCACAACCCCAGAGGGAACCTTCTTACCAACAGGCCACAAACAGTGAAAATTACTGTTCGTATTTATATTCTAATTAAATATACTGTGAGTTTTTATTTAACTGCCTTGTATCAATTACTGAGAATCACTCATACTTCTGTACCCTGTGGCTATAAATAACATGAGTATAGATATATTTGTTGATGTGTTAAACATCTATATGCAGCTTTTGTATATGCATCATGTTCACCCATTAGGTCTCACTGTATTTACACTTTCAGTAACCACTTAGTCTACACTACGGTCGCGGGCAGTCTTTGGGCGCGAGGCAGGAACTCACCCTAGGTGGGATGCCAGCCCACTGTAGGGCACACATACACAACATTCACTCATACACTCCCACCTACAGTCAACTTAGAATCCCCAATTCACCGGACACTTTGGACTGTGCGAGAATCCGGAGACCTTGGAGGAAACCCCGCAACGAGAACACGCAAACTCCACACACACACACAAGGCCAGGACACAAACCCCCGACCCTGGAGGTCTGAGGCAGCAGTGCTACCCACTGCGCCATTGAGGGCAGATTCAATCTGCTTTATTAAAAGAGAACATTCTTATTTGTTTTAACTCAAACAAAAGTCCACATATTTAAAAAGATTTATAAACAGTAGCTTTATGATGTTTATTTCAACATGCACCTGTTTAATGATATGAGGAAAGGCAGGAAAGGAACCAAGTGGTAAGAATAAAAGGAGTGAAAAGAGAAAAGGTTGGCTAAATAAAGCTGTAAACAGGTTAATGTTTCTTCCATAATTCCATTTGCCAGCTCTGCCATCCTCTGCATCAACTACTGTCTGGAGAGGTGTCTCTGTGCATTGTGTTTTTCTTCATACTGTCCAGGTATTCTTGTTGTGAAACAGCCAAAACAGAGGCCAAAATGTCGTCGTCTTCCCAGTCTGTAAGACCTGCAAGAAGAGATAATCACAAAACATGTACAGATGCTATGGCAAGCAACATAAACCACTGACACTGTAGCTCATATGACCATGAAAGTTACTGTAGAAATGGCACAACACCACTTTTTTCAGGGCGTCAATCTTTTCAGCTAAATCTGATACATCTGAAGACTTTCTGCCAAGTCAAGTATAAAGGTAGTAATTCAGTCGTTGGTTTAATGTCTCAACACTGGGCAAGCAGTTAAACAGTAATTGATAGGGCTGGGCGATTAATCGAAAAGTAATCGAAATCGACATTCAGAACTTATAATCGATCAAAATTTCCAGGTCGATTATTTCGATTACTTTCCCTTTAAAAACACTACCGCGTGTGGAGTCACATGACCCCGCTCCATTATTTTACGTTATTCTGCCGACATGTCGAGTAACTTGTCAGTGAACTATGAGGGCAAAAAAAAAAAAAAAAAAAAAAAATAATTGTTCATTAATCGTAATCGAGTTAAAATGTTCAATTAATCAAGATTTCCCAGCCCTAGTAATTGATATGTTTGTGAAACAATGTCAAATGTTTTCTTTTACAGACAGACAGTTGCCAATATTGAAACCTGCAGTGTCAACCATGTACCAAATCAATGTAAAGCCAAATCAATCAATGTAATATTTTTTTCTTTTAAAACAATCTAAGATTTCAAATATTTTGTTTATAACCGAGGCAAAATTACAAAAGTCTAAAAGTACAAGAGTCAAACTGCCCATATCTAACAATAAAAGTGATCTTTCTTGTTAAACTATTTTAAATGCAAAGTAAGGAACTGTAATTCTATTATTCTTTGATAGCCATTTGTTATACTGAACAGCAAAACATTCTTTTATACTTCAGGCTACGTTAATTCATTAATCCAGTATCTGTTCCATTTTCTGCTGGTATTGGTCTAATACTGGGTACTGGACTGGTGCGTTATCTAGTTTATTGCCTTACCAAACGCAGTGGGCGACACTTCCTGCACTATGGTTCGATATCCGAGGCTTGGAGATACAAGAGAAGACGGATCCTTTGCAATGCATGTCTGCCCACTAGGACCTAGTAGACAGAAAATGGAGAATATTTAAACAGACGGTTTAACCAAAACTCTAATTGGGCAGCTTCCCCTTTACCCCAAGTGTTGTTAAGACAAGTTTGATTCTTCCGTTTTGCACGGGAGCTACAAGGCTAAAACAGCTAACACATAGCTCTTCTGGAGTACAATAAATGATATGTAAATGATAAACATTTGAAATATGGAACCAATCCAATCCAACTTTATTTGTTAAGCACTTTTGTAAACACATAGGACCAAAGTGCTGTACATATTTGATGTAAGGTTAAAACTGTAAATTAGCAAAGACAAACCTGGAGCACATGGTGATGGGGGTTTGGGAAGCATGAGCGTGGCTCCAGCAGGGGAGAGGGATTTGGTTGGATTTTCAGGCACAGCAGGGTTGAGGTGTTCAGGAGAAGAGGCGGAGCTTCGCTGACGTGGAGAACGGCTCCAATCTTCCAAACAGCTGGAAGTAGCAGCAGTAGCTGAACTACAGGTTGCACTGGCTTTACGAGGCTTAAAGGAACAGGACATAAAGTGTATGTAAGTAAAAAGAATGCTGTTTTTCGGCATGCAGTCAGTTACCACAGACAATAAACAAGATGTTCATAAAGGAACAGAAAACCCTGTTGACCTAAAATTCATTTAGCATAAACGCTATTGTACAGTAGATACATTTCCTCAAGTTATGTGAAAAAGTTTTTTTTTTTATTATTCATTTGTCATGTATGGGTAGTTTTTACTGGTTCTGCCTGATTAGCAGAGACACTAGAAAACCAGAGCAGATTTACACACAATGCTTTTGTGCTGATTAAAGGTACAACACAGCTAGTGATGTTTGAGAATACCTGTAAGGCAAAATGAATATTCTTACAAAGTGTACTAAGTGAGACCAGCTGCGACTATGAAACACATCATACATAAAATGTGCTTAACCCTACCATAATTTACCGCTGAAAATACACCTTCATTTGAATTAAGTGGCTGTTAATTTTTGAAACTGACCCCTTAATTTTACCTTAAAATTAGATTTAATACATGAGTGTGAAACATCAAGATGAAGGTAATTTTAAAGAGTAAAATTAAGGCATTTGGTTTTGTAGTGTAATGGGTCATAAAAGGCAAATATCAAGAACTATGGCACAATCTAGGCCCCTATATTCAATGCTTACTTTTATGTCCAGTTTAATAAACAGCAATGCATGACTGTAGACGTGCTCAAACCTGTCTGCCTTTCTCTTGGTCCTGAAGCCACTGTAAGTAAGATTCACGTGCCACCTGCTCTTCAATGGCCTCATTGGTGGCCTCCCAGTCGGTGGCCCTCTTTTTGTCCTCCAACATCTGCTGCTCAATCCAGGACTCTTCTGAAGTCATGATGGCATGCTTCATTAGGGACTGGTCAGCATACTGTCCACCAAAAGACAACAGAGGGAGCAAACGTCAAAACATGCAGGGTTTAAGGACCAGTTTGAAATGTAATCATTAGGACACCATTATATCAAAAGACTGTCTGTAAAATACAAACGAGTTACATAAATTAAAATACTGGGAAACTCTACCATGTATGTAGTTCAACGTCTGGGATTTGGAAATGTCAGCCCCTTTTAGTATTAACATTGGTGATTAATTTTTTTTAATAAATAATAAATAAATAACATCTGAGCTACATTCAGTATCAGATCAGAAAACTAATACTCACCCCCGGTTTGAAAGAAGGAAGCCCCAGCCCTACTCCAATAGTAGCCTTATTGGGGTTTACCAGGGAGTTATAATGAATGTTCCGATGGTAGCTGACCCTTATTGGCTCATCATTGTTCTGATGGATGCTGTGGAATGTGTTGATTGGTTCTGAAAATGAAAATGAAATCAGCACCTCTTTCACTGCTAATAAGACATAGGCCGCCAGCACCCATCCGAACAATGATGAGCCTATAAAGGTCAGCTACCATCGGAATATGCATTATAACACAGTGGTATTGTTAGAGCAGCCTTACTGTGGTTTACCGTCGTGTTACAATAAAGGTTTATTAGGGTTTAACACCAAGTTATAATGAACGTTCGGATGGTAGCTGACCCTTATAGGTTCATCATTGTTCAGACGAATGCTGTGGTATGTGTTGATTGGTTCTGGAACTAAAAATGAAACTCAGCACTTCTTTCACTGCTAATAAAGGCCACTATTAAAAGACACAGGTCCACAGCCAATCGCTGACAAAGACTTCAATACCTATGCCATACATGTAAACCTCCACCGGCCTGTTGTACATCTCTGCCATGGCCTGCATTTCGATGTGGTTTCCATGGCAATTGCTTTTCCTCTTGCGGTTGATGTATGTGGTGAAGTCCTCTGTGACATAATTGGAGAAATAATCTGCATTTTTCACCTGAAAGCAAAAGAGCAAAGAAAACATCTTTATGAAAACACTCTCCTGGGAGTATTAGCTTTAAACAGTAGCTTCCACTCTGAAGTGTAAGCTGGGGGAAACCAGAGATTCAGGAAATCGTTTAGGAAATGACTGTCATAGGATCTGAGCTCCAAAACCGCACCATTTGAATGTGTTTTGATGGACTGAATTCTACTTACACACTAATAATACTAATAATAATGGTTTACTTTTCTGTTTCATCACATTTGTTTTCACTGAGAATTAATTAAAATGGTCAGTGTTCAGTCAGGGGTGGGGAACCTTTGTTTTAAAACTTTTTTTTAAAACAAAGGGCCATGCTCAGCTACTGCACACATATTACACTACCCTCTCTAATGTAATATCTGGAGCTATGTCTCTTCGGCAAGGCATCGGATGTGAAATGGTAGAGATGGTTCTACTCACAGTTGGTTTCCAGGTTTGAGACAATCATTTCTGAACATATTCAAGTTGTTGCAAGAGTTCCTTGCAGAGACTCAAGTGCATGTCTCCTTAGAATAGGAAAATCCTCAGAATGTACAGTTTGTAGAGCTCTAGCAGAAAGCAGTTTCATACCTAGCCTTAAGCTTGTCGTTGCTTTGCAGCTCAATGATTTTTTGTTAAAGGTTGTCAGTAGGGATGGGTATCAGAGGGGTTTTACTGATACTGCTTATTGATAGATGTGTACAGCTCTGGAAAAAAAATTAGACCACTGCAATTTATTTATAAATCAGCATGTATGAGTGTGACAACCATTGCATGCCGGAGTCTGTTAAATTCCTACACAAGCACCACATTCTGCTTTATGAGGGACTGATTAGTGATGACCTGAATCAGATCTTATTTACTGAGGAAAAGTATAAAAACACTGCTGTAATCAACACTCTCCTCTCACAATGAGACCAGTTGGAAGGCAAAGCACTTCTAGAAGTACAGCAGAGGTGATCATTACCATTTTGCTGGAAAGTTAACAAGAGATTTGGTTTCTTCAAATTATTAAAGTTAAAGTGATGCTTTAAAGAACACTATTTTTATTTGGAAATTAGGAGAAATATTGTCAGAAGTAACTAAACCCTGTTCAGTTCAATACTTGCACCTATACAAGATAAAACCTGAGAAACTATGGTTTGCAGTGGTTTTTTTTCTTATTGATACTAGAGTAAAGACATCACAAGAAAGGTTTTTTGAGAAATGAGGAGCTATATTGTTTCCTGAGTATCCCGTATACATAATGAGCAAGAAGCAATTGCTACAAATGTGTGATGGTGATGTGCAGAGCCCTCCCATTTATTCAATCTAGCAACAACCATCACCCAAAAATGCCAGCTATGTTAAAATGCTTTGAGGTTGCATAACTACTGACAGTTGCACCAATTGTCCAGGAGCTTATCCACCTTTAGCCCAGTCAAGAACTGGCACCTATCCCTAGCTGTCAGGTACATCACCTGGTTCCACATTAAATGGCATAGCAAATATGTTCAGTTCATTTCTGTTTACTTTTCGTGCCCTGAAACCTCTCATAAAATGCCTGAAGGAGTTTTTCACCAGCACGTTCAGATGCATTGACAGGCTTTGTTCTTTCAGAGTAGGAAAATGTTCTGAGAAGCTGTTTGGGACCTCGAAGCTTAATCTTCAGCTGTGAGAGGTACTTTCTAATGTTCAGCATGAGTCACTCTTGCGATCACTGAATTCCACAACTTTCAATTGTTTTACTTCTTTCCTTAGTTTGTAATAGGGCTGCATGATATTAGGAAAACATGCGATATGCGATAATGTTGTTGAGTGTTGCGATGGCGATGCGATAAGTAAAAACGTATAGCCTTTATAGCATTAACACATTGACAAAAATCTGAAAAAATAATTAATAATTTTAAATCTTAAATAAATATAAACATAATTTAAATTACAGAAAGTTCTTAGCCAGAAAAAATAGCAAAAGGAACAATCTATAACAGCAGCACAGAAGATGAAGAAACTGCCCAGTGAATTTTTTTGCCCTCTTCTCTGTGGCACTGGGTGAAGAGCTTGGAAAAACACCATTTATTGCAGTTCAGTCAATAAATGCACATGTAAATTTTTTTGCGATATGGATATTGCGCATGTTGATATCGCAATGACGGTAAATTTGCGATATATTGTGCAGCCCTAGTTTGTAATGTAAGTCTATCTGCCTGACTCACATCTCACAACGGTAAACCAGATCTCAGTACTTCTACTCAAGCTCACTCAGTAGCTCAGTGGCTGTTTTTGTTGAAACTGATGGTGGAAATGACATTTGTCAATCATTGTGCTTGAGGGAATACTGACATACAACTATGGCATACAACTCCATCTATGGCAAAACCAAACCAAAACCACAACCACTTTCTCAGACTTTCAAGCATAGCAATTCCTCCCTCGTATCAAACTCAGCCGTAATCCGACATGCAGCAAAGGCCAGTAGGGTGGTATTTGTTATGGTAAAACAGAGAGAGAAACGTTATCATTTGTGTGTTGGTTTTTAAAATTTTTTTTATAAATATATCATATAAATATATGCTGTGGTATTTGAGACAAACTGACATTTTGGAGCAATTCGAAGAAAGGCAGTCCTTCACAAATTCTTCCTCTGAATGAGGTTTCAGCTTAAGCTTGCTTCCTCAAAATCTACCTACAGAACAGAGAGCAGTCTTGTGAAAGCTGCTTGTTGAGCACCCAGAAACGCTAATGTCATTAAAAAGCTTTTAAACTGACACTCATACAGTTCAGCACATTTTGGGTCGTACATAAATATGATGCACATGTATACAACATTTTGATTTAAAGTTGAAATTGATCATTTAAAGTTTGGAATTTCATGGCCAAGTCACTTCAGGAATCAACACGGATAGACGAGTCCGTTCAAACATTGTGTCATCTCACTCTGCAAGCTAGAGACAGCAGGACACCGGCACAAACACACCGCAGCAAAAGTGGAGCAAAAAAGCAGCCGTGGCATAGGTAGGACACTAAAGCTGAGGTCAGTTGTGAAAAGGAAGACGTGGGTCACTGCTGTTCAGGTTTCTGCTTGTGAATGCTTGTTTTCAGTGCTGATAGTTTGCCAGTTGCTAGGAAGCTCAGTTATCTGATTGGAGGCTATATCTTAATTTTTCTGGGTGAAAAATGTGTTCAGTCAGATGTAAGGACAGAAAAGTTTGGTGTTTAGAGGGTTTAAGTGAGCCAGACATTTTTTTCCCTCAAATAGAATATTTGTCTGCTGTTTTCTTCTCTGTCATGCACATTTTAACCCCTATTTCCAGGTGCGGATGTTGGAAAATGAGCCTATATTTAGGGCTGTTAATGTGTGTAGAGGTAAGCTCCGTACCGTAGCTCAATGGTAACATGCTGGTCTTTGGAGTGAGTGAGTCAGAGGCTTCCTGTTCAAGTCTCCCTCTGGGCAGAGTAGGCTTTTTTTGGCCAAAAACCAGTTTGGGTGCCTCTCTTGAGCAAAAGTTGGGTACATGCTTCTTGGGCCATGTCCAAAATTCGCTAAATGGTCATTGAAAATGAATTCAGTGAGAAAACTAGATACATAAAGAGTGACTCAGTGTTTTGAGGTGTCCTTCTTCATCAGCTTGTGAATTCAAATCTAGCCACAAGTCAAAATAACCCCTTTTGGTGGAAAGTGGCTAAGCAGTGGAGCTTTAGCATGCAATCATACTCCACATTTTCTTGTGGAAGTGCATTCTAGTAATACTGGCCACTCCCAACTGATAAGCAACTATTAGCAGAGTATGCTGCACAAAAATGGAGAATCCTATCCAATCTGGCAAAGCTGACAGCTGTGCTGTCTCAGTACGGAAGTGATTAAAAACATTATCTACAATAAACAGTGATATTCCTTCTCTTATCTGCTTGAAACAAGGAAATAAAGAAATAAACAACATGAAGAAGCGGATGCAATAAAACATGTAGATAAAAATGTAACCAAATAAATCATTTAAAGCATCTGAAAGTTCACTGGAGAACAAGCTAAATACACAGTTCTTGAAGACTTTTAAATATATTGTTCTAAATCACACCAAGCTGAACTGCGAAACCATGCTTTTTATGGAACATAAGTGTTTCTTTGAGTATTAAGCATTATATTGCGTATAGTTCTTTAACACCTCTAAGTGTTTGCAGCCCTGCTTTTTACCCCACAAAATACTTACGTGTTGCTATTCCGTGTTGCCAGTCATATTCCTATATATTACCCAGAACGTGTAGGAGGTGCCTTTAAAAGGTGCAGAGGAGGTACTTTTGGTGCTGACTTACCAAATAATCCATGCAGTGTTTCCGTACCACATCATGCATATCTTGGTCCCCATATACTTGATCGGCTACAAAAACATTGCATATAAATACATTTATGGGCATTTAAGTGTGAAATAACTACTGTAGAGTACACCAGCAAATGAAGGACAAGGACAGTTACCGACGGCTCTGAAGAGACACGCTCCGTCCTCTTTCATTGTTTTGATGACAAATCCTTTCTTTTCCTTCAGCGCCTTCTCAAACCATCGTTCTTGCTGAATAAAAATAAATAAAAAATTGTTTACAAAAAAAACAACAGGACTTTATCATCTCAAGGCTCTTTAAACTACTGAAGTATTAACTGTGTGATACGTTTCTTAAAAATCAGTGATAAACTATTCACAGATTCCACTGAAAAAAAGTTTGTTAGTAAAAATGCCTATAAAACACAATGCGGTTTTAAAAATTGATGTGTGTTTATCAGGTGTTGTTTCAGCAGGGGAAAAAGTTGACAACAATTTTGACTGCGATTTACATTACTAAACCAATCTGCAACTACAGTTATGTATAAATGAAGTTTCAGTCTATGTTGTTTTATATCTTTAACTGGTCAAACTCCAGCTGGAAGCCACATAAACAGCTGAGTAGATAAAAGCCCATTTACACAGAGAGAGGTCCAGCAAAGCTTGGCTGGTTTCAGATTCAGACTCTCTTTCCAGCTTGGCTGTATAACACAGAACACTTTTGTTTACATTATGAACAGCAGGCAGATGACACAGGCGTGAGGTTAAATCAGAGAAAACAATGAAAGCTTCATTACTGCCTCCCGATTTTAAATATTACTGCTGCCTCCTGATTTTAAACATTATTACTGCCTCCTGATTTTCAGCATAATTACTGCCTCCTGATTTTCAGCATAATTACTGCCTCCTGATTTTCAGCATTATTGCCGCCTCCTGATTTTAAACATGATTACTGCCTCTTGGTTCTCAGGATAACCATTACTGATTAACTGACTACCTATGTTTCAACATCAGTATTGGCTGTCTGTGGCGTGCTGATTTTCTCAAGTATGATTATTATTGGGGGAACTGGTGGTCTGGTGCTTTGAGTATTGATCCTAGGATCATAAAGTCGTGGGTTTGAATCCCAGGACTGCTAGAGGCACCACTGATGTACCCTTGAGCAAGTTACCGTCCCCGCACACTGCTCCCCAAGCGCTGTGCTCCTGGCTGCCCCATGCTTCACTTGAATGGGTTCAATGCAGAGAAATAATTTCACACCGAGTCCACACATATAAGGGGCTACTTAACTTTACTATATATTATACCTATGTTTTAACGTCGGTACTGACTGTCATTGCCTGCTCCACCGATATTGCATCAATACTGAATCTCTGTGGCCCCTCTACCTGGTTTAACATCAGTACTAACAGTTTTTTCTCTACCTTAACATCAGTACTGTCTGTTCCTCTTCTACCAATATTACATCAATACTGACTCTCTGTGCCTCCTCTCCCTCAGTACTGTCTGTCTGTGCTGTGTTGATTTTGATGGTTGTTTTTATTTATCACCTGTTCCACTGTTGCAGGGTCCACCGCCTGCAGTCTGAGACCGGTCTCGTACTCATCCTCGCTGTTGTTTCCTGCGGCTCCCTCCTCGGTGTCCGAGGCCGGGGAGCCTCCTCCTCCCCCGGCTATCCCTCCGGTACTCCCAGCCTGCCGCCTCCGTTTACTGAGCCCGGGACCCGAGCAGCAGGGCAGCTCTCCCAGGCCCTCGAAGTGGGCTCCCGGCGCTGCTGCCGGTGCCGCTCCGAGATGAGCGGGGGCTTCAGCGACGCCCCGGGGGTCCTCGGTTGGGTAAGAGGGCCACGGTGGGGGTGATGCGCGGGGCCTCGTACCGCTGCGTACCCCGAGCGGATGTGGGTGTGGGTGCACGTGCTGTTCCGAGTCCTCCGCGCGCTCGCTCGAGACACCGGCCGCGCTCGCCTTCTTCTTCGGCAGGATCGTCATTAGAGCTCCAGGTCCTTGGTTACACCGAGCCGGGTGACACTCAGCTCCTCAGTGTTCTAAACTCCTCTCCCGGGCTGCAGCGGAGCTCTGTAACAAATAGAAACACATACACAAACCCCACTGAGGGCAAACCCCGCGTTTATTCCAGAATCCGGTTTAAAACACCGGTTACAGACAGAAGATCCGCGTCCATACTCAGTGAACTTCTGAGTACAAACATCAACACACACACAACGTCACTTCTGCACCAGCACACGTCACCTCCGCCCACTTTCAATAATAATAATAATAATTCTTCATTCTTCATAATTCATTTATTCTTTGGCTCCAAATAAAACATATTTCTTGTTTGGTCTGTTTTTAATAAAATTATTGAATACGATGATTTTAGAATTTACTATGTTTGTACTATTTTGACTAAATAAGAAGAAGAAGAAGAAGAAGTAGGAGGAAGTCGAAGAAATTCTTCTTTCTTGGCTTAAAATCAACAATCCATTTCTTATTTAGTTTTTAATAAAATAGTTAATATAACGACCCGCGGGTTACCGGCAGGGGGCGGTATTAAAACATGCTTCTCTGATTCTCAGGCCATTGTTGACAGTGATGCTCCTGAAGTGTGTTCTGACCTCCATCAGTGGTTTTCCTGTTGATCCCATTCAACATTTGATGTCTCTAAACATTTTTACTTCATATTAAATCACTTAATTTTTACAAAATAACACAATGACATGTTTTCAATGTCCTGCATACTTTTTGTACACATCCATGTTCTTTGGGGTCAGTTTGACCCCTAGGGTGTTTTAGCTGTATGAGACAGAAACATCAACATTTTACGCACTTTTATCATGGTGGACTCAAATAAAGTAACAAAAAACACAGCTAGTAGGGCCACTGGTGGCCTAGTGGTTAGGGAGTTGCCTTTGTGAGCAGAAAGGGTTTGAATCCCAGGTCTGTTAGTGGCACCAGTGAGGTACTCTTGAGCAAGGTACAGTTCTCACACACTGCTCCCTGGGTACTGTGTTCCTGGCTGCTTCTTTTGGTGAAAGGGTTAAAATGTCGAGAGCAGTTTTGTGCTGTGTGTTCACGTTTAACAAATGGACGCTTTACAAAGATTTACTTAAACTTAGGTAGAAATTTTAATTCCAGCCATTTTCTGGAGGTTTAAAAAGGCGGGGTCACATTGACCCCAAGCGTCAATGATGTCAGTGAATTTGAACATAACACTGGGGTTAAAAACAGGTTATGTGTTTAGGAATTTAGGAACTTTAATTCTATGATTAGGAAAACTAGGAATAAACAAATCAGTTGTCTCAAATATATCTTTCTTTATGAAGACATCTCCGGATTTTCCTGTGCAGCTTTATCGCTCCATCTTGACAACAGGGTCAAGGCTGTTGACTGGATGCTTTTAGTCTGGAAGAACCATCTTCATTACATCAGGAATTCAGTAGTCATGAATATTTCATTTTTTCGACTTGAAGCATACTACGAAAATAAACCGGGTTCAACAATCATTTTCTGTAACCGCTTAATCCTTACTAGGGTCGCAGGTACCCCGGGGTCTACAGGCACGAGGCAGGGACTACCGTGGGAGGGGTGCCAGCCCACAGACACACACCATTCACTCACACACTCACACCTACGGTCAATTTAGAATCCCCTGACATGCATGACTTTGAACTCTGGGAGAAACCAGAGACCCTGGAAACCCACACCACCACGAGGAGAACCTGCAAACTCCACACACACACACAAGACCAGGACCTGGATTCAAGCCCCCAACCCTGGAAGTGTGAAGCAGAGCGCTACGCACTGGGTCCAGCTTTTTTTTTTCTTTTTTTTTTGGGGGGGGGGGGGGCACTTTAATGGATTATATTCTTTACTATATATTTTCCACCGTTGATGTCCTTCTTGCTGCTTCAGTAAAACTGGTTTGGTGATTGCATCACCTTGGTGTATCAGTTAATTAACCCTCAAGGGTTTTATTATAACATCAGGAGTTTTTATAGAACCCTTTTATAGAGTCTGTGCACAGTAGTTCTCAGCCCTGGTCTTGCAGTACCTCTTAACAGGGCTCGAAATTAACTTTTTTACTTGGTAGCACTGGTGCTCCCAACTTCGAAAAGTTAGGTGCACCAGCAAATATTAATGAGCACCACAACTACAGATTGTATATTAACAGATTTCTTTAATTTGAAAACGACACCAATCAACACTAACAACAACCAGCTACAACAAATCACTGAAGTTTTACAGATCCTGTGGCCAGGATTTGAAATTCGGTATTCTGACTTTTTGCCACACACTTGTCCCTGCATTTCTTGTGTTTGGCACTCTCATGGATTAAAGTTCTCCTTCGCTATGACGGATTTCTGTCACCTGAGGGCACTAAAGGTTAATAATGAGCGAGGCGCTGAGCTGAACAGGCTTCGGCAGACAAAGTTCTGGAAAGGCTGTCTTTTTCTTTGGTTTAATTACAATTTAATTATTTTTCCTAAAAATAAAAATAAACATTACGGTTTCGGCAGTTCTCTTAAACACTGACGGCTGGCTGCTGTTTCTCGACGCTCGACGGAGCCTAAACTCCGAAGCTCGATATTCAGTACAGTGGCTCCGGTGTTGCGAGTGCTGCGAGAGCTTATGCTCCGTTAAAAATAAAAAAACAACAGCAGTTTTGGAGTCTGTTATCTGGCTGTTAAAAGAGGAAAGGCAGTGGGAAGTGGTGTGTCGTTCGCGACCTTTTAAGTGAACGTACTGAACCAAATAACTTCAAGTGATTCGGTTTAGTACGTTCACCTAAAATACACGCCCCGCCCCGACAACGCTCCCCGTTTGGTCCACGGTGGTCCACACTGTGGACTAGAGCTGGGATACTCGGATCCTTTTTCGGATCCGACTCCCTCTGAGTCACTCAGTAAAGTGATCCGGATCTGCAAATTACTTGGCGGGGTTTAAAACTTTGACATGATGACGTTAGGACTCGGCGGATCCGGTTCAATCGAGACCTCGGATTCGTGATTCGTGAGTTATTTAATGGATCCGGGTGATTCACCCGGATGAGTCGTGAATCGCTCAGCTGTACAGTGGACTCCACAGTCCCCTCACAGTTTGTTGCTAAACAGGTCTATGGCTTTTGTGGCACGAAAAATGGTTTTGGAGCGTTGCAAAAACGTGGCGTCACGCGTCCTGATCCGTGCTCCAGCGCGGTTAGCGCTCACACTACATGCGAACCACGACGGAGTCCAACTGAACCGTGCTCTGGCTCACCTCTTCAAAGCGGGCCAGGGACGACTACACAAACCGCGCCCCGGCACGGTTCGGAGCACTCACCAGTCAAAGAACAGCACTTTGGTGGTCAAACGCACTCGGGCACGGTTCAAACTGCCTAGTGTGAGTACACCCTTGATCCATTCAGTCTCACCGTGTTTGACCAAGCTCTCGCGCTTAAAGTGCGTAGATTCAGTGGCGAACGCTGTGTTACCTGCAAACTCCGTCCCACAGGTTTTACAGTGAATGCAGTGCATAGAGCCATTTTCATAGCGGAGCTACTCGGAAGTCTTTCAACCATTCTCTCCGAAAACTGTACGCCTTCTTTTCGCCTGCTGAATCAACATTCACCACATGATCACTATCACCTGCGCCATTATTTGTAACTTTAGGTGGTTTGCAAAAGAAATCTGTCAGTGTTCTTTCCATTTTCCCTCTTCTTCACCTCTTTACATTTACATTTCCCCGCTCAAGTTAGTGCCGTCACCTGACTGAGTGATTGACAGCTATAATTAACCAATCTTAAATCTCAACGGCAGAACGGTCACCGTATCAGCATTCAGCACACAGAACACACATATACTGTTAACATTTTTTAGAGAAATTAAAACAGGTCGCACGACAACAATTACATGCACTCGCACCAATGCTCCCAATATATATTTTGAGGTCGCATAGATGAAATTTCTATGCGATGTATATTCAATGGTCTTTTTCGAGCCCTGCCTCTTAACCTTTTCTGCTTCTAACACTCCTGATACAACTAATCAAAGTCAAATATCTTTGGGAAGAGTTGGTTTGGAGTTTGTGATCCAGAACTAATAATCTACACTAATGCTCCTGTGGTTACAATCAAATCACCTTGAGCAGGGTACCATCCCCACACACTGCTCCCAGGGCCTACGTTGCATTAATGTCAGCTATTTGGCTTTCTTGTGCATGAAAAAACACAATGAATAGGAAAAAAACTGCCCAAATTCCAGTGTAGTTTTTAAAAAGACCATTGAATATACATCGAGTGAAGTACATAATGAAACTCTACTGTCACTTTAATCCTCAAGATTACAATCCTCAACCAATTCAGTTAAGCACAAACTGAGTACATAATTCCAACACTTTTTCATGAAAATCTTTATTCAAACATGCATACATTAAATACATTTCTCTTTAGTGTTCTTTTTTTCTCTTTAGGGAAAACAATACATTCACAAAACACACCTAGGCTAGGCGAGCCCACTGAGAACCTGAGTTTCACTGGCCATACTAGACAACAGAAAAAACGTATCCTGTCTTGGAAGGATGGACCTGCTTCATGAAATAACCTTGCAAACACCACATTTCAGTAACAGGAGCTAATGTCACAGCTAGGCCATTTATTTAACAGACTGAGTTGATCAGCAAGGGAAGCGCCAGCAGAACAGAAGTTAGAGTCATGTAGACCCACAATTTTCTCCATGTTCATCTACAGGGTGCAGCGAAGAAGAGTGGAACATTTAGACATGAACAAAACATTTCCTTCTCTTTACTTTCGACATCTATCTTTATGTTTTAATGCAATCACTATTTAAACATTTAAAAAATCAAACTTAATAATTAAGAAAGAAAGGAAATCCATTCCGACTCATCATTAGTTATGTCATTTTCTGCCTGAGCCACTAGAGAGCTCCCTTTACTGCACTGAGGTAGATCACCATGGTGGTATCCTGTATTATTTTTAATAAACACTGCCAAAAGCCAATCATCTTATCAACCATGTGAGATATTTGAAACTTTTTTTCCTGAATAGGAAACGTACTTTGCATGGCCGTCATTAAGCCCCCCCAAAATGATCCAAAGCCACCCTGAAACAAGACTATGAATGGAAATAAATTATTTTTATGAATTAAAAATAATAAGTCTATCTATCATTACTTAATTAAAATGATGTACTGGCTGTTGAAGCTGCTGTAGGCAGCAGGCGGGCATTAGGACCCAGGCGAAGCTACACAGCGCTGCTTGTTAGCGAGTAGCAACCGGAGCTCGTTTAGTAATATTTCTCTGGTAGCGCCGTTTGTACTCAGTTCAACAGAACAGTACTATGTGTCGGTGACAATAACTGTTCACTGCTTAACTCTACTTGTTTCCTTAAGTGAAAGGAAAGGTTTGGTGAAATGTTTTTAACCCTCTATACACGTGAATTCCTTCCTACAACCCTGGGGGCTAAGCCCCCCTTGTCTTTCCGTCCTAGTGACGTCCCTGGTACTGTGCATACTTTTAAAATATAAAGACAGCTCTGGAAAAAAAAAAATAAGCGATGCAATAACCAATGCAAAAATGTTACATTTCTCAGGTTTAATCTCTTGTTGGTGCAAGTATTGAACAAAGGTTTTAATGACTGATGGGCGATCACTAATCAGTACCTCATAAAGCAGAATGAGATGCTTGTGTAGGAATTTAACTCACACGGGCATGGAATGGATGTCATACTCTTAGATGCTGATTTAAAAATGAATTGCAGCAGTCTCTTATTTTTTTCTGAAGCTGTAGTTTGCGAGTTAAACATTAGCTTTTATAAAGGATGTCTTGATATAAACACCAGCCTGAACAAAACACACTGTGTGAGGGTCACAGTGGATCAATAAAGAGAAAAAGACAGTAGATTTTATACTGATATGGGAATGGAGACTACCCGGGTGAGAAGGGGTAATAAGCACACAGGTGGCTGCACTAATCCGTGGGACAGGACATAAACAAAGCCAGGGCATGATAGGAGGACACGGGAACGAGGAGCAACAGAGGTGGAACAGAATGGGACAGATCTCTGATCACATTAGTCTATTAAATAACTGCTGATCATAATAACTCCTGTAAATCGGCATTACTTACCATCCCAGGCAGGACATTAAAGCAACAGTTCAGGTAAACTCATTCAAACCAACAGTTCAAAATCAAATTTACATCATTTCTTTCTTACCCCACAGTGAGTAAACTTGACTTTCAGTGACGACATTGCTTTAAGCCGCTAATCAGAAAAGTATGCAGGCAGTCCGAGAGGTGTGATGAAATGGCTCATTTTAACATGTATCAAAATATCTGAAGACTTCAGACACAAACACACAACTGGTGAATGCGAAACTGCTGTTGGATGAAGCTGTTGCAAGCCTTTTCTCAAAAATGTTCTAGAGGGTTTGATCAGTGCTGGGGAAAGGACATATATGAAATATACATAAGCCGTCTCCATTCTTTCACTGAAGAAAGAATTCATCCAATAGCCATTAGGCTATTTTGAGTCTGTAGTGAACACAAAGGTTAATAGTTCATAGAATGCCACTGTTTGTCAGATTTGTTCTAAAATGTTATCCAGTTTGTTGGTTCCATTCATTAAGATGAAGCATTATTGCTCGATAGAAGACAGACTACTCAGTCCCATTTGACCAAAGGAAGATCCAAAAATCATTCAAATGGTCCAGGGTTGATCTGCTTGCAGTTTTTTGTGGGGAGGTGGTCTTATCTATCTAAAGAAACAAAAGAGAATTATTTAAAACTGCAGAAAACGAGAACTAGGACATAACCAGTAAAGATTGGCATGTGCTGTTTTGTTGGATTTCATGTGTATCTTAATGGGTAAGAGTGTGCAATATAACTATACAGCTCTGAAGAAAATAAAGGACCACTGCAAAAATGTTGTGCCGTTTCTCAGGTTCTCAGGTTTCTCAACTGCAAACATGAGAACCTGCCCAAGTATTGAACTTAACAGCTTTGCCTTAGATTTAAGAACTGCTTACAATATTTCTCCTAATTAAAAAAAAAAACTAGGTAAAAGCATCATTTTAAATGAAACGACAAAACATCAAAGTAAGAGAAATGGTGCAGTGTTTACAAAAGTTGAATAAATCAAAGAAAACTAATCTCTTGTTCACATTGTGAGAGGAGAGTGTCGATTACAGCAGTGTTTTTATACTTTTCCTCATTAAATAAGATGTGATTCAGGTCATCAGTCCTTCATAAAGCAGAATGAGGTGCTTGTGTAGGAATTTAACAGACACTGGACTGGAATGGTTATCACACTCATACAGAGATGCTGATTTAAAAATAAATTGCAGTGGTCTGCAGTGGTCAGGGAGTTTTCCTTGCCACTGTCGCCGTCACTCTCGGCTTGCTCATCAGAGGCATTTCATTCACACACATTCATACACACATTTATTTCATTTTGTAAAGCTGCTTTGTGACAATGACCATTGTTAAAAGCGCTATATAAATAAAAATTGAATTGAATAGAATTGAATTGAATGGTCTCTTATTTTTTTGCAGAGCTATATGTTATTGTTATTATGAAAAATACACGATACACTTTTGGTTTTTGTTGGTATTTCTAGAACACTGAACTGCTTGAAAAATGGCAGTCTACAAACAACAGCTATAAAACCAATAAAGACCGCGTAGTAACAAGCTGACTGAACGACAGCACACTATGCCATTATGCTATTTGATTTTGAATGATGTTAAAATGATTTAACTCAGTTCTTTTTATTTTATTATTGAATACTTTAATTGTCAGTCATGCAGCGTCACTGGACAGAAAAAAACGGTTGTCTTCCAACTCATCTGTTAATTGCCAGCTTTAGTGGGTGTGTTGTGCTGAACATCCGGCTCAAACTGTGCATTGTATATCTGATAACTATTATAAATATCAGTATGATAAATACTTAGTCCTGTGAAAATTATTTCTACTATTGTAATTTTATATTTTTTATCCAAGTCACCCACCCAAACTTTCATTCATCAAAACAGCCACAAAAAACATTCATTTCAAACCGCGATCAAGATAACCCAGAGCACGCAGTAAAAAACACTGATTGGTCAGGGGCTTATGTAGCTTTCTGCAATATCAGCACAGTATTGCAAAGACCAAGCTGAAAGCATCTCTAGCTGAAAGAGTCTTTAACTGCCACAAAGGAAAAAAGAAATCAGCCGAATGTCCTCGATTCAAATGCATGTAATATCCACATAGATAACCTCCTATGGCTTTTTTTTTTTTACCATATTAAAACACCATTACTGTTACATTGTGTGTAAATTTCATGGCAAATGGACAAACAAGTCTAAATTTAGAATAAATGTAGATTTCTTTCTCTTAAAAAGTTAAAATTTCTGGAGCATAAAGTTTTGTCACAATATTGAAATGAACTGCCAAAAGTAAGTAAACTGGAAAACAAATGTTTTGTAATATATTCAGAGGTGCATAAGTGCTGTTACTTCTATGAAACAATGTTTTATAAAATACCTTTCCAAAACACCTTTGGTATATGCACAAGGTAGTAATCTGCTTAAGTACTTACAGAACCACAGTAAAACCCCTTTATACATCCACCATCTATCAACACCGGAATGGAAGTCTGACAAGCATTATTATTCACTTTTTGGTCTTAAATGATATGCTAAAGCTCAAAACAGGTGAAAAGCAGTAAAGGTTTTCGGGAAACAGAATTAAATAAAAACAGGGATGAGGGACTAATATAATTATGAATATACCTGGATTACAGTATTACAGCTGGTTCAGAACACAGAACTTCAACCAACCTAAAAGGCTGCATGTCACTCCATGGGTGCCCAAATTCAGTTCAACTCATTATTGCCTACAGTTTGACATCTAGGTCTGCACACAGCTACCTTAATCCTGTCATTCAGACTTATGTTCCTACTCGCTCCCTCCACTCTTCCATGGAACATCGTCTGGCTCTGCCATCCATACACACAAGGTAAACCCAGTCCAGACTCTTTTCTCTTTTGTGGTTCCCTGCTGGTGAATTGAGCTGCTTAAGCCAACAAGTGCAGCAGAATCCCTCTATATCTTCAAAAACCTCCTGAAAACTCATCTGTTTCAAGAGCATCTCCTCTCCTGATGATCTATCTTCCTGCACTACTCCTACATAAAGATTTAACACCTCTGGTGCTCACACTGTCCTGAAACTTGGCTGTTTTCTTATATTATTATTCGCTTTGGATAAAAGCGTCTGCCAAATTATTGTAATGTATTAGGTATTATGTATGTAAGGGTTACGATAAGATAACAACTATGGGGCCACCTAAAATATCAGCTCTGGACAGCATCTTTGTGTTGGTTCCAGGTTTGGCCCATCTTAAGCATTTCAGCCTCTGGGCCTCAAACACCCTCGTACCTGTTGGTTGAGCACATCCGAGTAAATTCAACCCATTATTACACACCTCTAAATGTAATCCATACATGTGGAAATTATGGACATGACTGAACCAAGTAAATTCAACGCCTCGTGTTTTGCGTGTGTTTTAGGATTTAGGAAGTGGAAATAAAAGACTCAAAAACCTAAAACCTTCCTCACTGGGATCGGTCAGGCTCAATTTTGGTCTCTCCGTTCTGTTTGTCGCCGGACTTCTGCGAGAGCCGTGAGGAAGCAGCGGCGGCCTGAGCCACAGCTTTAAAGCTGCGTTTACGTTTCTGCACATTCTGCTCCGGGTGGAAGATGATGACGTAGACTTTGGGGATGTAGAGCATGCCGAGCGAGACGGTGGCACTCAGGCTCATGGACACAGTCAGTGTGGTTGTCTGGATGAACATCTGGCACAGAGAGGGGGGGGAAAAAAACAGATTAAAAGGCTCCACAGTCATCTCCAGCCGCCTGCGAACAAGTATCGCATGACATTAGTGAGACGGGACTCAGTTTAAGCTTGATTCAATGTTCATTTCTCTTTCTGTGTCATTATTATAGCTGCTATGGCCCAGTTATCCAGGCTATGCTGAAAACCAATTAATCTGCAGGGCAGATGGGGTATAACGATTACTCCTGATTGATAAAAGCCTGTGAAATGAACCATTCACTAAACGATTCAGTTCAGCTTAGCACATGTACCTGCATGCAGTACTGTGTAAGCTCCATTTAGGGCCATATAATAACAATATATAATTGTTCTGAACATGAAAATGATTTAAAACTAAATGGCAGTATTAGTGTAAAAACTAAATGAATCCAAACTTGAGCACTGTTGGCTAAAACAAAGGGACAGATATACTATGGTTTAAGTATGGGTTAAATATTAGTATAATGATTAGAAGAATATGGTTGACATTTCGGGGCTTTGATTTGGTAAGTTCTATCGCCTTATTTAATTATTGATCAAACATTGATTAACCAAAAACCTTGTATCTCCTTATAACTTTATAGCAGACAGAAAAAAGGGAACAGTTCTGTCACCCTCACAGCTCCCCTGTCAGCTACCCTCACATTACCCTTACAGCTACCCTCACATTACCCTCACAGCTACCCTCACAGCTACCCTCACATTACCCTCACAGCTACCCTCACAGCTACCCTCACAGCTACCCTCACATCACCCTCACATTACCCTCACAGCTACCCTCACATTACCCTCACATTACCCTCACAGCTACCCTCACAACTACCCACACAGCTACCCTCACAGCTACCCTCACATTACCCTCACAGCTACCCTGACATTACCCTCACAGCTACCTGCACATTACCCTCACAGCTACCCTCACATTACCCTCACATTACCCTCACAGCTACCCTCACATTACCCTCACAGCTACCCTCACAACTACCCTCACAGCTACCCGCACATTACCCTCACAGCTACCCGCACATTACCCTCACAGCTACCCTCACATTACCCTCACATTACCCTCACAGCTACCCTCACATTACCCTCACAGCTA
>JBBPDC010000135.1:13648275-13664165 GCA_037974485.1 Hemigrammopetersius urotaenia
ATAAATAAACAGTTTCTTGTTTTTCACATTTCTGGGTGTTCTTTGAGCCGACATTCAGTACCTAAGAGTAAAATACTGAAGCTCTTTTAAAATCGGATACTTTACGACTTTTACTCAAGTCTTATTGGAATCGGTGACTTGCAACAGAGTCATTTTTACAGTAAAATATCTGTACTTTTACTCGAGTCTGGTTTTCAGGTACTCTTTACACCTCTGCAGGCACTGTGTACTGTGTACATGGCTGCAATGACAATAACCATACTTGACTTGACCTTTGAACTTGAACTTTGAAAAGCACTGTGGTTGCCTAAGAGGATTGAAGGACACATATATCGAAGATAATAGTTTTCAATTATTAATTTAAAATTAGTGTTTTGTTTACATAACAAATTTGATAATGAAATAATATTATTAACAGGGAATCAAAAGTTGATTGATTTTTACATCTTTGTCATGGGTGCAGTTCAGGAAGGGGAGAGAACACAAGGTTGAACAGCAATAAACTATCTTTGACAGGATTGACCTCTGTTTTTTTGCCTCCACAGTGACAGTCCTAAAATGCATATTCTTGAAGTCATGAACCCCCAATTACTGTGCACAGATATTTTCAAATTCCTGGGTGAAACTACAGTGACCAGAATAGACTAGATAACAAAGAAGTAATAAATTAGGCCTTGAATTGTCGTGTTAACAGTCTCCCCAGTAGATCTGCGAGCGGCTGAAGCTGCTGGAGGATGCTGGGAACATGTAATGGATTGATGGCAGGGATCACTCTGCTATCCCGGCTTGCGACTGCCTGTCTGCGCTGGTTTAGATAAAGCCACACTGTGGTGAAGATAACAGTAAAGCTATGCTTCAACAGGCTTTAAATAGAAAGACAGCTGAGGGCAACACTACACCAAGCACATGGCCAAAGGAAACACAGTCCATTGTCCGCTTCCACTTGCTGAACAACTGATCGGCTCCTGCTGCTTCAGCCCCCGTGTGCGAGTGTGTGTGTGTGTGTGTGTGTGTGTTTGTTAGTACTCTCACTGGAATCGCTGAATGAGAACGGAGGAACTGTCCAAACATTAGTTGGCAGCATACTTTCCCGCCTCCTTTCAAACTGATTGATATTTTGTCTTGAGATGGTTGTTGCAAGGTTTTGCAGGCCATTGCAGCAATTTATGGAAGACACTGTACTTTGGGTGTGATTTTAAATGAAGTGTAGTGCTGTGACATTGTCTTATGAATGGCTTGGGGTCATCACCATGAAAGCATCAAGTTAATATGAGTTTATGAGTCTCTCAAATGTATGTGTCTATGTATTTGGACTATGAATGATGGCATACCCTGTTCAGTGTATGTGTGCACACGTGTGTGTGATTGTAAATTTCAGCCTCTCTCTGCTCTGCTTTGGCATCTAAGCCAACTGGCATTTGCTGCATGATGACCTAAAACAACTGTGACCTGACTGCAGTCATTGCTTGATTCCAGGAATCCCAGTTTCATCTGACTGATCTCACACAGATCTCCAGCGTCTTCAAAACTAAACCTAGAGCCGACCGGTCTGTTTTAATATCTCTGTAAATCTCTGTCAGGGGTTTATCTTGCGGCAAAAAATATTGCATGTATGACCAAATCCAAGGCTGATCGTTAACCGGGGATTTCGGCAGCCCTCGAGTTTTAGCGACTTGTTGACTTCTTTACCAGAGAGTGGGACTTTACATAACCCAGTCGCCTGTCTTCTGAAGTGCTCCCAGGCTCAGAATAGCTCTGAATGAGTGAGCTATATCTAACCAAAGCTCAAGTAAAGTTCAGTCATCAATGAAACACTTCAGTTCCTGCCAAGAGATAACTGCAGTACCGTCAACAAAGATCAGGTTCAACATTTGGGTTTATGCAGCTAAGCATTGTTTACACGTGGCACAGTAACTATATTAACAGCTGTAACCTGTTTATATATTTGGTTATAATTTTGCTTCTACTTTTGGTGTAATGTGTAAATACGTATGTTAATTCCCAGGCATTAGATAACAGTTTGGAACATCCTTGTTTTGACTGACAGGTAGGTAACATGAATTCACTGACAGTTTATTATGTAACAGTATGAGAGGTGTCCCAGTGCTCTAGGACTTTAACAAAAGAGTGCTGCTGAAGTGTTGGCCATGGGCTCTGGGTTGGGGGGTATTTTAGTCTACACTTTACCCCTTTCCACATACAAGGACACAGAGCTCAAGGTTAAACCCTCTGGGGCCAGTCTGTAAAAAGAGGCCACTCCACGCATGCTTAATTACTGCCTAACACCACAGTGGAAATGTAGCACTGGCCGTCTTAATACTAAGATGAGCATTATTTTAGCACGTTATCTGAAAAGTTGATTATAACACCTGCCATTTCATATATCAACAGTTCATGTTTGCTGTGTCTCAAGTCTATTTTCTAATATTCTATCATTTTAGAGTTTTTGCTTTATTGCTGTCCTGGGAAACTCTCTTTATATAGACTACACTCATTAAGGGTATTGCTAATATTGTGATGTATTTTTAGGTTCGATCCCCGGCGCCGTGTTCCTGCTGCCCCCTGCTTCACTTGGTGAATGGGTTAAATGCAGAGGAAGAGTTTCGTGCTGCTCACACCATGTGCTGTGGCGTGTTCACGTATGACCGAATGATCACTTTCACTTTTTTTTTTTCACTTTTCAATTTTTAATTTCAAGCTCTGGGGACCCATAAATCATTTTGTGTAGAGTTGCATGTAGCAGTGCCACACACACAGTGGTAGGCCTTCTTCTGCTGCCGTTTACAACAAACGATTCTGCAAACAAGCAATTAGAGTAAAGGAGAAGAGTGAGCGCATGGCCATTATGTTCACCTAATACTCTACTGTATGTTGGAGAGAATTGTTGACGAGCGTGTTAAAGCGTGCTGCTTGTTGCTGCAGAGAGAATCTCTACTCAAGGGGGACCATGGGGGGGATTTACCAAACCTTAGAATAGCACCAATCAGTCTTTGGGAACTGTGGTGAAAGGTAAACTGTTTCACTTAGAAGAGCTAAGACAATTGTATTCATAGGGAATTATTAAAATCCGTTTTTAAAATTAATGTCTGTATCAGGAACTTCAAAGCATGTCCTCTTATCACTTCAGAAATTGCATATAAATGATTTAAAAGCTTATGACAAATCAGCAGTTAGTAACAGAAGGAGTTGCTTAACCTGCATCTTTTTCACTGCAATACTTTGTGTCATTTAGTTTGCAGAATATAATGCTGATATAAAAGGCAGCAGCTTGGCTTCCAGCAAAGCTAAAAGTGCAGCTTGCCTTTTGTGTTTGGTGTGCTGTGGGCTGGCTCATTTCTGACCTCCCTAAACACATCCTGACCTTGCTGGACTCAATAAAAGGCTCCACTTCACTGAAGCCGCTCCAGCTGAAGTAATCGAACCGGTCAGTTAGCCTGCGTTTATGACTGGGGAATGAATGCACTTGTGTGATAATTATCTCGATAACTTTTTTATTTTTAATATCTAACAAGGAGGCGTTTTGTTCATTCAGTCATACTTATTGATTTTGGAACGGCAGACTAAACCATTACACCTTTTTTTTTCCTGCTTCTTATTGCATATTCAAAAATATTTTTGGTGTTTTTTTACATTTTGTTGTGTTTGTGATTTTTTTGTGCGTCTTAAGGCATTAGCAGAGCGTCTTATTTTGGAGCTACCATGTCCCACATGTTGGATATGAAGGAGTTTGGAGAGGCGGCACCTTTCCTCCGTAAATCAGACCTGGAGATCCTGGCAGCACAAACCCAACCCTTTGATGGTATTTTTTTTCTAATCTTTTTTTTTGTATTTTTGTTTTTGACTGATGTGTAGACTTCTCTTTAGCAGCTACAACCCTGATTCACATGCAGTCACTACATTTTTATGCTGTATGTAGATACATGTGTTAGTAAGAGCAGATGTTGAAAAGTGTGCTGGTCCGCAGGGAAGAAACGAGTTTGGATCCCGGATGAAAAAGAGGCTTACGTCGATGTGGAGATACGAGAGATCAGTGGAGACAAAGTCATCGCTGAAACTAAAGATGGGAAAGTAAGCACATTAATGTTATTCCTTTGTGATGTGGCGTAGAAATGTTAATGAATGTCTTGCACAAATAGAAACGCCTGGACTATGAAGCCTGTCTCTGACCGCTGTGCTTTGCTGTCCAGTCGCTGACAGTGAAGGAAGGTGATGTTCAGCAGATGAATCCTCCAAAGTTTGACTTGATTGAGGACATGGCCATGCTGACCCACCTGAACGAAGCGTCTGTGCTGTATAATCTGCGAAGGCGCTACAGCAACTGGATGATCTATGTCAGTCCTAAAGCAAATGCCTGCCCTTTCTCACTAATCTGTGATTCCACAAATAACCACAGCAGCACACTACACTGAACCCAGCTATTCATAGAGTTAAACTACCACACGAAGACATTTAGCACTACAGCTGCCAATTACAGCATGAATTTTGTAAAGATACATGTAAGCCCTTTTATGTAGTTTGTCAAGGATACATACATGCTTAATAAATATAAATGCCAAAAATGGGGTTAAATTAGAGTTTTCATTCACTCCTGAAAATGAATAATCCTATAATTGAGTTGAGTGTGAGCGGTAATCCTTTCTGTGTGTGTGTGTAGACGTACTCTGGGCTTTTCTGTGTCACCGTAAATCCATATAAATGGCTGCCAGTCTACACGGCCCCTGTGGTTGCTGCCTATAAAGGAAAGCGCCGCTCTGAGGCTCCGCCTCATATCTACTCCATCGCAGACAACGCCTACAACGACATGCTGCGCAGTGAGTAGCATTCACGGGTTTAACCTCAGTGCCACGCTCTGCACATTATCTGTTTTGATGTTGATTTTTTTGTTGTTCCATACCATCACATCTACAGCCACATTACGGATTTCCTTGAGAATATTAAGCCAACATGCCTTTTAATGCATCTAACTATGTAGAATGTCAAAACTGTTCTAAAGATTTCATTTTAGAGATTAATTTTTTAAATTTGCCCCATCACTTGAATGTGGAGTGACTGAAATGAGCTATAATTGTAAGTAAAGTGGCCCTACACACACCATAGCACAGCGTACAGTGGGAAAAGGTGAAATTCTTTCTCTGCATTTAACCTCGTCTCCAAGAGAGTCAGGGGGCTGCCACCAGTGAGGGGCGCCCAGGGAGAAGTGTGTGGGGAGGGTGCCTTGCTCAAGGGTAACTCAGTGATGACACCAGCAGTGCTGGAATTCGTTATGCATCCTCATAGATATTCTATATATAATAAATATCTAACAACAAGAAATGTATAAATACAGTATGTCCAGTTGATTTCAGCTGGGATCACCTTTGTGTAAGCAGTGAAACCCAACATCTGAGATTTAGTGAGTTTAATGAACAGTTTTGCCATTTTTCGAGTAAATTAACCCTTTTGCATGAAATAAATTCACTAAAGATTTAATTTGTCTTTCTATAACCAAATTGTATTTGTATATACTTTTGTAAATATCAATAAACAACAGGCAAACAGGTTACACATTACATACTGTACATTAAAACAAAACCTCAAGACAACAAAAAGCTCATCAATCAACAAAGAATTGCTTTCAGTTTGAATATATCTATAGGAATGGGATCGAATCTGATTAAATCTGATGAAAAGTATTTGTACCTTTTTTACCATCCTGACCTTTCCAGCCTCTCGCCAAGATGTTTTGTGACATAGTGCCAGTTTTGCCACTTGACTGGCATACCTGCCATTTACTTTGAGTTTAGGTCTTTTCACAAATCAGTCACTTATTCTCACATTTGTTGTGTGGATTGTTTTGCCATAAAATGACGGGGAATTTTCTGAAGTGGGTACTTGTGCGGTGCTATGTTCTGGGCTGTGTTATTAGCACGTTAAGCTTTATCTGAAAATATTAAGCGGTATTATTGGTGAGTTAAACTGTATTCTGATTTCCTTTCCCAGATCGAGAGAATCAGTCCATGTTGATCACGTAAGTCTCAAACTCCACACTTCTGTTAACCCTAAATAGTCGGATACAGCTTCAGGTTGCTGACAGAACACAGACTATTTACTAAATAAACCACTTTCCAAACAAATACTGCCAGAAAAAGGTGAATACATAAACAGTTGAACTTTTTTCTTTGAGAAGTGTATAGATTGAGGAGCACTTTTTTTCTTTTCATTTTTAAACGTTTTGTGTCCACTTCATTTCCTCCATTCTCAGCGGAGAATCCGGTGCTGGGAAAACTGTCAACACGAAACGTGTAATTCAGTATTTTGCCATAGTTGCAGCCCTGGGTGAGGCAGCTGCTAAAAAAGGAGTAAGACCAATAATTATTTCCCCTGTCAACCAACTTTTTTTAATGTATTTTTATTTTTGGCCATACGTTTGTTATTTCATAATTAAAAAGCACTTTTCCCCCATTCCCTGAAACGAGATCCACTTCATAACTCCATGATTTTGCTATTGCTGAAATACAATGGTAGACTGGACTCCAGTTTTAAGCTGCAACATTACCTAAATCCATGTTACTGTGTATTATGCTCACTTGCCTTTCCAAGATTTTTTCATCTGTCTCTCATTCTCTTATCATTTTGTGATTAACAATCCCAAACCGATTTTTTAGGGTTTCTTTGTTGACAGTTTTGATCCTTTTAATGTTTTTTTTTTACATTTTATTCCACTAGCCCTGCTACTGGTTCTACCCATCTATTTTTTACTTTAAGTGGCCATTGCTAACATCATACTGGACAATCTAGTGATGACTGAGACAATCAAACCTTTCCTCAACATTTAACAACCTGTTTATTTAAGAAATTTCCTCAAAAAGCAGAGTGTGTGCGACATTGTAACAAAAGCAACTCTGCTGTACAAGAGAAGAAAAGTTGTTATAACTCTTAGAATAACAATCATCCTTACTTCCTTCTGTTATCTTTCTATCAAGGGTCCTGCCTCTAAAACAGGTGTAAGTATGCAGGACATAATAAATAAATTAAAAATAAACATGCATACACACAAGAGCAAACCAGCATTCATTTTTACTTCTTACCTGCAGGGTACACTAGAGGATCAGGTTATTGAAGCAAATCCTGCAATGGAGGCATTTGGTAACGCTAAAACACTCAGGAATGATAACTCATCCCGCTTTGTAAGTACTTCACACC
The DNA here is from genome assembly GCA_037974485.1 of Hemigrammopetersius urotaenia. NCBI lineage: Eukaryota > Metazoa > Chordata > Actinopteri > Characiformes > Alestidae > Hemigrammopetersius > Hemigrammopetersius urotaenia. Next base: position 13,655,458 of record JBBPDC010000135.1, read on the forward strand.
CTCTACCTCATTAACTGTAAGTGATTTGTGGAACCTCGGTAGAAACAAGTTTCTGTTTTAGTTTTATATCCTGTTTGTATTTGATTTTAGGGATTTATCAGAAAGTTTTTATTTATGAAAAGTCATGGTGTTATAAATCAACTAAGTACATTTGAATTTTTGAATTAGCTTTAGCATCTTCTACATGCTCCACCCGAGTGCAGTATAAAGATTATTATGCTTGGGTTCATTTCTTATCAGTTTACTCCAATGATGAATGCATCCACTGAGGAGATAGCTCATAGATTCCTAAGGTGATCTTGGGTGAATCAGTAACGTCCCGAGTCAGTGGCCACTGGAGGTCGCCTTGGCCTGCCTTGACTTTTCTTTTGAACACTGGATTCCGGTTTGGTATCGTTGTATACAGTTGTCCGGTGTTTCTATTTAAGTCATAGTCTGGTCTTATTGGTTCCTGTCTTAGTCATGTGTGGATTTAGTCTCCTCTGTTTTGTCACCCTGGGTCGGTCCGCCGTCTTCCGTCTGGAGTTTGTACCAGTCTTAGAGTTCTGTGAATCTCGAGTGTGTTGTGTAAACACAAAGAAGGCCTCCCTCCCTCCTTGGAGCCTCGGCGGCATGACAGATGGACTGACCTATGCAAACGCGCAGCAGATTTCCCCATAGGGATCTGGAATGCAGTGGTGAGGTCTGCGAGTGGGGCAGGCAGGGCCTGGCAGTGGAATAAACCAATGAGGGTGAGTCGGTACTCCATCCATGAGGGGCTGGGTTCAAAGATGGAGCTTGGATGATAAGGAAGATCAGGATACCTGGGTGGCATGTCTGCGGTTGCTCCAACAATCCTGGCTCCGGAGGTGTACTGCAGCTCGATCGTCTTCAGCCCGGCCAAGGTGGAGCACCACAGTGGCTTGCTATCTGGTGAGGTGGGAATGCCGCGACTCAGAGACAAAGGATCCAAGGTGGGTTGTGAAACCCCCGTCTCCAGTCTGCTGATCCTCTGCCCAAGAAGTCTCCAGCTCATCCTCCCACGCTCGTGCCTGGCATGCCTGATGAGGTGGCTCCCGTGCCTGTGTGGCAAGCCTCATTCCCACTCATTGTGGTTTCATGTGTCTGCAAAGCGCAGAAGATGTTTGGCCCCATGCTGTTGGCTTCCCAAACCCCAAGGCCTGCTCTGAGGCCTCTGTTCACTCTGACCGCTTCACAAAGCCTGAAGCCAGCTCCGAGGTCTCCGTCCACACAGACTCCAAGGCTAGGTCCCTTGGAGCGCCCAAGCTGGCCCGAGGGATGGTGTCCCTGGTGGTACTCTGGTCCCCACGCTGGTGGCACGCTTTTGCCACTGCGGGATGCACCGCTGCCCTGGCATAGGCCTGGACCCCTTGGCGCTCTGGGAATGCGCCATTGGGGGTGGGTGCTGTCAGGTTCCCGAAGAACCAGGGATTCCCCGAATAAATTTTTGGGGGATGGTGAAGGAATCTGTAGATGGCCCCCCGAGGGGCTATCCAAGGGCTCGACCTGTAGGACATGGAGAGGCAACATCTACAGTGACCTCAGGAGAGCGGACGAGTGAGACCCACACAGGCAGCCCTGGACTAACTGAAGGCCGGCGGGGGTAACAGTCATCGGGATGCGGCTGTGTGGAGCCCACGGGATCTGAATTTGCCTCCCGCACTGCCTCTGCCCCCCTCCACCCCTGCGTGGGCCTGGGGTCCCCTGGAGCTCCAGAGTTGGAGGGGGCACTGTAACATCCAGAGTCTGCGGCCACTAGAAGCCATCTTGACTTTTTGACTTTTTGTGTGTGAACATTGGATTCTGGTTTGGAATCATTGTCTAAAACTGTCCGGTGTTTCTGTTTAAGTTATAGTCTGTTCTTATTGGTTCCTGTCTTAGTCATCTGTGTATTTAGTCTCCTCTGTGTTGTAACCCTGGGTCATCCGCCTTCTAATGTCTGGAGTTTGTACCCACCTTCTGTTTAGAGTCTGTGAATCTTGAATGTGTTGTTTCAGTGTTTTGGTTTGTTTTGTGTTTTGGCCCTTGTGTCTTCTTTGTGTTTATAATAACAGATTTGAATGATGGAAATCTGCAACTGTGCCTCCCTCTCTCTTTGGAGCCTCAGTAGCATGACAGAATCATACATTTCAGTGCCATAAATCAACAACTCTAAGAGGAACTTTTAAATAGCATTTGTAGATGTGCATGGGTCTAACTGTACATTTTCAAATATATGAATTAATAAATTCAACAAAGTAAAATCATTCATTATGGTGGATGGCAGAGACCCACCTGTGAACCCGCCTTCCGCATTGGGCTCTACTGCAAGCATGTGGCATAATCAGTTGGTGGCCTAGTGGTTAGGGCATTCGCCCTGTGATCAGGAAGTCGCGGGTTTGATTCCCAAGGTACCCTGAGCAAGGTACCGCCCCCATGCACTGCTTCCTGGGTGCCTTTCACTTTAATCTATTATGACTGTGATGTATTCGTGCCCCTTGGTGGCCTTCGGGAGTGGCCTGACGAAATCCATCCCCACCCTCTCAAAGATCACCTTGATAATCAGCCAAGGGGATCAGGGGCATGGCGGCTCGTTTCACAGGTGAGGTTTGCTGGCACTGGGGGCAGCACTGACAGAGCCGGTACACCTCCGATGTACATTCCCCAGCCCGTGAAACTGGTCTCTCAGATTTTCAAATGTGTTTCGGAAACTGATGTGGTCTCCAAGGGGGTGACCGTGTCCACTTTTGAGCGGAGAAGAACCAGGAGGATGACCAGCTTGCCACGCCAGTAATACAGCAGCCCATTTTTCATTAAGAAATAGGTCATGGGGAGTCTGGCCGATGGGTCCTGATCCAGCTCCTCCACAATGCACACCTGCTCCCAGCAGTTTCACAAGCTCTCATTTTGCTTCTGCTCCCAGCCAAATTTGCCAGTGTTTGCCACCTTTTTGAAGAGAGCAGATGAGAGATTAGTGGGGGGGTGGTTCTCACCCTCTGTCTTTGGTGTGGGCTAGGAGCATGGTGGGGACTGCCTCTCGCACTGCAGCTTTCCTCCTGCAGGGTTGTCTGGGTTAGTGGGTTCTTTGTCTGATGCCCACATTCTCCACCACTGTAGCACCACGTTGCGAGGCTCAGACACAGACGCAGAGACATGGCACTGTAGAGAACCTCCCAGGTAGTTGAGTGGTGCAGCTTTATTATTTACAGTGTATAGGGAATGTGCTCTGTAGGGGTAGGTGAATGTGCCCAGGAGTCGGGAGCGGGGTGAAACGTCTGGGCTGGAGCCTGGTTTGAGGAACAGAGCAGAGAGACATTAGGGGCGTAGACTCATTGGGACACTCGTTTCTGTCCTCCTAGTTGTCAGTGCTGGTGTGTCTTGTTACGGCACCCCTCCATCTCCCGTGTGCTTCTCACAAGTCCAAAACGGTGGTGCTGAAAGGGTGCGTCTCCTCTGGTGTTCTGACAGTGGCGGCTTGCGTCCGCTTCAGCACCCTGGACAGTGGCATCTACTGCTTATACAGTGGTGCGAACATATTTGTGTAAGAGAGTACAAAAGACGTCAAAAGATTTAAGAGTGCAATAAAAAACAAAGTTATTTTAGTATGGTAGAAAGTACTGAACAACACAAAGCTTGAGCTCGTTTTTTGACTCTATTCTTATAGATTTCATATAATTATTCTTGAGCATGATTTAGTGATTTAATCACATTTGGTTTCAGCTAACTAGTCCGCTTGCTGGCCTAAAAGTTCTGACGTATACACGTTATAGTTTACACAGGCTAGAATTTTGAGCTGTGGTGAAAACAGATAATTATCTGTTCTGTTTATATAAAAGGCCCCACATTGTACAGATCCCTGATTCTGATTTGTCACTTTATTTTGAAAAGTAAGTTTCTAAGTAATTGACACCAGTGCCCATGTCTTATTGTTAAGATAAATAGCCATTGTCTTTTAGAGTCTATTAAAATACTGTCTCTGTGTCTTTAAATTCTGTATAGGGAAAATTCATCAGGATCCATTTTGGTCCCACAGGAAAGCTTGCCTCTGCAGATATTGACATCTGTGAGTTTCATGAAATTAATTTAAACACCATAATTCAAACATCACCATCATTTAAACATGACCAGACTAGGTCTACCTTAATACGTTCAGTGAAATGCATTACATTAGGTGATAAAAATAAGTAAAAAGCTGCAAAATCACAAGCATAGCTGTATTATAACCAGATATGGTAGCAGATAGACTCCAAAAATAACCCTGTTGCTGTATTTTTTTCTGTGCATGCTAGCCATCTTTCAGGGACAGTAAGAGACTTATACACCTGACATTAAGACCCACAAGCATACGTTTTGAAACACTTATAGACATTTTACATACACATTCTATGATATTAGATTTAACTGGTTATAAACCCCCAAAACCTATCCAAAAGGCAAAGGTTTTCTTCAAGAACAGCTACTCAGAGGTTGCTGAAATTATTGCGTGCATCCTGACAAGCTGACCACAAAAACTGCTTCTAAGACAGTTTCCTCTGACACTGTGTAACATTGCAGGTATCCCCCACAGAAGATCATAATATGATGTGGTTTTTTTTATGATTTCTTTAAAAACATTGAAAACAGTGAAAAACTTATTGAGCTTTATTCATTTTATTGTCATCAACCACTGTGGACATTGTACAAGTACATAATGAGATGAAATAACATTTTTCCCTGATAACAGTACAAATATAATAACAACAATAGCAATGCCATACAAGAACAATACCTGTCTTAAATGCAGACAGTGGACACAAGACAATATTAACAATAAACAGTTCAAATATCCCTTAGTGTGTATCTAGATGTAATACAAAAGCAGCTTTCTTATCTGCACGCATGCAGGTTGCACTAGCCAGCAGAGTACAACATTATGAATAGAGTTGTGTGTTGCATGTAAGGAATTTTTAAATGATTCTGTTCACTCCTTTCTAGATCTCCTTGAGAAATCCAGGGTGATATTTCAGCAACCCGGAGAGAGAAGCTACCACATCTACTACCAGATCATGTCTCAGAAAAAGCCTGAACTTCTGGGTATGACGCAACATCGACAAACCTACATTACATAGACTAATAAACTGGCCCATTATAACCTCACCTCTTCATTATCTCTTCACTGCATTACAGATATGCTTCTGGTCTCTTCAAATCCCTATGATTATCATTTCTGCTCCCAAGGAGTAACTACTGTGGAGAATATGGATGATGCTCAGGAGTTTAAGGCTACTGATGTAAGATCTAGTTGCAAATAGACAACAAAATGTACAATAATATTTTAACATATTATTTACTCACCGTCAACAATTATTTTATAGTGCACTAACGCAGTTCTTTTTTATCACTGTTATTTTGAAAATCCATCGCTCTTTTGTGTTTTTTCCCAGCATGCCATGGACATCCTTGGCTTCAGCCAGGAGGAGAAGTATGGATGCTATAAAATAGTGGGAGCCATCATGCACTTTGGAAACATGAAGTTCAAGCAGAAACAGCGCGAGGAGCAAGCAGAGGCAGATGGAACTGAAAGTAAAAACAGGACACAATGCTTCACACTCATACAAACTGATGTAGAACCACATTTTGCCAAGATACTCCGTCTCACTATTTCAGGGATTCTGGCCATCAGCCCTGTTTTGTGCACTGCAGATTTTAAAAGACTGAGACCTGAGTGGTGTTTATACTCACACAGGTGCTGATAAAGCCTCCTATCTGATGGGAGTGAGTTCAGCAGACCTCATCAAGGGCCTCCTACACCCGCGGGTGAAGGTTGGGAACGAGTATGTGGTGAAGGGTCAAAATGTCGAGCAGGTGAGGAATAATTTAAAATCAATTTAAAAAATAATCTGTATTTTACAGCTGAAAAACACTCACTGTGGCATGAGAGTGACAGCATCACACATAATATCTAAATGTCTATAATACCAGAGTGAATCAAAAGTATATAAAAGAAGTACTTTTGGGTTTTTTTTCAATCCTTATTGTTAAGAAAAAAACATGAATGTGTTCTTAGTAGAAATCCTACCGTTCTGCGGTTCTGCTTAGAGATCAAACATACATAACAAACGGGAAGAGTGGACTGTTCTTTAGGAAACTGTGATCAGTAATGAGGACAGCTGCAGTCTTCATATGATCTTTATATGTGTTTATGTTTGTTTTCAACTCTGTTAGGTTATCTATGCAGTGGGTGCTCTGGCCAAAGCCACTTATGACCGCATGTTCAAATGGCTGGTGGGACGCATCAATAAGACCCTGTACACGGTCCTGCCTCGGCAGTTTTTTATCGGCGTGCTGGACATTGCTGGGTTTGAAATATTTGATGTACGTACTTTAGTTCTGCATAAGTCTAAAGCATTGTACGCTGATCTACAGCATTGTGTGTTTATGAGTGTGTCTATGGTCGCATCTCACCCACAGCTCAACAGCTTCGAGCAGCTGTGCATCAACTTCACGAATGAAAAATTACAACAGTTTTTCAATCATCACATGTTTATCCTGGAGCAGGAAGAGTATAAGAGGGAAGGCATTGAGTGGACCTTCATCGACTTTGGACTTGACCTGCAAGCTTGCATTGACCTCATTGAAAAGGTAAGGAGAGCACAAATAGCTGAAAAACACTCTGAACTACGGCATGGGAGCGACACACACATAATATCTAAAGAAGCACTTTTGGGTTTTTTTACAACCCTTATTGTTCAAAGCGGATTATCTGTAGAATCTGAATGTGAAAAAGCACAGGGCTCCTTAGATTTAGATGGTTCTTTAAAGAAGTCATTCTTTGAAGCAATTTACACAATTTCCACTTCCATCCCAGATGTTGATATGTCAAGACTTGTCTGTGTCCAGATTTGCTTCTAGTTAACTGGAGCAGTTCAGGGAATGCCAGACGATGCTTAAAGCTTTGAAAGACTCAAGTAAAATCCGTAAAAAAAGAGACTAAAACCACTGCCACATACAGAAGGAAAACTCTGAGGATTATGGTGGTTCTGATATAAAATGATTTTGAAGGGAACAAATGCACAGTACAGTGTAACACTGCACCTTCTAGAAGAAATGAATTATATCCACAAAAGACAGTCGCATGCATTGCGAAGATGCAAAATCAGAGATAAAGTGGGATGTATTCTAATATCTTAGCATAAATACATGGGACGATATATTTTAGTCTAAAAAGCCCAAAGGAAATGGCACAGTCTTCTTTGAAAATCTTGAAGGGAAAATGGGTAGCATGGGTTTATGGCATCGTTTCTCTGGGACTTTCAAACAGTATAATACTATTAACACCCCCCAGATATTACACACTGACTAATAATTTCTAGGATTATTGGCCATGTCATCAAAAGCAGACAGCGAGACATATAGTGGTTTACAATCTGCCATTTCAAGTCTTGAACTTGTCTAAACTGACCATTTCTGATCAAATTGTGTGACTGGAGGCAAAGCACTGAGACTCTTCAGCATTCACTAAATATAATTCTGTTCATGTGTGAAAGTATTACTTAAACCTTGGTCCAAAACTTATACACACCGCTGTATGATATAAACAGTGAAGGGGTGAGCAGTGCAACTGTTTTTAAGTGTCGGCTTTATTATTAGGATAGATCCCTTTATTTATAGGTTCAATCCCTGGTGGTGCTACAGCCCTCTGTGGCTGGCAGTGCAAGAGAGCCCAGTTTGGCTTGTTATCTTTGGGGGCAGTTCATAAAGGTGGCTGGCTTTATGAGGAAGCACATGACAGAGTTCACTGTCCTTGTGTTTGTGATATGTTGTGGTAGAAATTCAGTTCGTCATAAATTTAAGGGAAAAATATAACCAGGAGCTGTAGTGAGGTAGACTTGCTAATGCTTGTGTGGAGTCCCCTAGCAGTAATAAACAATAGTAAAACAATAAACATTATTAGATATAAAAATAAAAGTCTTGAGTTATACTCTTAGTGGTCCTTGTGCTAACAAGAATGTTGATGTCTTGTGAAGACAGATTTTACCTTTTTACCCTTTTTTTTTTACAAATAGGGCAAGCAGTTGTTTGCAATCACCAGAGTAAAGGGAATAAAACCTGTATACAGGTGAAACCAAAGCCAAGTCACATTTATCTTACATGTGTAACTTATTGTATTTTCTTTTTTTACTTCAGCCTTTGGGTATCATGTCCATCCTTGAAGAGGAGTGCATGTTTCCTAAGGCCACTGATAGTAGCTTTAAGGCTAAGATGTATGATAATCACATTGGCAAATCTCCAAATTTCCAAAAGCCCAGACCCGACAAGAAGCGGAAGTATGAAGCTCATTTTGAACTGGTGCACTATGCAGGAGTGGTGAGTGTACAAAAACTACATTAACAGTAATACTTACAGATATATATACATATATATGCTCTCTCTCTTTCTATCTCTCTCTCTCTCTCTCTCTCTATATATATATATATATATATATATATAAAGTTATGTTCCAAGAGCAATCACGCATAGTGAAAAAACGCATTGTTGTGATGTGGTAAAAAAAAAAAAGCGTAACCACAAGCGAAGCAAAACGTAGTAAAATAAAATGCATTTTATAGTGCAAACCCTAAATGTGCCTCCAAATATGCTCCCAAAACACTTTTAAACTGAGTTTAATACATTACATTTACACTTACGGCATTTAGCTGACGCTCTTATCCAGAGCGACGTACATCAGTGCTTAAGAAGTCCACAACTGT
>JBBPDC010000135.1:13680081-13721735 GCA_037974485.1 Hemigrammopetersius urotaenia
GTGTGTGTGTGTGTGGGTGTGTGTGTGTGTGTGCGTGTGTGTGTGTGTGTGTGTGTGTGTGTGTGTGTGTGTGTGTGAAGGTAAGGACTATCCGTTGCCGATGGTTTGTCATGCAGAGGTGAGCGAGAGAAATTTGGCTCTGATGAAGGAGGCACGCAGCCGCCAGGAGAACACGGCCAAACTCACACGAGGTCAGACACCCACAAACGCACACACCTGTGAAAGTTTGAAATGTGTAATACCTACATTTTTCCACTTTAAACCAAACAGTGTGTTTAGGTCTGAAGTTTTAGTACTGAAGCTAATGGCTAATGTAGGCTAATATAGCTAACAAATAATGGAAGGTTTACTGTATTTAAAAATATTGATGCTTGGCCTCTGATCATAAACTGATCAATAAGCCGTATGCACTTGTGCACTTGGGGGTGCTCTAAAGTATGGTTCAGATGTCGTCGTCCCCACCCCCCCGCCCTCTCCCGAGGAGAAGCATCCTCATTTTTCATCTATATTAATAATAAAAGGCTTCCGCAATGGCAAAACTTAACCACTGAACACGTGTTCTGATCGACTGCGTTTGGGGTGGGGAGTGGTGGCGGGTAAATTGTCTCTATAGTGTCTGTGAAGGTTCTGTGTTCTGCCTTGAACTTTGTGTTTGTTCTCTCAGATGTGGTGGAGGAACCAGGGGACGTGTGTGAGAAGCGCCGACTGGTCAGGGAGGGTGAGGATGAGGGGGGCCAGCGCTCACCCCCCAAGCGCGTCTGCCGGGGATCCCAGGACAGACTGTGTGAACCCGGGCTGAGACAATGTGGCAACCAGATACTGATCTGAGTCCAGCCGAACCAGAGAAGAATAAGGGTGGGGATTCCCTTATTCACATAAACAAGTTTAGACTGGAGAACCTGACAGCCTGAACCAGCAGACAGAGAACCAAAGACTTTTATTTGACTACTTTTAAAGTTTTGCAGGTCTCAGGATCCATTTTACTATACAAGAACTACTTTGCTGAACAGTAGACAAAATGTAAGTATTGTGATTTTACTGCTACTTAAAGCAATTGCAACGCCCTTCCGTATGTTAACGGGCCCATATCAGCACTTTACCGAAATTAAAAAGTCTTAAAGTCTGTAGATATTGCTTTAAATGGTACATTTACTCCCCCAGTCATACTGACCAAATATGGAAATGAAGCTACAGATTCAAATCATGATTTTTGTGATGTCACAAAAGCAACACATTTAAATATAACTCTTTATTCTTGTTACAGCAGTTTAGTTCCACCCATTCATGCAAAATCACACAGTCAGATGTAGGGTCAGTTAAAAGCCTTAATCTTCAGAGATGTATCTCGTCTGTATTGTAGGTCATATCAGGTGTCATGGTAACGTAATTCTCATCAGGACAGTTGCCATGGTATCAGCATCTGCATCACCCAGCTGGTTCTGTTTCTGAAGAACAGGGGTTGACAGCAGGGGTTTTGCTGTAGTACTCTAATGTGTACCTGCATGAATGAACTGGTACCGAAATTAAACATTTTCCTCACCATCGGTGACGGAACCATTATAGAACTTTTTTTTTATTTTATATAAATTCTTGGGGGTTACGTTCCAACTTAAATTCCTTTTGAACTCAGCTTAATACTTTACCCTTAAAGAAAATGTAAACCCGTATTTGTACAGTACAATGTACACTGAACTGCTGTCTCCCACAGTGCTAGAATGTAAAATACTGATGTTACCTCTAGACTGTACAGTAATTCATGCAAGCATGTTTTCTTTTATGCGGGTCAATACAGTATTAAATTAATTCAATTTGCAGTAATAAAAATACAGTACAACAAAAATTTCAGTACAACAAAACGAAAAATACAAGAACCCTCGAGACGCTCCACGCAAGAAACTGTTGTGATGCCGGAATGCTGGACTGCCTCTGCCATCTGTGTCACAGGGCAGCAGCCGGTATACTCTGTGCTCTCGACAGTACTAAAAAAAATGGATAGCTATATTTAATATGGATATATAGCTGCACTTAAGTTAGTAAATAATATTTTTTCTTAATTTAGCATTAAAATGCATGAACAATATATATATCGCCCCGAAAAGTATAGTACACACTTTTAACGTAATTATTTATTTTTTTTAAAGTGGTGGTACTTAGAGATCCAGTATGAAGTTACTCAAATTCGGTACACTTAATACTTGCATACCACTTATGTCAACCCCTGGATATAGTGCAGGAACCTGCTCTCTCACCGGATCTCAGGGGTTTTTTTTTTTAGTGATGTTGATTTTATAGGAAATGAAACTGAACATTCAGAACATGTGAAGCTTTGTTTTTCCAAAAAAAACTAAAGAATAAATGAACTTTTTTTAAGTATGAAGTTTGTTGAAAGTTGAGGAGTAGCTATATCAGAGTAGATACCTGTACCAATATGTAAGTCTTTTAAATGTTTTTTAAAAATATTTAATTATAGACATATTGAGGATATGCGGAAAAATGTCACAATGCTACAGAGTATCAGTGTTTTCTTTCTCGCTATTAATCTGTTTTTGTGATTATGTACCTCTGAGCAGGGCTGCAACAACTCACTTTTTGGGGGGTAAGCAACAACAATTTCGGCGCCCCCAATTTTAGTAACAAAAAGATTTAAAAGCACAAGAACAGTTTTAAAACATAAATGCCAAAGATATTTTTACCGTCCCTCCCTTGTTTTGGCACCCCCCCCCCCGGCGCTGCGCCCATATGCACCACATATAGTGCATACCCCAATTTTGCGCCACTGCCTCTGAGCTGCTGGAGCTCCAGATATGTGTATGTGTGTGTGTGTGTGTGTGTGTGTGTGTTTGTGTGTGTATGAGAGGAACTGCTTCTACACCACACACACCTCCTTTCCAGCTAAACTAAAAACACTAATGTATGTGACCTTATGTGACCCCCATACAAGCTCATCCTCTCTGGGAAAAGCAGAGACAGAGACTTTAGAAGTCAGGAGCTTCTCACAGCTTCCAGAATGTTCTAGAAAACGCTCCAATTCCCCCCCTGCTAACACACTTTACTAACCAGCTCCTCTGGGACTCCTAGCCCCGCCCCAGCCAGAGCACAATTCTGCCTTGCCCCACCTCCAAACACACCTGGGACAGGTAAACACCCCATTGGGGGCATGGGGAGGTCCCTTAGGTGCATGTGCGGGTGTGAACAGGATACTAATGTGTTATTGAAAAGTGCAATATAAATATGTTCCTTATTACTATTATTATTATTATTATTATTATTATTGTAAGAGAATTTACTGAAAAAACGCAATAAAATCCTGTGTTCTCCTGTAATGACTTTTATTTTGTAAGAGATGTGTTTTATAATAGAGTTTTAAGAAAAAAGTGTTTGGGCTATTGTTTTGTTTTGTTTTTTTTCATTTCTCTATGCTGGAGGTGCACGACCAGAGATGACGAAAGATCCGTGCTTTAGCGGTGGGTTGCCAGATGCGAAATAACCTTAAACTTGTTTTTGGATTCATCTCTGTGTGTTTTGTCACTGCAAATAACAATATAGTTAGATTTTGTGCGGATATACTGAGTTTAGTCCTTTAAAACCCCCTCATTGTGTTTGTGCTCATATTTCTGAACATTTATAAAGCGCCTTTAAACAGAGAGCACTTAACAAATACAAAAAAAACAACATATTATTCGATTTGAAAAACATTTAACATCTAGACACACAGACTAATTAAAGATTTTAGTTTATAAGATCCGTTTATTTCTCTTATTTGGGTGTTTTGTCGTTTCCTTACAAAAAATGTTTTAAAGAACAATCGTATTTGGAAATTAGGGAGAAATATTGTCAGCAGTTCTTGAAACTACAGCAGTGGTTTATTATTTTATCCAGAGCTGTATAGCTTAGTTCGGCTTATCTTTTTTGAAATCTTATAACCGGCTTGTTCAGAAAAGAAAATAACATTATTTTAAAAATAAAACTATTTATTTTAACCCGCCTGACATAAAAATTGCCTCATATGTCAGGGGGTATGTCTGAATAAGACATGAATGGCGCTCTTCTCTCTGGTGCTGGTTCCACGGTTTAAAGGGTCGCACAAGCTAAACAGGGGGTAACCAAGGCAACCAGTGGGAAGATTGGGGATTTCAGCAGAACAGGCCAATCTGGCAACCCACGCCACGTCGACAGAGACCGAGGGAGAGAGAGAGATCGAGAGGGAGGAAAAGTTGAGGAAAAGTGGAAGTTGGTCTGTGTGAGTGTGGGCTGTGTGTGTGTGTGTGTGTTTGCTCGAGGCCTTGAGATGTTGCAGTGAGACCCAGCAGGACAGAAAATACAAGAAACATGGTGAAGGTAAGTGTGTAAGCGTGTGCTCTTTTTCTGCTTTTTGCATGAAACTAAAGATGCATGTGCCCCCACTCCCCGAATTTTATTTCCAACAAAATATAAGATCCACGCGGTCACTGCTGCTTTTCTCAGATTTGTATTTGTATTATTACATAAAGTGCAATAATTACTTCCAGATATTTAGTGTCTGTGGATTTTTTTGTAGTTACAATGTGGCCAAAATTACTTCTGCGTGTATAATTCTTAGTGGATTTTTTTAAGTCCAACTTAAAGCGTAACAGTAACAGTTCCAGTTTTTGAGGGGGTCAGAAGATTGTTTGGCTTACTGGTCTCAGTTTTTGGGGTTTTAAACTGTGGGGATGTCTTCTGTGAAATTATCTGATCTTCTTTCAAATCATCTGAACATACAGAGGCAAGGATTTACTGCATTAGGGTTCTGATGAGTGTGAAAGAAGGTTTTGTGCAGTTTGGCCATGCAGTGACAGTGAGCTTTTACATTAGAATTATGTTTAGCTAAAATATAGGAAAAGGTTATACATTTACTAGTAAATAATAACAAAAGGTAATAATATTAAATAATAGTAAAGTGAAAGTATATAAAGTAAAATCTGACCAAAAGGCCGAGAGTTGGGTGTAAAAGATTATAAGAACGTGTGTGGTTTGGAGAAAGTGGACGTTAAAGAGATACGTGGAGCCGCTGTTTCTCGGGTGTAAAGCAGCTTTAGACTCTGGAATATTCTGTTCTTCAGCCCCTTTTCTTCTGTTTCTAGAACGTCCACTGTGAGGTTCCACATGAGGTTCCGGCGAGAGAACCGGTTCAGACTGGAACTGAGAACATCACAGGTAAAAATACACACACACACACACACCAGCCTTCACTGTCACACCTGTGTGTAAAAATAAATGTCTAATACACTTGAGGTAGAGCAGTGTGTGTGCGTATGCTGGGAGTGTTTTCGTCTTTACATGCTGTGATGCAACAGATGAAGTATTTTTCTAACACTGTTACAGACCACACAGTAGTTCATTAATAATAATCGTTTATAATAATTTTAAACATAACAGTTAAACATAGTAAAAAGCATACATTAGTAAATAATTGTAAAATAAATTATATAAATGATCAACAGTAGTAAAATAAAAGGAAATAAAGGAAATACGTTAAATTATAGTAAAATTAAATAATAGAAAAAATAAACTTAAATAATAATCAACTAAAGTAAATAGTAAACTAAAAGTAAATACAGTAAATACCAGCTTATTGTGGGGGTTAAGTCCCAAGAGCCATGTATAGTGAAAAAACGCAATGTTGTGATGTGACCAAAAAAAGGCCTAAAATGCATATTTGTATAGTGTAAACTGAGTTTGTAAATAGTAAAAACTCAGTTTAGTACATTACCCCTAACGAAAATTTATAGTTAAACCCATATTTGTACTGTACAGTTTACACTGAACTCCTGCAGTGCTCGAATGTAATTTACCGATGTTACCCCTGTATAGCCTGTACTGTAATTCATGCACTGGCGATTTCTTTGATATAAGCAGGTAAATACAGTAATTTATTTAATTTACAGTATTAAAATACAGAACTTTAAGAAGAATAAAACAAAAATACAAGAACACTTGAGACGCTTCACGGGGGAAATTGCGACAAAGAACAGTAGTGAATCAGCACCAAGGAGAAATAAAGTGTACTTGGATTGGCTACTTTCAAACCTCCCGCCTCTGAATACAGCGGCATTTCACCATCCCAAGACACGCTTTCTTTTATGTTAATATTTAAGTGTCTTTGTCTGTTGCAGATGAATGTAAGGAGGGTCCGGCCCCCGGGGTTCTGTGGAGGGTCACAGGCGGACTCTACAGTGCCACCAAGGGTGTTGTCGGGGCAACGGTTGGGGGCGTGGCCTGGCTGGGTGGAAAAAGCCTGGAAATCACCAAATCAGCCGTGACCTCAGCACCCTCAGTGGGCGTCGGCCTGGTTAAGGGCGGAGTCTCAGTGGTGGCGGGGGGCATGGCCTCCATGGGCTCGACAATGGCCAGTAAAGTTACAGGGAAGAGGAAAGACAAGTCGGAGTGAAGAGGACGAAGGACATGCACCCCTGAGCCGCTCCGCTGTTTTCCGTCTGTCTGGAGAAAACTGGCCTGACATTCCCCTTTCACTCTATTTTTTTTATTTTTTAAGCCTGTTTTAAAGGTATAAAGTGGGACATGCAAAATCAAAACAACTAATTATCAAATAAAACAGCACCAAATTCTTATGTGACTTTAAGGCTCTTAAAGCTGATTATTTCTGCTGTTTTACTTCACACAAAAAAATATATTTATTAAAAAAGCATGTTTGTCCAAAGACTTTCTCATCTTAGCCTTTCAAGCTTTATGTGGATGTTTTCTGTGTAATTTCTGCAATGCAATGCAAAGTGCCTGGTTTGCCACAAAACGTGTATGAGTGTGTATATTTGAGCGTGTGTTTGTATGTGTGTGTTTGTCTAAGACTTTTTTCTTGCTAGATGTTGCTGGAATTTGTTTTGTACATTCCAGACTTTTTACATAAATAAAGCCATATTGTACTGTACTGTTAAGATTTTATGAATATTTAATGAAATCTGATGCTTAACATTCAGGGACAAGTTTGTGTTTGTTTCGCAAGAAATCTCACATTTTGCTATACCTGAGCCTGAAGAACTGTATTAAAAATACACTGCAAAAAGTCTTGACCCCCCCCCCCCCCCAGCTGTGCTGGATCTGATCGCGCAATAGACTCATTGTGACAGATCTTATTCGCTTATTTTAACAATCAGTCTCTCTTTAAGAGCTTATTTTTTGGAAAAAACAATTCTCATTCAAATATCAACCCATATTTTATTGCTAGATTGTCCACCATTCTGTCCCACAGAGACACAAATTGTAGAGCCACATCTAGATTTTTCTTAGTTTATCACTTTATTTTCTGCATAAAGCTGTACGACATTCACACACAGCGCTGGTATGATACACAATCCTAAAACCTCTATTTATAATAGAACTGTCAGTAGAGAGAGCGAGCGAGAAAGAGAAAGACAGAGAGAGTGAGAGAGAGATACTAAATTTCAGTAGAAAAAAAACAAACCCACAAACGGCGAATTTACAGCACGGAGAGATGAACCGTTATATATAAAAAAGCTTGGAGGAGAGAGAGACCAATGGAGGGATATTTACACAGACAGATGGGACATGAATGATGGAAGACTGAATGAAAGGGTGCAGCTTTGAGCAACCTGACCAGCAAAACCGAGCTGATCGAGAACCAGAGCTCTAGTTGTTCTCCACCACTTTAACTTTGTCTCTGCTCACACACCTAATTCTTATATTACTGCCTTTGTGAGGACGTTCTGTTGATGTATCACTGTTCACCTGACCCTAACCTTATGGCTCAGCAACCAAACTGCTCTTTCTGCTCTTTTAGTTCTCCCTAAAAAAGTAGAATTTGTGGTCAGACACAAAACGAGGACCAGCAAAATGTGCCCACTTTTACAGATGTACACACATACAGAAAATGAGAGTGTACCACAGCGTGTGTGTGTGTATGTATGAGAGAGAGAGATAAAATGGATTGACAAGGACAGTGGAGTACATTAGTGGGCAGAGACTGGAACACAGAGGTGGAGCCTGGAGAAGAGGGACTGTGCATTTTTGGACCCAATCTTGACCAGCGCTTAACTGCAAACAGACGACTCAGATATTCCGTGTCATACAGACGTTTAAACAGTTTACACAAGATCTGACCGCTTTCATTACATTTTTATTATCGGAGGACATTTCTGTCAGAGTCAACACAAAATGAAACAGGAATTCCAACAATTTTTCATAATTCTGACATTATTAAACATTAAATGAAGTCCTGCCTAGCATTTTGGGGGCAAATGGTCCATTCTAGAACATTCCTCTGTATTGTTACTGATTTGTGTTCACTAGACACACAGCCCTATGCAAAAGTCTTTGAATCTTTGTTGGTACAAAATTACTATTTTTTCCCTGTCAAACTGTCTTATCTTTGGTATATTCAGTAAATTAAATGAAAGAAATGGGAACAAATGTTGCACTGCAACAGGCTACAAAGTGTCTAAAGATACAAGGAGCATAAATAAAGGATTCCAACCTCAGCATTCAGCACCATCAGTTTACCGCCTGATCATCGGGAATCATCTGCAACTGTTTCTTCACTAGTTCAGGCCTTAAGTTAGATGCTCTTTGTTTTGCTCAAATGATTCATAACGTAGGCCACTGTGGCTCAACAAACAAAAAACATTATTCTGAAACTGCTCAGACTTCTGCACAGAACTGTGGTTGGTTTATTACATAATAATTTAATGTCATATAAATAGGGGCTGAATTTTTGCAAAATGGGTGGAATTCCCCTCCAAGTTCTGTTTTTTTCTCTTGATATTTGTGATGTGATTAAGATGCTGTGAAAAGCAGAAAAGCCTATTTATATTAAACTTTTTTGTGCTGGCTTGTAAGTCAGATGTGTGACAAAGATGCTAAGAAAGAGAAAATGAGAAAAGACAGGTGCAGGGAGAGAGAAATAAAAGGGGTGAAGAAAGAGAGAACGAGGTTTTTGGGTTTCTGGGAGTATAAAATGCGACCATAGACAAGTTTTTAAAAAATCACTGAAAGGCAAAACCACGTCGCCTGATTACAAGCTGACTCTCTGCCGGTTTAGCTGCACTTACGATTCTGCAACGAAATACACGACTACAGCTAGGAAATCTGATCGGAATCAGGACACTGGAGAGGCGTTTGAAGTTAAGTACAAAAAAAAAAAAAAAAGAGGCGTGTCTTAACACATGTATAATACAGTAATACATAATCAACAGTGTGGGCGGGGCTCACGAGGAGAACGCCTGACCCACTTCTGGACCCTCACAGCTCTGCTGCAAAACAAACAAAAACATATTTTAAATGTCTCTTCTGTGATTATTATAGTTATATTTGCTGTGTAGTGAACAGTCAGTTACCATAACAACAGTGATTTAAAGAGCCCAAGTTACTCTGCATCCAGTTACGGTCCAACACTCCTTATGAATTCAGTGTAAAAGGCCAAGGCTAAATGCCTATAGTTTGAATGGGTGGGGCTAAACAGTTGGGCTGTTTTTGCAAATTTGCTTATATAAGGACCCTGAGTAATTTATACATACTAAATACTAGCATCTACTCCTCTTGTTTTGCAAAAAAGAAAAATAGTTTTTCTTTGACATAGGCCCTTTAAAATACATTTATAATAATAGCCACTGGTGTTTTACCATCTGCCCACTGACTTCTATTAAACATGATTTGTCCATTGAATTCAACTTTAGAGTTGGTGCTGAAGATTATGTCTGTGGAAACCAAGCACTGCTAGAGATCGAGACCAAGATGGAAATATTCCTTTAAAGTGCTCTGACAATTTGCCCCCACACTGACCTCTGTACTATGACGTTGGACCTTCTGAGCGGAAGAGGTGGCGTTTCCATTGCCATGGTTACTGTCAGGCTCCGCCTCCCGCACCCTCTTTCCCGTCCCAGATCCCGACAGCCAGCTTAGATGACCTGAGGTAACATAACAGATATAAGATATGAAACAAAAAAACAATCAAGCAAACAAACACTCAGTGGCTGTACTGAAGATGGTGGGATACCTGGGTGCTGCGGCACAGCAAACGTGTGTCTATGGGATGAGGACAATTTGGGCGAAGTACGGTGGCCTGTAACTGACAAAGGAGGAAAATACAGTCAAAACTTTTCAGTCGAAAAGGGCTTAGTTGAAATACCTCAAATGTATATGTAGGTACTATGCAAATCTCTCTTTCAAGCATAACTAAGCAAATCTAATTCAAGGTCTGAACCAGTGAAGAAACATGTGCAGATATTTCCAGATGATCAGTATACTGGTGGTGCTAAATGCTGTGTGGTTAGAACTCCTGTTTGACAGGCAGAAATGTATATTTGCACCAAGAAGAAATAAGAGAGGGTTGAAGAGTTTATGAATCTGTACAGTTCTGTATGTGTAGGCTACAGTATGTGTGTGTGTGTGTATGTACCAAGTGTGTGAATAATGGAGCGTTGTTTGGTTCCACTGGGTCCAGGCTGTTCCAGTGTGCTGCCTCTCTGCTCCCTCCTGCCCCCTGCAGGACAAACACACACATTGCTAGAGCATGGGACAAATATTTTATTTTGGAGGTGTAGTGTACAGGTGGGACAATGACCAAAATATAAATAAAAAAATAAATAAATTAGATAAATAAATAAAACAAATAAATAAGATTTAAACTACAACTACAAGTGTTTGCAAGTTATTTTGCTTTAATATGTAATTTAATATATACATTTTATAAAAATATTTTGTATAAAATGGTAAGCCTGAAAATCAAACTAAAGTAATTTGTAGGCATTTGTTCTCTAACTGGATTAAGCATTGGGCATAAGGGCAACTTTCTGGGTCCTTGTGGGCCAACTGGACTCACTGTAAGCCAGAACGCTGCCTCTGCTGGGTTTGCCAGGAGAGGGCGCTGCCGCACTGATTGCATTCATGTTTAGGTCCTCCACGTGGTTCGATGGCACAGTAGCAAGAAGACCTTGAAGGGAAAGAGATATAAAGTAAATGTGTATGCATATATACACATACAAACACACTATATATTTCCACTCACTTAACAGCACTTACAAATAAGACTTAGCTAGCCTTAGATATTTCTGGTTAGCAGACTTTGCTTGAATTGGCTATTAAATATAGCAGTTACCAGATGTAGCTAGCATTAGAGAAAAGGGAAAGAATAAAATAATTGTTTACTGTAATTAATCATTTTTTAAAATTTTATTTAGATAATTCCATTTTCTCTAATGCTAGCTATTTAAGTAGCCAATGCTAGCACAGTTTGCTAATTAAAAATAGCTAATTTAAGTATTATTTATTATGGTTATTATATCATGTGTGATATATCATGTATATCTTACTGAGGCCGCGGTAGCGTGAGAGCTGCTGATAGATCTGCCTCATGCGTTCGATGTTCAGTCTGCTGGCCTCAGCGTGGTTCACCATGGGCTTCGGATAGTCAACCCCGACCACACAGTGTGCTGCCACTTGCACCTCCACCGGCGCGTTCCAGGGGTCGTAGATGTATTTGGCTGGAAATTCTCTTAGAACAGGTAAGTAACGTCTGGAAGCACAGGGAGAGATTAAACCGCAGCGCCTCATCATAACAGCCTGGAGCTGGTAACACACATACAGACACAGTGCCCTCACACACAACCACACACGTGGCTACCACATTAACTCCAGCCAGTGTAAGAGAATAAAAATAAGAGTGAGGTAGAGAAAAGACAGAGAAAGAAGGAAAAGAGAGAGAAAAAGAAAGAAAGAAATAGGGAGAAAAGAAATAAAGAAATAGGGCAAGAGAGATTTAAAAAGATTGAACTGAACTGGTCTTACACTGTGGCTAATACACTTCAGATGTGTTTATTCTGCTCCAGGGCTAAAAAGTGTTTTCAGGGAAGTCTTTAATCCCTTCATCAATAAATAAAGTTAATGAGAACGCTTGTGTGAGGTGCCAAGTATTAAAGTCCTGGAGATGTGTGTGTGAAGTTTGTAATTTGAGGTGTCTGTGAGATTTGCATCCTCGAAGGTGTGTGTACCTTATAAAGTCTCCATTGGGGTCAATGCGGCGGCCAAAGCCAACGGGGCAGTAACAGTGAAAGAACTGCTGGAAGAATGAACTGCAGGAGTGACACATCCAGCTGCCTGCGTTTACACTCCAATCAGCATCCAGCAGGAGCTCCTCGAACACCTGTACCCACACGCACACACAAAATACTTCAAGGACGGTATTGGAGAGCTACTTTACCTGTTATCATCATCAAAACATTCACATTCACCAATTAATCTATCTGGACCAAATAAACACATCACTAATCAGCCTCACACTGATCTGATCCAGCTCCCTGATCTAGTCCAGTTTCCTATATTTGGTTAGTTCTCAAATCTTGACCAGTTCCCTGGTCTTGCTGCAATTCCCAGACTTGTCTGATCCTTGAGTCCATTTCCTTAGCCTGATTTATACCCTGAGCCAACTCAGTTCTCCAAGCCTGTCCAGTTCCCTGAACCAACTGAGCTCATTAGATTCCAGTTCCAATACACTTATAATTAAGTTCCTTGACTGGCTCCTGGTCAGCTCCCTTCCAGTTTCTTGTCTAGACTTTTGTGCCTATATGTGAGTCATTCTTTGTTCTTGGCTTAAGTCTGGGTCAGATCTGATCTCTACTCTGATCCCTGCCAAGTGAGCACCAAATGCCCATTACAGTCCCAGTCTCTGTTCCTCTTCCCAATTAAACCCAAGTAAATTGAGGCCTGCACTTGCTTCCATCTCTAGCACTCACAGACTGACCTTCATGCCCTCCTCCCAGCTGATCCACAGGTCTCCACGGGTCAGGAAGCAGGCCACAGCATGTCGGGATAGGTGGTGGATCCAGCCCTCTTGCCTCAGCTGGGTCATGATGGCGTCGATCCAGGGGAAACCCGTTCGAGCCTCAGCCCATTTAGCCAGAGCCTCTGGGTTCTTCTCCCAGGGAATCCTCAGACAGATTGGGTTTCCCTCCATTCTGTCAAACCGGGGGTTGTTGGTGGCAGCTGTGTAGAAGAACTCCCTCCACAGCAGCTTATCATACAGAGAGATGGAAGGGGTTCCATTCTGCTTCACCTACGGTTGGAGATGTGTAAGACACGGTCTGATCAAACAAAAACCTTTCACACACACACAGAATAAATATGCTGGTAACTATATGCACAGTACTGTGCAAAGTCATTCCTTCCTATTTCTCTTCCAGAAGTTTTTTTTAAGTAGTCTTAGGGCTTCCTGAAGGACTTTCAGGGACTCTCACTTTTAGTCCAGTCCCTGAATCAGATGCGTGTTTTTTGTTTGTTAAGACACACAGTGGCCTATGTATAGTTCATTCAAGCAGAACAAAGTACGTCTAACTTAAAACCGGAGATCCCAGATGATCAGACCAGTATACTGGTGGTTAGAACAGCTTCATCTAGACACCTTGTATCTTTAGGCACTTTGCAGCATGTTGTTCCAATTCCTTTTATTAAATCTGCTCAATATGCCAAAGATAGGCATTAAACAGTATATTTACACCAGCAAGGTGGTTCAAAGCCAAATGTAAAGAAATGAGGGTTGGCTCAAGAATTTTGCACAGTACTGTAGGTCAGGAAGAGTTGAAATGTGTGCCTCACCCGTTTGTAGAGCTCGGTTAGTTTGGAGTAGAACAGTCTGCAGGACAGGCAGCCGAAGCGCAAGTAGGGGCTGAGTCCGAGCGGACTGGCCAGCAAGGGGCTGGAGTTCATCTTTGGACGCTCAAAATTTTCCTGCCACGCCTGCATGGGGCAGCACAAAACACACGGTCACGTTTGCTGGTGATGACGATCAGAAGCATCAGAACTACATCAATAAGTCCTCAAGAGGCTGCTGAACATCTCAGCATGGTTTAAGGCTCCAATTTTCACTGACTTTTGCCAGCTTCAGAAACCAAATACGTATTGGTTTATCCATTTTATTGGATTAAAAGGGCAGAGGGGCTTCTGGACTATCACTTTAATGTGTATATGTTACATACTGTGGACAGATCAGGACCCAGATGCTTCTCTATCCTGGTCAAAGCCTCAGATTCTCCACCGGGCCACACAGCTGGAGCCAAACCTTCAGTGTCAAACCCTGGCACACACAGTTCATAAAAGTTAATAATCATGATAGATGGGAACAAGACAGAGCTTTAACCTCTCAGCGGTGGAGTTTTTGACAGCTCTACCTACAGCTGTGTCTTTTTTTTTTTTGCCCTTTGCACAATCATTCAACAATCTGTTTCTTTATGTTGTGAAATGTTGTTGCATTCACTCTGGATGTGCCGCCTGACTGCAGAGTTGCAGTTTCAGGTCTGTGGTCATACAGACAGTAACCGCCTGACATCTCTTTGATGTAGTTAATGTTTCATAAAAAGTAAATTTTCTAAATACTTAATCGCCTCATTGCTGTTGTGACTCGTTTGACTTTGACTCGTTCTACAGGATTGTAAGACAGTTTATACAGCCAGCAAAACATAGCAACAGTTCTGCTGGGTCATTTGCCAGTGTTGCTTTGACACATGTCAAGTAGTTCATTCTGTGTAAAATGTAAAGATTTGTTTTACAGCATCAGACTGCGAGTGTGTGTTTCTTGGTTGTGTGTGTTCTGCTCAAGTGTCTTGCACTGCGCTCTGTCTGTTCATTGGTGCGTTAGCTGTTGAGCCGAAGCTCGATTTAGTTACTGATGTATAAAACTGAGTGCAATTCTGAATCTCCATTCACCTGCAGTTAGAGTGTTTAGCGTTGAATATTCTAAATCGCACTGGTGGAACACTATGCTTTAATGGAAAGTAGTCAGGCGGCGCAATTGTATAACCCTACGCACTGAGGGGTCAATATCTGTGCTGGTGAGAATTTCAACTGGAACTCACCCAGTTCCTCCAGCGCGGGGACACCGTATTTCTCCTGGTGGTTTTCAGAGACCGGTGTGGTGCAGCTCCCCATCAGCTCTAGGGTCAGAGGCTCCAGCGGCGCATCTGGAGGATCCATACTGCTAACCAGTGTCTGAAAACGCTTATAGGTCAAAGGAGGCTGACCTCCATTCAGCTCTATTATCCTGAGAGAGAAAGACAGAAAGAAGGAAAGTGAGATATGAGGGTGTTTGTAAAGAACTGAATGAGTCACTCTTGCTCAAACGGAGAGAAAGTGAAGTACATAAAGGAAAACCTGAGAGAAAAAGAACTGACGAAGGTCAGCTGGCAGGAACTTCCCCTCATTATACACACATACACATTAATGAGAAAATATAATTGAAGTTCCAGTAAGCAGCTGTTTTATTCATTATTGACACCAGTGAAGTGAGACCACGTGATTATTGACACCACGCGAGTGTTTATATGGATGTTGATGATGGTAAAATAGTGGAGAATCTGAACTAAATCACTTTTCTCTTTGGACTATTTTGCCTCACGACACCCTCTATGTATTCCTCCATAATTAACGGGTTTAGCTTTAAAACCAATGGCTTCTCAAAACTCTGTTAGGACATTTCCAGTGTCAGGCAGCATCTGGTCCCACTCAGTTGGTACACTGCATTTCTCCAGAACAGAGAGTTTGACACCAAATACACCCTAAACTTCTCAGTTTACAACTGAAAGCACTTAGATATGGGTGGATTTGGAAAATGTGTGAAGTCTGAATTCAGTTAGAAATACTAGACTGGATCACAATGAACCCACCCACTGATCCCAGCATGGTGTTGCAGGACCTGCTTTGACTGGTGGAGATAAACATCTGTGACTTAGAAGAACAGTTTCATCCTCAGTCTGAATCAGATTTTCGGATTTCATGTGTCAGAGTTGTAGAATAATAAGTGATGTTAATACTTATTATATTATGTATGTTTGTGGGGGGGGGGGGTTATTAGATCATCTCCACTACAAGAATCTGAACCTGCACTGTCATATAAAACACATCCGCATACTTTATTAGACTTTGCTTATTAGACTTACCTAAGCTTATTTAATCTAATCTAATATTTACTGAATTTAACATACTGGAAAAAATAAGGCATAAGATGTGAACTCATGTATATACTTACTTGTCCAGATCATAGAGGGTGTGTGAAATTTTGACTTTGACATCTACGCCTGCTTCTGACGCCAGTTTCTTAATTGCAGCATCGCGCTCCTTCCCAAACGGCTCAGAGTCGCACTCAAAGGTTAGGCGCGAGATCTTCCACTCCTGCAGGGGGCAGCACACCAGTATTAGACTGACCGCAGTGTCTAACTTAGCACAATACTGTCCTGCCTTGTTTTTTGTGACTGTTTAAGGTAGCTGAGTTACGGGCAGGTGAGTCTGGTCACAGGTAACTTATAAGACTGGAGTGTTTGAGGCAGGTGAGTTTGGGAAAAGGGAATCTG
The DNA here is from genome assembly GCA_037974485.1 of Hemigrammopetersius urotaenia. NCBI lineage: Eukaryota > Metazoa > Chordata > Actinopteri > Characiformes > Alestidae > Hemigrammopetersius > Hemigrammopetersius urotaenia. The sequence continues at coordinate 13,696,407 of JBBPDC010000135.1, forward strand.
CGGTAGGTGAGTTTGGACTGGTGAGTTATGAGGCAGGTGAAATCAGGACAGAAGAGTTTGGGACAGGTCAGGTATGAGGCAGATAACTGTTTTACCTTGAATAGTCGGGGGAAGATGTTAGCAGGTTGGCCGCGGATGACAAAGAGACGCGAGTTGAGTTTACGGAGACTGGAGTCTAAATCCTCCAAAGACTGCAGCAGGAACCTACACATACAAACATTTTTGTGGAAAAACAAAACTTTAAAAAAAGATTTTAAATGATAATGATAATAATAATAATAATAATATAATAATAATAATAATAATAATAATAATAATAATAATAATCAGGTCCGGAAGTGTTACGGATAAGAAATCACAACTCATCAGCACAAACCACACTTCTACACTCACACTAGAGGAAGTCGTGGAGAGGAAAACTGACCACTGCAGCACAATATAATTTTGTCCTTTTTATTTTTCTATACTACATACTATAACTTGGATAAACATAACCCAAAATAGGATGTATCTCATGCTCTCTCTCTCTTAATATGCAAAATATGAAGAAATGAGTGCTCAACCATTTTACACAGTACTGTACATTCACATTTCGCAAAAACGCTGGGTTCCCCATCTCATGTTACAAATAGAGTGTTATCAGTTCCGCCTTAAACAGAAGACTCACTTACATCTGCTACTTCACTGAACATCGTCACATTCTTTAATGAAACATTTTGGAAAAACATAAAACATACACAGCAGCATTACTTCTGCGCACACAACTATACACACACACACACACACACACACACACACACACACACACACACACACACACTGCAGGTCACGAGCGGACCCTGCTCCTACTTTAGTTGTTATACAACACCAGCAGTGGCCTACATCCACCACCGTCTGTGTGTGTCGGCATGTGCCGATGTGGCCTACATACCACCTCCAGTATGTGTGTGTTTTCTTTCACACTGTGCAAGTGTGTATGTCAAGTTCACAATCAGTTAAAAGTTTAACCGTTTTGATACTAAACTAAAACTACTCTGCTCTTCCACATCCAGCTCTTCATTACGGTGGATCACTGTTAGCTGTAACAATTAACTTAGCGCTGCAGGTGGCCGTCCGAGACACCAGGGCTGCTGTTCACATTAACCAAGATCACCACCTGGAACCACCTGTGACACTGAAATAATCATCTAGCAACCTGGAAACTGTATTAACCATCTAGCAACCATTTGGACACTAGTAGCCACCTAGCAGCCACCTGGACACTGTAGTAATCCCCTGGCAATCACCTGGGACACTGTACTAATGGCCTAGCCACCAGTTGACTTCTAGTGGTGTCTCTTTAAGGTGGAGAGGATAGTTTAAGCTATTTAAGGTGGAGAGGGAGGAGAGTGGGAGTCGTTTTAAGGTAGAGAGGAGAGTTTGGTGTGTGAGAAACCGCTGGATCTGCCGCTCCTCCTGAAAGTAGGTCATCACCATGGAGACAGTGACGCAGTACACAGACACACTGGCCCACGATAGCATTAGCATTAGCAGGAGAGCACGGTGCCGTTCACACAGAAACAGACCACAAAAACAAAGCATTAATACTGTTTTCACACATTTGATGTGCAGTATTAACACTCTGAATCCGCTCTAACGGTTAAATAATCAGAATAACTCGAAATGAAAAATATCGTATTTAAGCATGCAGAGGTAAGAAAGCTGAAGTGTCGAAACGAACATGCAACTCTGTCCTAAAGTCTTGAGCCTCGCTCATTTCTTCATATTTTGCTTTTAACCGCCTTATTGGTGCAGAAAATACTACTTACTTATCTTTGGGATAGTGAGTAGATTAAATGTGAACAATGTTTAAATATATAAATATATGTATGTTCTATACTTACATTTAAATAAATGTATAGTCGGGTTAATTTTGGTATACATTTATATTTTTCTGTATAAATATTACATAATTAGCTAATACTTAAGTTGTATTTTATTTATAATTTCTATAGTTTAGTATTTATAGTTCTACTTTTTATTCAGTAGATATTTTGGATTTAAAGAACAAGCAAATAAAAGCTATTGATATGAAAACAGTCTTTGGGTTAAAATAAAATAAAATGTAATTTCACATCAGCAGATCTCACAGTTCAGCCTTAAATTTGAAGAATTTTTATTCAATTAAAAATATTTCAATTTTTTTTTTGGCTTTTACAATATTACACTTCTTTAACATCTTTGAACTGTCTTTTTTTTTGTCAATGAGCAACTTTAATCTCCATAAACCCAATCCAGGCCACAAAATGTGTGTGTGTGGAGCACAGGTGATGGACATATGTACACCTATCTGCTTGGCAGCCAATCCCCTCGCTTAATCCTGTTAACCAACCAGGAGAGGAGTTTCAGAATAAGGTCGGCCCATTCAGTCTGACCTGCTGCTCAATGAAGCTCAGACCGTCTGTTAATGTGTGTGTGTGTGTGTGTGTGTGTGTGTGTTTTGAGGACTTTAAAGAGATTAGAGAGAATTTTAGTACTGCTCGTTTCCTCCCACAGAGTGAGGGGTGTGTGGGAACAGTTTGTGTGTGGTCGGTGTGTGTGTGTGGATGATGTGCATCACATATCCACGTAGAACCCACATAACAGAGCACACATACTGCACATGTGTGGGAGATGCGCTGAGGTTATTAAATCACTGAGAGATGAGTATGTGTGTGTATAAAATGCTTTAATCTGCCCTCAGGGTAAAAAGTTAAACTTATCTCTACAGTGAGGAGTTTTAAAAAGTGAAAAAATGAAAGTGACCATTCTGTCATACATGAACACACACAGCACACATTGTGAACAGCACAAAATTCTTCCTTTGCATTTAACCCATACACCAAGTGAAGCAGCAGGCAGCCAAGAACACCGTGCCCGGGGAGCAGTGCGTGGGGACGGTATCTTGCTCAAGGGTACCCACGACTTCCTGATCGCAGGACAAGTGCCCTGACCACAAGGCTACCAGCTGCCTTAGCGAAACACACACTACTGGAGCACACACATCTATCAGTGATACAACCTCTGGGATAAAAGACTGTGTTTAGGTATGGTTGTGTGTGTGTGTCAGTGTGATCTTCACAGTACTGGGTGAATCAGCCCAGAATGATTCAGATGATTCGTGAGAACTGAACTGATGAACATTACTTTTTTCAGCACAGATAACTTTATTTTGATATTTAACATGAATGTACCAAATAAACTGTAAAAATGGATTTCTGATTCCAATTCTAATTTATTCTGATTCTGATTGTAACGGATTCAAATTCAGATTTTGATTCCAATTCTGATTCAATCTGATTTTAACTGATTGATTCTGAATATGATTCTAATTGATTGAATGAATGCTTGTGATTTTGAATCGGACTGATTCTGCTTGATTCAAGTTGGTTCTGAATCTTATTATTCTGACTGTGTGATTCATTCTGATTTATTCTGACCATGATTTCAGACTGACTGATTCATCAACTGATGTAATTCTGAAACTGATTCTCACTGATGGATTCGGATTGTAAATCAATAATCTGATTCTGGAGACCCTACCTCCACCTGTTCACCCCCAGGTTGGATGAGCCAGCGAACCAGGGGTCCAGGAAGTAAACACAGCGCAGGGTGTGGGCATCCCTCACAGCCTCCAGTAGGGCTGGGTTATCGTGCAGCCGCAGACCTTTGCGGAACCAGTGGATGGAGTTCACAGCCATGATCACACAACAGATGGGCCTTTAAAACACACACACACACACACACACACACACACACAGAATACATCAGATTACATACTGTTCAGTCAGCAATCTTACAGGCGAGTAAACTTCCAATAACTTAATAATAACTAACTTTTATTTAGATTTTCCCTTTTAAAACAAGTTCACAAAGCACTTTACAGGGAGAAGCAAAACAACAAGCAAAATTAAGTAGCTTCATTTAGGAAACGACTTAATAAAACATTGGGACAATAACATTTAAGAGAGAAAAGTAACCAGTGCGCACAAAGTGACCCTCCAGGACTACGGTCAAATTAACTGATTCTGGTTCTGAATATGATTATTAATCTGATTCTGACTAATTAATTGACTGATCAACTGTAACTGTAATTAATTCTGGTTCTGATTCATTCTGCTTTATTCAAATGAACGAAATGACCCTCACAGGTTAAGGCCAGTCCGTCAAGTTAATTATGTTTTAATGCATTACAATGTACATTTTACTAGATTTCCAAACTTTATGTAATTTAATTTTGACTACTTAAAGTAACTTTTTCAGGTTTTACTGTGACTGCATAGAAATATGAAATAAATGGAAATAATAGTAAACTCCCACATATGTAGATTTTATGGTATTTACAAGCTATATATGAACTCATAGCTTTAAATGACAGTGAAGATAAACACAGTTCCTAATGTTTGTGATGGTTTAAAGGGGCTATAACTGGGTCAGTTGCCCCCCCATTATGTAAGGAAGGGATGGTTTACATTCCTCTAATGGGCTCATTAAAGAACAAGGACTCACCTTGCGCGCTAGTAGAACAGAACTCGTCTTCACGTGAGTAACAGGGATAAAATCATGTCCGTATGTTTTTCCAGCTCTCGGTTCAGTCCCACATTCTTTGATTGTTGACCCAGTCCAGCCTTGAACTAAACCGGGACAAAATCTCTCCGTTTCATAACTGTCTGCGCGTCTGCGCATGCGCTAAGTGCAGATCATACAGATCCGCACTCACTAGGATCTATAAATTACTTTGTTTATGTTCTTTCATACCTCCTCCTTTCGTAAACGAGAACTTTAGAGACAAACGGGCCGCATTGTAATAAATGCGATGTTAAAGAGTATAATTTAATACGTTTTATCCTCTATGGTACAAAAACCTGTCACTCTATAAAATCTAGATCTGTGCGGTCCGTGTTTTGGCCGGCGACGTCACGCCGTGGCGCTCCCGCTAATGATTGGCTGGAGCCGACATGACGCAAAAGGGGGGCGCTCACGTTTCTGTGGCGTGGACGTGGAGCGCTTTAAAATTATTTTTTACCTGTTTCGGACCCCTGGTCTGTTCCGCTGCCTTTCGAGAACAGAACACACGCTTTAACCGCGGTCGCAGGTCTAATACCCACACCACTAGAGCCAGATTTCTGCTCACCTTGTCCCCGCCCCTTTCTCGGCTCGCTCCTCATTGGTCACTGCTCCGGAGACCCGGATAATCACGGGGCTCTAGAAGGGAACGCTACATGGCGCCATTTTGGATCTTAGCGCACGAGTTTCCAGGAAAGGCGGCGGATTTTAAGTAACTGGCTTAGAGCCAATTTATAAACCGGTTTAAAGGTAATTTCAAACGTGTTTAAACCGATTTAACCGATTTGATCAAAACGGAGTTAAAACAGGTTTAAAATTGAGTTAAAAGGTTTAAAAGTGATATAAAACTTAAAACTGGGTTAAACTGAGTTAAAACGGATTTAAAATTGGTTCAAAACTGAAGTAAAACTGATTTAAAATTGGTTCAAAACTGAAGTAAAACTGATTTAAAACTGGTTCAAAACTGGGTTAGAACTGGCTTAAAGCTGGTTCAAAACTTGAGTTAGAGCTGGTGTAAAACGTATTAAAACTGGTATAAAATGCACATCAACCAGGGTTTTAGCTGTTCGCACTACTTTTTTTGTGCTTGTTTAGTAAAACTTGTTTTTTTAACAAACAAAAAACTTTACAAAATAATCACTGGACATTATAAATACCTGAGAGTTATTTGTGTGGTTTTTTTTTTGTTACTTTTAATACATGTATTTTACTTATAGTAGGTAAGTAGGTAAAGCTTTATTGTAATCCCAGCCATAAACATATAGTACACAGTGAGACTAAATATCGTCCTCCTGGACCATAGATGCAACATAGAACACAGACATAGAAAGAACTACAAAATATATACAATTTATTTACGTACAATGTATTATTTTTTATTCTCTTTATGGGGAATATGATGTAAGTGCTAAAGTGTAGCTGCATCACCCTTCCTCCACTGTTCTCTGATATCTGTTTCTTTCTGGTTATTATTGTTTGTTTCTGTTTCTCTTTTGTATCAGCAAGAAGGAATATTTGTATTTTATTGAAGATATTTAATTCAAACACCTTACTTGAATGTTTTGGTTTTGAATTAAGAGTACTTATTTCAGTACACTCAAAAAGAGTAAAAATCAAAAGACTACAAGCACAAAAAATACTTTTATTGCGTTCATTTTTTTGGTATGTTCTGTTGTTGTTCTGATATTGTTAAATGTTATTCTGGGCGTTTTTTTATAATCACACATTATATTTATTAACTAAACTCACAAAACTCTCCACAAGCTTCAACTTGCCACCCGCATTGTTACCAGAACACCTTCTACTCATCATATTACTCCCGTTTTGCAGCAGCTCCACTGGCTCACGGTTAAATTTCAGGTTGAATTTTTAAATTATTCTGTTAACCCCACCATATCTATCAAACTCCTTCATATTGCCACTCCCTCTCGTACCCTCAGATCGTCCTCCTCCATCCACTTGACTATTCCTTCTGCCCATCTTACCACTATGGGGAACTCTGGAACTCACTACCACTCGACCTTAGAAACATCAGTTCATTATCACATTTTAAATCCACACTCAAAACCCATCTGTTCAAGCGTGCTTTCTCTTTCTGATTCTTCTGCAATGTCTAAATGGTGTAAATTTAATGTTTTTTTAATCTTGTCTGTAATTATTATTATTATTTGTTTATTGTTTGTAGCCCTTGTTTTATTGTACGATGTCCTTGTGTGCCAGAAAGGCGCCTATAAATAAAATGTATTATTATTGTTATTGTAAAGCAAGTTAACAAAAACTGCCCGTTTTCCGCCTGTATATAAATGACATCTCGTTGGAGTTAACACTTTATTTTTATTATAAACAATTGATTACATATAGTTTTTAGTGGTGTGTTTGTTCATTAATTTGTTTTAAAAATCGCTGTGTTTATGTTTGTGATTTTTCTTCAGGCGCTTCCAGGCGCGGTTTGTTTTGGGGTCCTGGGCTTGGCGCTCTCCGCTGCGGGTTTTGTGTGACTTTATATTTTTGATTTTATTAGTATTTTGCTGCAGGTTTATGCTTTTCCGTCATAAGAAGCGTTTATAATTTTGTTGTTTTTTAGTTACAGCCACGATGAACCTCGAGTTGCTCGGTAAGTTGCCGTTTTAGTGCTTCGTGGATGCTGTGCTAACTATGCTAGCTGCTAACAGCGACTGTCTCATCTTAAACTTGTTTATTTTTTAACACAACCCTCTCATTATTCACATTTAACCCTTTATCTCCACTCTTCACGAGCGGCTATCTCTAGTGAAGCCTGGAGCTGCTCCTTCAGTCCCTAACATCCAATTCTGTCAAAGAAACTGGACCTTTTTACCCATGAATCTCTGCATTTAATGTTACTAAACACAGGTCAAATACATAGCTTTAATTAGACATTAGCTTTAATTATACATTAAACTCGTCCTGCAAATCGTGACTCTTTCGTCAGAGTGAGCTGATTCTTATTTTTCTAGTTACGTACATATATTTACACACATATTTGTTTTGTCTGGCTACTGTGGAGGGCACCTGCAATCTCACTGTATCTTGTTGTTTGTTACAAAATAAAGGATTTTTTTTTTTTTTTAATCAAAAAGCACCCCTAGAGCTGAACGATATGGACAGCATTGCTACTACATATTGCAAATGGGTTGTCTTTCAGTAAATTAAAGGGTCCATATCATCACTTTTCTGGTATTAAACAGGCTTAAAATGTGTAAATATTGTTTCAAATGGTACGTTTACTCTCCTATCAATACAGTCCATATTTTTTAAAACAAGATTTAAAACAGCCCATCTTCAAATAATAGTTTTTGTGATGTCATAAAACCATCACTTTTCAATAAATTATCTTATTCTTGTTACAGCAGTTTAGCTCTGGCCATTTAGGCACTATGAGTGGTCACCCAGTCAGAAACACTGTCGTTGGTTAGAGGCTCATTAACATATTGGAGCCTTCAGTGTTTCGGAGACTGATGTCATGATAACGCTTAACCGACAATATATTGTGCAGCGCTGTTGTGAATTGTTACTCATTAATTATTTGTTTATTAACGGGCCCATATTCCACATGTAGGAGCCACTTGTGACATTACTTAATTGATTAATGTAAGCTTTCTTCTTTAACTGTGTGTTTCTTCTTACAGAGTCGTTCGGGCAGAACTATCCAGAGGTAAGGACTTCAGAAATAATCATAACCACTAAATGGAAACAGTTGGATGAATGTTGTTGTTGTTGTTTACACTGTGTGACCCCACTGACAGGAGGCAGATGGCACTCTGGACTGCATCAGCATGGCTCTGACCTGCACCTTCAACCGCTGGGGGACGCTACTGGCTGTCGGCTGTAACGATGGACGAATTGTCATCTGGGACTTCCTGACACGGGGCATCGCCAAAATCATTAGCGCACATATCCACCCTGTCTGCTCCCTCTGGTGACCTGTCCTCCCTCACTCAAATAGTGATAGATATTTTTATTGATATTACTTTTGTTTCCTTCTTTATATTACTCTCTGTGTAATTGTTCTGATGTACACTTAGTTATCTTTAAGTAATAGTGAATTATGAATTATTAAGTCATGTCTAATTAGTTATAAATAGATTTGAATTCAGTAATAAGTAGTTAAGGATTTGTACAAAAATAATCCTTATAAATATTAAATAATAGCGAGTTTATCTTGCAAATGAATTAATCAGGGGGAATGTGATAAAATGTATTTTTTAATTCATTTAGATCACAGCACTGTTTATGGTCATAATTCTGCAGCTGGACATACTTTAAACAACAGCAAACTGTTTACAGAGCTGTTCTTACAGTGGTAGTCTGTAAAAATGTCTGTAAACAGCACTGTAATTGATCTGTCACTGATTTAGCATCCATTGTTATATCTTATTAGATCTGATATATTTATTATTAAGAATTTTTTTTGTTTGTTTGTTTTTTTTGTTTTGTTTTTTAAAGATTTTTTTCTTCTAAAATTATTTGTATAAAAATGACATACTTCCAGCCTGGTTTGTTTAAATGTTTTTTTGTTTGTCCAGTTGGAGCAGAGACGGACACAAGCTAGTCAGCGCCTCAACAGACAACATCGTGTCTCAGTGGGACGTTTTAACTGGAGACTGTGATCAGAGATTCCGGTTTCCTTCACCCATCCTCAAACTGCAGTACCACCCCAGAGACGCGTGAGAAACTCTGCACACCTCCACATAACCCTCACACTTCCACACACCTCCATAAACACTAAGGCATTAACAGAAAAGGAGGCACACCTCGATGCCCCCTGAGAGAAGTTAAGTCATGTGTTTTTTCCTCTATCTGTGCTTGCGCTTCTGTACACAATGCAATCTCTGCCTCTGATTGGCTTACACTGGCACATTAGTCAGTGACTATGCTTGACTATAGCCAATTTTTATAGTCACTTCATAAAAAGGGCAGTGAAGTTGGCATGTAAAGGAGCAACTAAACACAAGACCACAGCAAGACGAGAGACATGGCAATAGAGGTGACAGGCACACACCACATGTGTGGAGATACTTCACTCTAGACCACACAAACAGCTCGGTGACCTGTACGATCTGCAAGACCGTATTAAAGTACAATAAAAGTACGAGCGTTCTGTACGGCATCTGAAACAGCATCTGTTAGCTAATATGGCTAACGCTAGTACTGCAGGGAGTTGTCCAGTCCAGAGGACGCTGAGTGGCTGCACAGCTTAAGTTGTTCCCACTTTCCGTTGTACACTTAAATTTTCCAGAAAAATTCAAGGTATCAACTTTTGTTTTGTTTAGTTTTGACTGTTAATGTTTCCGAGAACTTTAAAAAAAAAAAAAAAGCTGCAACAAAGTCTGTGTGTTGAACTCATCAAACGACTAGTTAACTCTGCTTCGACTTTGTTGACAGATAAGTCAATCTGAAAAAAATTGGAGTAGTTAATGCCCTCACACACACACCTTCCCACGCTTTCACAAACCTCCATACCTTCACACTTCTCCACACACTTTTACACTCCCGCACACACTTTCTCACTCCTCTACACATGCACATACCTTCATATACCTCCACAACTTTGTAAACTTTCACACACCTCCACACATCTTCACACCTTCACTCTCCTTCTCAGTCTAGCAGAAGTGTGTGCATGTGTGCGTGGGTATTATGACCGTTACCGTAGAAGATACAGCTGAAGTGAGTGTGTTGATTTGTGTTTATCTGTGTTTAATAGTTTTTATCTGTGTTTTAGTGATAAAGTCCTGGTGTGTCCAATGAAATCGGCGCCAGTTTTGCTCACGCTCTCCGACTCCAAACACGTGGTTCTGCCAGTAGACGACGACTCAGACTTGAATGTGGTGGCTGCCTTCGACCGGCGGGGGGAATACATCTACACAGGAAATGCCAAGGGCAAGGTGAGGAGAACATCACGCACACATGTGCTCTACAGCAGTGGTCCCCAAATCCCGGGCCGTGGACCAGTACCGGACCGTGGGTCATGTGGTACCGGTTACCCGTGTTATGTTGTTGGCTCGTTGTTATGAAAATGCTGTTAATAAAGATGCGAGTACACATTGGATTTACGTTTATTATTATATTTTAAAGATACTCCATTATTATATTTTTAAAATATACAAATAAAATATGCGTATAATTTATTTGTATAAATATGTATATTTATCTGCCACTCCTTAAAGGCCGGGCCGTGACTAAATAAAGGTTGGGGACCACTGCTCTACAGTATCGACAGGAGACACATCAACTCCTATATAAAGACATATACTATAGAATAAGTACATATTTTTTAAAGTCAAGTAAAGTAACCCCATATAGTCATATAGTTACATGTGAACACAGCGCAGCACACAGTGTGAACTATGTGAAATTCTTTCACCAAGTGAAGCATGGGTCTGCCCAGCGATCCCTGGACCTGAAGAAGTCGTGGACACATTGTTTCCTTTGTTGTTTGTGAAAACTTGTGGTGAGGATACATGTGGAACCTTAGGAGGAACCGAGACTCAGAAGGGGAGCCCATCCTCTGGTGAGCCAGGAAGAATTGTGCCTAAATTCTCTGCTTTTCTCCTGACAGATTTTGGTGCTGAACACAGACACACAGGATCTGGTGGCGTCGTTCCGGGTGACAACAGGAACCAGCAACTCCACAGCCATCAAGTCGATCGAATTCGCACGAAAGGGCAGGTGAGGTCACAGCGCCTGGCAGCGGGTCCGTCACAGAGATTTTAAACATCCTGAGTTGAAGGAACATTCAGGAGGACGACAATTCAAAACACACATCTCACCTGTAAACATAACACACACACACCCTGGAGAGGGATCTAGATGGATGAAGGTGTGTGTGTGAGAGGGAGAGAGTCTGGTTGTCCCAAATCTCCCAATAAATTCAGATAAAATAAAAATTTAGTTTTATATTAACTTCTATTATCTTATATTAACTTCTCTCTTCTGCTCTTTATTTTTCACAGCTGCTTTCTCATTAACACAGCGGATCGCATCATCAGAGTGTACGACGGCAGAGAGATTCTCACCTGTGGGCGAGATGGGGAGCCGGAGCCCATGCAGAAACTTCAGGACCTCGTCAACAGGTAAACACACCTGGACAGGCCGTCTCAAACAAACCTACTACTTGTTATGTTCATTATAAGTTATTTGTATATTCAGTTATACATCATGCGTTGCTGTGCCTTTAAGACTTAAATTAGTAACTCCTGTAGACTGAATGATAGGGGCTAAATGGCTATAGGCTGCTCTATGCTCTATCTTCAATGTATGGGTACATGTAAATGTTTTTCTGACATCACAAAAGCAGTAAATGAATGGTTGAATGAACCAGCAGAGAAAACGGCTTTGGCTATTTTGATTCTGAGAGGAGGGGCATTTATTTTTATTTTTGTTTATTTTTTGCCCCATTCAGGACCCCATGGAAACGGTGCTGTTTCTCTGGAGATGGAGAGTATATAGTGGCGGGTTCTGCACGTCAGCATGCGCTCTACATCTGGGAGAAGAGCATCGGGAACTTGGTGAAGATCCTGCACGGAACAAGAGGAGAACTGCTGCTGGACGTGGCGGTGAGGAACACCTACAGAAATACCCTAAAGGGGCAGGCAGACTATTTCTGTGTTTACTCTGTTAGATTTATCACAGCATACCATACTGGGGTTTTGTTCACATTAAACTGATAATACAAGTGTGGTCCTGATCAGAGGTTTAGTTAAAGGTTCCGTTTGTGTGTGTTTTTCCAGTGGCATCCTGTACGGCCCATCATAGCATCCATCTCCAGCGGAGTCGTCTCTATTTGGGCTCAGAACCAAGTCGTACGTAAAACACTTGACTACATTACCTGTTCAGTAATCAATAATTGGAACTCATTGCAGAAATGAGTCAGTGTCATTTTAATATCAAAACATTAAGATGTAATCAAATAAATTGTGGTGAGTCATTTATGGAATCAGAAGGAGTCGAATTATTAAGTTGAATCATTTTTAGAGGGGTCAGAGGTTTACACCTGTATTGTGACCTGCTTTCTTTCTGGTCCTGTAGGAGAACTGGAGCGCCTTTGCCCCCGACTTTAAAGAGCTGGACGAGAACGTGGAGTATGAGGAGAGAGAGTCAGAATTCGACATTGAGGATGAGGATAAGAGTGAACCTGAGCAGACAGGTCTCACACACACACACACACACACACACACACACACACAAATATATATACAGAGAATTATTCTCTCAAATACACTCGCATAGACACACATTCATTTACTATCTGCATTAAAGTGGGAGGTTAGTGTGTGTGTGTGTGTGTGTGTGTGTGTGTGTATATATATAAGTGCTGGGCTGTTAACGCGTGATTCTTATCGCGCGATAAAAAAAAAAAATATCGCCGTTAACACCCCCCTATATATTAGTGGTGGGCCGTTATCGGCATTAATGTGAGACTCTTATCGCGTGATAAAAAAAATATTGCAGTTAATCTATTCACAAAGTTGAGTTGGGAGCTGGGTCTATACTACGCAAGCTATGATCACTTTCACCTTGATATTTTAGCTCGGATTTACTTTCTGTCTCTCTCTCTTTCTCTTTCGTTTCCGGATCGCGCCCGTTTTAAACCTGTCTCGCTCTCTCTGTTTCTCTCTCTGTCGCGCTCTCTCTCTCTCTCTTTCTCTGTTTCTCTCTCTGTGCCTTTCTCTCTCTCGCGCCCTCTCTCTCTCGTTCGTGACTTTTCCGGAGCGTGTGGATCGTCTCTCTCACTCTCTGTCTCTGTATCTCTCCCTCACTCTCTGTCTCTCCCTTTCTGTCTCTTACTCTCTCTGTCTCTCTCTCGTTCCTGACTTTTCCGTATTTAAACCTCGGGTTTATATTTACGTTTTCTTTAAGGGTAATGTATTAAATTGAGTTCAAAATGAAATTAAAGTGATCTGGGAGAACATTTGGAGGCATATCCAGTGTTCATCAGTGTAATCAAATCAAATATAAAATCCCTACCAGGGCATTCACATTTTATCTAGTTTGTTATAGAAAAACGAGTCCAGAGCAAGTGGGGCGGAACCATTTATAGCAGTTGTAAAGGGGGACCAACTCCATCTGCAAGTCTGTGAATGCAGTGTCATTAAAGTCTCAGATGGTGTAATGGTCAGGTGTCATATTACTTTTGTCCACACAGCGCTCTTGGTTTCGGCTCAGTTACTCACATAATTTTTTGTGATAGCCGTGGACTTGGAAGCTCATTGACAGGAAGCTTGTCAAATTCACTCTGTGTTTGTGTTTGTTCAGGGGCGAATGCTGCTGAGGATGAGGAGGTGGATGTGACCTCTGTTGACCCAATCCCAGCATTCTGCAGCAGGTCTGTATGTGTGTGTGTGTGTGTGTGTCTGTGTGTGAAGAGAGGGCTGATGCTGACAATACAGTAATTGTGCCATTCCAAGAGCACCCGCGTATTGTGAAAACCGCGTTGTTTTGGTAAAAGAAAAAAACAAACCCTAAAATGCCTATGTATGCCCTAATATGCCCATGAATACCCTAAATATGCCCCCAAATATGCACCAAGAACACTTTAATTTCGTTGTAAACTTTAATGCATTACCCTTAAAGAAAAGTAAAGATATTCGTCTCTTTTAAATTTAAATTCTCCGCCGAGTCATGCAGCTTGGAAAATTGCTGGACAAAAGTATCGGGACACCACGGTGAGGAGAACGGTTTTGGTGGAATAACCCCTGATCTACTCTGGCTAAAAATACAAATGAAGGCTGGAAAGGTGTCCTGGAGTGCACCGTGGAAAAATCGCACTTGGAGCGTGGGGGCTCAACCCTGGTGTGGAATTTAAAAAAAAGTGCTTTTGCAGAGCAAAATATATCCTGAGGGATGAATGTTGTGAAGGGCTTGTCTTTTTTCCAGTTTTCCTGTCAGCCTTAAATGGTGCAGCATTTTCATTCTGAAATACAGTAATCCCCTGTTATTCGCGGGGGTTGCGTTACAAGAGCACCCGCGTATAGTGAAAAACCGCATTGTTGTGTTTTGGTCCAAAAAATGCCTTAAAATGCCTTTTTTTATAGTGTAAACCCTAAATGTGCTCCCAGAACATTTCATTTTAAACTCAGTTTAATACGTTACCCTTAAAAGAAATGTAAAGATAAACCCGAGGTTTAAATACGGAAAAGTCATGAACGAGAGAGAGAGTGACGATCCACATGCTTCGTAAAAGTCACGAACGAGAGTGAACGAGAGGGAGAGAGAGAGAGAGAGAGAGACGATCCGCGCGCTCTGGAAAAGAGGAAAAATCACGAACGAGAGGGAGAGTAAGAGAGAGAGAGAGAGATACAGAGAGCAAGAGAGAGATACAGAGAGAGAGAGACAATGCGCGCTCCTGAAAAGTCACGAACGAAAGAGAGTAAGTGAGCGAGAGAGACAGAGAGGCGGCCACACACCAGGAGCCAGAAGAATTCAAATGAGTTAAAAAAAAAAAAAGCGGAGTATATTTGCAGGTTCCGCGTTGTTTTGAAGATTTCCGCGTAAAACGATCAGTTTCATTCTAAAAAAAAAAACCAAAAAACGTGTGCGACTAGATCCGCGAGTCCTGATCCACATAAAACTGGGGGATTACTGTAATAAATGATTTCTGGGATTCTGATTATTGTTTAATCATCAGTTATTATTTAATCATGTTTAATCGTGTGTGTGTATTTCAGTGATGAAGAGTTGGAGGACTATAAGGCTCTGCTGTATCTGCCCATCGCCCCTGAAGTGGAGGACCCGGAGGAGAACCCGTTTGGGCCGCCGCCGGATGGTGGGGGTCAGAATCCATCTGAGGATGGCTCAGCCCACACCGGCACGGGAGACAAGAAACAAAGACAGCCATCTGCCGATGGAGTGCCGCCGAAGAAGAAAGCTCGCACAACCACCATCGAGCTCCAAGGCGTCCCCAGTGACGGTCAGAGCAGATTTCACATAGAAATTATTTACCGTAAGAGGTTCTGATCAGGTACTAAACTGAGGACCGTATCCACGCCTCAAGACCTGACATAATAAAGACAAAATATCAATATTGAGATTTTATTCAGAGTCCATATCATCACTTTTCTCTGAGTAAAATAGCTTGCCAATTAATAGACTATATATTGCTCAGCCTTATCAGAGAGTAGACAAAATAATGGAAACATGTAACTCACATATAAGCCCTCTCTTATGGCTCAATTGTTCTTTTGTACAGTTATGGACTGTAGCCCAGCTATTACTGCAATATATAAGCTTCTACCCTGTTTGTCACTGAAAAAAGACCACTACTGACCAGTATTATTTGGGTGGCAGACTGTGCTTATAACATCATGTACACATGATGGTGTTTGTTTGTTTGTTTGTTTGGTGTTCACAATACACTGTTACTGTTCATTGTATTTGTTGTTTGTTTTGCCTATAGCAAGTAAATGACCTCACCTGTACCTCTTGCAGAAGTCCACCCCCTGCTGGGCGTGAAGGGCGATAGCAAGTCGAAGAAGAAGACAGCGGGTCGTCCAAAGGGATCGAAAGGTAAAGAGAAAGATTCTCCATTTAGGCCGAAACTGTACGGAGACAGAGAGAGGGAGAGAGACAGAGGGTTGTCTGTGGACGGGGCAGTGAAGGGCAGGCCGGAGGCTGTGCCAGTGCCAGGTAAGACCCCACCGGGACCAGCCTGCCATACGCTTGCCCTCTGCCGCTCCCAGCAGCCCAAGCCTCCGCTCGACCACAGACGCACCCAAATCCCTGCTCTGAGTCGCCTGGAGAGCCAAGGGGCACACCCTGCTCGAGCCACTGCATCAGAAAAGTGCAGGAATATTAAAACATGAGCTTGGCCAAAGATCAAAAACGAAAGTTTACGACTTTAGATTCTGCCCTGGAGCTACGAGGCTGATGTAGCTAAAGCCTATATCATACCTGTTATCTATAAACATGGACCAAACGGTGAACATACCTCAAACTTTAAGAGCTGCTGCTCTTTTTTTTTTTATAGGTAGCATATTGTGGAAAAAAAACATTAGTTACTTAACTACAGCAGCCTCACAGCTCCGGTATAAACTTCAGACACCACAGCCAGGCCAGGTAGTCTGAGCTGGATAGTCCAGGCCAAGGAGTCCACACAGTAGTCCAGGCCAGGTTGTCTAGCCGGGTAGCCCAGGTCAGGTTGTCCAGCCCAGGTAGTTCAGCCAGTAGTCAAGGTAACCGAGCCCATAGTCCAAACCAGGTCGTCGTGCTGGGTTGTTCAGGCCAGGTAGTTGAGTTTGGTAGTCCAGACCAGGTAGTTTAGCAGGATGGTCCAGCTGGTAGTCTAGGCAATAATTCAGACTAGGTTGTCGAGCAAGGCCTGGTTCTCCTGCCAGGGTGTTGAGCTGTGTAGTCTTGGGCAAGTAGTCAGGGTAGTAGTCTAGGCCAGGTAGCCGTGGGGTTAGTCTGGACCTGTCACTCCAGGTGATGGTCCAGGCTGGTTAACTGGTTAGTCCTGGGTTTAGTACTGGATTTAGCTTTGACCTGTCAGTCTAGACTAGCTATCTAGGCTAACCAAACTGTTTAGTTTGTCCCAGGGATCCTCAGACCAGTCCTCACTGCCTCCACACTGTCTATATTTTTGGTCCAACCAAATTCATTTTCGGAACGAGCAGAAAGATTGGACCATCTGAGGCCTGGTCTGAAGAGCACTGGTCTACCCTGATCCAGGCAGGTTTGTCCAGTCCAGGTAGTCAGAGGAGGACTTTGTATTCCTGAATCCGCCTTCTTCCAGCTTGTCCCTGTCCTTCCTGCTCCGCTCACTGTCCCTGAGGCCTGTGTGTGTGTGTGTGTGTGTGTATCTGTCTGTGTGTGTGAGTCTTGGTGTGTTTGCTGTTTTGTTATCGCGATAAGACCTGGTGTGTGTGTGTGTCTTTCTGCACGTGTGCGTGTTTGTGAGTGTGGGTCTGGGGTTTTTTGCTTGCTGCTGATGCTACAACACATAGATATGTGTATTTCTGGGTGTGTGTGTTAATTGTGCCTGTTAACATTTATGGAGACTCCACTTTCTCCATTTCTGGCTGCTATACAGTGTAAATTCATTCGGTGTGAGACACTGAGATACAGTGTCTACTCTCTTAGTGGGGTGTCCATAAACCAGAGTCTGTTTAAAGGGTCCAGAAGTGGGGAATTGTGCACCAATTTCAGAACTAAATGTGGTTCTGTGAGTGATAAATGTGTTTATATTGAGCCTTAAAGAGACTAATGTGCATTAATTCAAGAGTTTAAGAGAACCAGCATTTTTTTTTGCTCAAAAAGAGGGGTTTTTTCTCCGCTGTTTTTATTTCTTTGGGTTTCTTGGCCACACATTCCCCTCCACCTGTTTTCTGTTGTAGAAAAATGAGCTCATGTAAGCAGTGGAGTGTAGTCACACTTCTCATTATTTCACAAAATACATTTTTTTTATTCAGTAATGTTTGCAGCCCCTCAGTCTGGACCTGGGTGTCCGAGAGAGTTTTAGTCCATGACCCAGTCTAAGCTGCTTTTGGAGCCTGTTTAATACAATTTAATACAATCAAAGTCCAAATACTCTTTCAACTGGAGATGTGGGACAGTAATTCGTCTCTCAAAGGACGAAGCTGGACATTGAATGTTTACATAAACCTCTGAATTTATTGCATATTTTTTAAATAGAAGCTGTCTTCTCCGGTGTGTGTATGTGTTCTCTGTGTAACGTGGTGTGTGTGCGTGCACTGTTTCACAGGTAGCCTGGTGTCCTCCTCCTACAAACAGCATGACGTTCAGGGTTTGGACTGACGGCACCCCCTACAGTGCCAAAGATGCCAAACAGACTCTTTAGAGAGACACTGCTGATTCACAAGACTATGGATTCGGCTTTTTCTGTTCCAGGACCAGTCTGGCGGATCCGCCCCGAAACAGCCTTCCACTGTGTTCCTGGCTGGGGGGGGAGGGTGAGGGTGCCGTGTCTCTCCCTCGCTGGGGCACAGTGGTGGCACTCAGTCCAGCCTGGCTGGTTTTATTGACTCTTTGTCCATTGTGTTTCTTTTGTACGTTTTGAGCCGCTTTTGTGTATTTGTGCTGCGTATGTGCCCCTTTTGGTTATTCCATTTTTATCACTGTACAGACTTACCTTTTGGCAAGCCAGGTAAACTTTTGGAATAAAATGTTCCCCCCTACTTGTCTGTGATGTGATGTGTTTATATGCTGCATATTTTTACGACAGAACACATGGCCTGGCTACTTTAATAAAAACGCCTCGCTGGTTGGTCAAATTGTACAGGAGCTGACCAGTGGGTGGGTCAGGGTTTCTTCAATAAATAAAAAAAAAAAAAAGTGGCTAGTAGGAGGGTCAGCGTGTGTGTGTGTGTGGGTGCGTTTGTGTGTGTGTAAGCTGCGAGTAGGCGCTGTGTGCCGCTAGGTGTCAGTGTTGCTGGGATGATTAGATGAGACTTGTTCGTCTCCATTTTGCAGTGCTGCACTGTTGGATTCCATTTTGAGTTTTTCTGTGTTTTTTCTCCTATATGTGTGTTTTTTTCTGTGTTTGTTTTTTGTGTCAGTTGTTTGTGTTTTTTTTCTGTCTTTTTCTGTATGTTTTTTCTTGTGTTTTTCGGTGCGTGTTTGTATTTTTTCCACAGGTGTTTCTCCTTTTGGGGTTTATTTTCTCGGCCTCTGCAGAGTCTTGCTATGACACGGTTTGTTAAAACTGTAAATACAGTTTTACTGTTTTGGCTGATGAGTTCTGTCCACACTGAGAGAACTCTGAATCAGGGAGAAAGTGAACACTCATGGATCATTAGTATCAATTTATTCTCATAAGAATAAGAAATTCTCATAAGCCCCACCCTCCTGTGTTTTGGCTGGCTCACAATAGAAGCGTTTCAGAGCCAATTAACCAATTAGTTTAGTCAAAAACTGCTCTCAAAAAGCTTCAGTAGGGGGCGCCACAACATGCAAATAGGAAGTCGTGAATTTAAAAATGTTCATTTAAATAAGTGTCATCTGAAAAATAATTCTCCATTGATTTTTCTTCTGATCAAAATTGCGCCGTCTTGTTGGAGTCTCAGTATTCTTATAAACCCCTGACACTCCTCAGCTTCCAGCAGGCATTTGGTAGACTGATGTGCATTCATATATGGACTAAAATATTTTGTCTATTATTTTCAATATAAAAGTTTGGTAATTTTATTTCAGTAAAGAAAACTGGACACGAGGGGATCCTGTTTCCAAAACTAAACACAAGGTTACCCACAAAGTGTCTCTTTCATTGAAAAAAGATAATTGTGTTTGTTAATTATAGCTGATCGACAGCTGTATTGATCACTAACGGTTTATCTGATAATAATCAAAGCGCAGCAGACACAGGCAGATCAACAGGGGGCGCTGTAACCATCACTGCAGCTTTTGTTGGCCAGAATGCTTGGACCATGCTAATTGCCACAAGATATATTGCTGAATAGTGTTTATTTTTCCATTTTTTTCCCTTTTATTTTAATAGTACTTTTCTTTGTGGGTTTTAAATTAAAAATG
This sequence comes from Hemigrammopetersius urotaenia, assembly GCA_037974485.1. Taxonomy (NCBI): domain Eukaryota; kingdom Metazoa; phylum Chordata; class Actinopteri; order Characiformes; family Alestidae; genus Hemigrammopetersius; species Hemigrammopetersius urotaenia. Next base: position 13,716,495 of record JBBPDC010000135.1, read on the forward strand.
AACTAACACAAATTAAAAATAATTATTACTTTAAAAATAAAGCCAGATACAAGTACCTAATCTACTAATTAAGATCTCTATTACAACAGACCCCCCTCCCCATGTAGAGGAACAGCCTATCAAAGCCCAGAGCTCTAGAGGTCTATTTTTAGACCTTCAGTCCATTTTTTTTTCAATCCTTTATTCAAAGCAAGTGACGCATGGAGAGGGGTGACGCGCAGGAGAGAGCGAGAGAGGAGAGAAAGGGATGTAGAGGGAGAAAGAGTGGAGTAGGAAATGGAAAGGATAAATAGAAAAGGGAGAGTGAAAGATGGCGAAAACACTTGTTTTTTTGTTGTTTTTATTTTTATTTGCATTTGCTCATGTGCCTCCAGTGGTTTGTGCACCACAGACAGAACCAGGCAGGTGCAGGAGAGAAAAAAAAAAACATCTCATGTTTAATAAACAAATATATTGTAATATCTGAAGAGGAGCATTCACAGAGCAATCTCAGTTATCTGGATAATTTAAGCCCAAAGTTACGTCTGACAGTAAAAACGTGTTATTAATTATTATTAGCAGCAGAGAACCTTCAGGCCTTCTGGACCTTCACTAGACACAGACATCTGAGCTTCACTTTATTTGATTGGTATGTGGTTCCGCTCTTAACTGGACAGCTCAGTTCTAGCCAGAAACAAATGGTTTAAAGTGAACCTAAAAATCGCCCAGTCAGGATGTTTCTCTTTGTGGTATCTAGGCAGATTCAGCCGAGTGAGCTCTCCTATTGGTCAGTCCCTCAGGGGCCATAATGAAGGCCTCACAGATCAGATTAACCACCAATCACTAACAGTTCTGGAATTTGAACCCATAACCTTCTGATGACCAGGGAAACTCCCTATCCACTAGGCCACCAGCTGCCCCAGGATGGGAAAGGAATCAGCCAATCATGTTCAGATTTACACCTATCTGGATGTTCTGGATATGTCACCGACTGTGGAGCCGTAGTCTACCCAGTTCTAGACATTCAGATTGTACAGCCATAGTGTAAAGGAATTTTGGTAAGTCCTAGAAATGTCATTGACTTTAGAGCCAACTAATCCTAGATATGTCACTGACTTTTTAGTAACTAAACTTCATTAAGTTCTATATACATCACAGATTGTAGTGCTATAGTATAAGCAAGTTTCAGTCAGTTTTAGATACTGTAGAGTCGCTGTATTAGCAGGTTTCAGACTATTTTAGATGCATCACTGACAGTAGAACCATTGTGTAACCAGTTCTAGATATGTCACAGATTGAAGAGCCATATAGCAAATAAGTTTCGATATGTGACTGGTTGTAGAGCCATAGCCTAACCAGGTTTCAGTCAGTTCTAGAAACATCAGTTCTAGATACATCACTGACTTTACAGCTGTAGTGTAAGGTTTTAGTCAGTTCTAGATATGCAACCAGATTTTATTTAATTCTAGATGTCAATGACTGTAGAGCCATAGTTTAACAAGATTTTAGTCAGTTCTTCTAGATACATCACTGACTGTAGATCTGTAGTGTAAGCAGATTTAAGTCGGTTCTAGCAATACCACTCACTGTAGAGCTGTAGTGTAAGCAGGTTCCAGTCTGTTCTAGATACAACACTGACTGTGGTGTAACCAGTTTAGATTGACTGCTTTGCAGGCTGTTTAAATGTCTGTTTAACCTAGAACAAACAGCATATGACTTTCAGTTCTCTGCTGATCATTAACAAACAGTATGTACTGAGGAATTCATCCATACATATTATTATTGATTATTAATTATTAATAACATTAATAATGTCCATTAGCTCCACTCATGATGGACAGGATTGCCATTGGACTAGATCCGGACAACTGAGACGCCCTGGTTTGCAAAGCACCCCCTGGTGGGAAAAATCATATTTACTAAATGTTTATCATCTCAATGTTTATGAAATAAATATATTTACTGAACCTGAATGACAATTCAGCTCATGTACGATCACACACACACGAGTCAGTCTGTAAAACACCTTGAAAAATATTAACCCAAATTGTAATAATTTTTTGAGTGAAATCATAACTGATGTCTTTTATTTTATTTTTTTTTGTGAAAAACTGAATTATTTCACATGAGAACAACAAAAACAACACTGAGGCCCAGAGTTTGGCTCTGCTTCAGGAACAGTGAGTCAAGATTCTGCTTTTTTCTTACAAATAATAATTAAAAAATCTTTTTTCATGACATCGATTGTGAGCACAAGAAAAATAGCTGTAAATGTATTTTACACGACTAACAATTAATCTAAAATAGAATCATAATAATCATCTCACCCACTCTCATCCCCGCCCCCCACTCCTGCCCCTGCCCCGCCGAGTCGCTCCCCCCCTAAAATGTTTACTAGTGTAGATGCGCTTTGATGTAAATATGTTTGTTTGTTTCCCAGAGAAATCCATGAGTCAGAAGAATTATGATCGTCTCAGGTGATGGGCGGAATTTTGGGATGGAAATGCAACGCCCCCCCTTTTTTTGTTCCCCTAACAAATGGAAGACAATCAGATTATCTGACATCAGTTTGTGCAAATTTCTTTGATTCTGAACAACAAAAGTGTTGTTTTGTATCGGATTGTTTTAAAGGAACATGTTCTAGCGCTGCATCAGATTAGCACCGGCTGAGGGTTTGCTGCAGGTGCCGTATTGCTCGAAGTGATCAAATTGAAACCACAGCATTTACCTGTTTGTTTGTTTGTTGGTTTACTTGTTTGCAATCAAAGCGAAAGCCACTCGGCATCTCCAGAGCCCAAGTCCAAGTAGGAAACCACAAACTAATGTGTTCCGGAAACATATACAGTATCTACAGTAAACATCGAGAACAGGAGGTAGCCTCATGTGGTGAAGGCAGTATATCTCTCACACACACACACACACACACACACACACACACACACACATGCGGTACACACTCACGCCGTGTCGCTATACAGTGGTGACGGTGAGTAGTGAGCTTGGTATCTGAAGCGTCTCTTCTCCAGTTCCAAGTCGGTTCCCATGGCTCAACAGCTCCTCCACTGTGGTCCAGTCGTCCAGCAGCTTCCGATTCCGTAGACGGCTTAACTTCCTCTGGCTCAGCTCCAGTACCGCACTGGCACCCCCTGGTGGTATGCCAGCCGTGCTGCCGCTGCTCCTCGCTTTCCTTTCCATCATGTGCTCACGGCGCTCATTGCGGCTCCAGTAGCGACCTGTCCGGACTTCGCAGTGACTCTCCTCATCCGTGCTCATGCCACTACGCTCATCAGCCAGTCTTAGTGCCCTATCGCGGAGGAGCTGGTTCCGGACGGCCCGTGGATTAGAAGCGCTGCCGACTTGCTTCTGTGTTGACGTGGGTGACGTGGCAGTCACATGACCCTCCAGTGTGCTGTAAAGTCCACCCATGCTCTGCCGACTGGCCGGTTTGGGCCAGGTGTCGTTGATCTCCTGTGATGGAGTGTGGCTGAGGGTGTGACAGCGGGCCTCCCTCTCTTTCTCTCTATTTCTTTCATGCTCCCTCTCTTGGCCAGCAGGGGGCTCGCTCACAAAACTCCGTCCTTCTCGGAGACCACTGGGCGACCGGCCCACATTGTCATAGCGCCGAGGCTCTTGGGGCAAAATGGGCAGATCACAGTGCGAATCCTCGAAAGAGCTGGTCAGGCTGGGCTGACTGACAGCGTGTTTTGGACGTGGCCGGCGGGCAAGCTGAGCAGGGAGGGTAGCGTGGGCAGGATGTACGTGGTGGGAATGGTGAGTGACTTGGTTAGCATGGAGTGTAGCATAGTCGGCAGGGTGCGCTGGATGGTTAGCATGATGTGCGGCTTGGTTAACATGGTGTGTGGCTTGGTTTGCATGGTGTGTGGCTTTGTTAGTAGGGTGTGCGGCATAGTCAGCAGGGTGTGCTGCATGGCTAGCATGGTGTGTGGGGTGATTAGCATGGTGTGTGACATAATCAGCAGGGTGAGCTGGATGCTTGGCATGGTGTGTGGTTTGGTTAGCATGATGTGTAACTTGGTTAGCATGGTGTGTGGCATACTCAGCAGGGTGTGCTAGATGGTTAGCATGATGTGTGGTTTGATTAGCATGGTGTGTGGAGTGGCTGGCATGGTGTGTGGCTTGGTTAGCATGGTGTGTTGGGTGGTTAGGATGGTGCGTTGGGTGGTTAATATGGTGCACTGGATGGTTAGCATGGTGCGTGGATTTATTAGCATGGTGTGTTGGGTGGTTAGCATGCGGCACATCCATTTCAGGTTCTTCACTCAGCTCTTGATGGATCCTGTGGGCGTAGTTTTGCAGTGTCATGCAATAGTTGGGTGATGCCGGGTGACTTGCTCTCCTGCGGTGCTCCACCTGTGGTGAGCGGTGATGCAGCGTTCTGCTTCTCCTCAGCATCCCTGTGGAGGCACTGTGGTGCTGCAGCCTCCTCTGGCTGGATGGGGTGCTGCAGGTGGAGAGGGCGGAGTGGGGCGTGAAAAGGGCTCCGCTGCTGGAGCTGTGCCGGTTCAAAGACGGACGCTCCGCCTTGCGGAACTGCACTGAGGACACCCTGAACAGGCCTCTCGGGTGCCCACTCACTCCCCCAGGCACACACACATTCTGAGGCTGGACCGTCAGAGCCTCAGGGATGGCTTCGAGCTCACGGTGAGCCTTCTGGTTGTCCCTGAGCTCCCCTTGGTGGTGCATGCGGGCATTGTAGAGGCGCATTCGCTTTTCCAAAAGTCGCTGGAATCGCAGGAACTCGCCGGTGCTAACACTGTAGAACCCGGAGTCGCTCAGCTCCGAGGAAATGAATGACTCTGATGAAGGTGAGCCTCCACCTCCTCCTTGGTGGGCATGGCATTCCTCTAGGCCTTCCTCTGTCTCCACGCCTGAGAGCTCCCCCTGGTGAAAGCTGCCGTCAGTCCAGCCCAGTCCACTGTCCAGCTCATGATGCAGAGGGAGATAACCCATCGTCTTTTCTAGCATGTAGTCCTCGTCCTCCGTCTAAAAACACACATAATTTATTTTAACAACAAGGGATTTATTATACCTTCAGCCACCAGGGAGCCAGGAGGGCATAGTCTATACAGACCAAATATAAAAACCAAGCTACAAAAAATTCTGTTTTGTGATGTCACAAAGCATGTACATATAGTACTGTACAAAAGTCTCCACGCCTCAAATTTCAGCCTGCGTTTAGAAGGATGTACTGTTACTACCAGCTCGACAGTAAAAGACCTGGGCGTAATATTAGACAGTAAC
>JBBPDC010000135.1:13721835-13733661 GCA_037974485.1 Hemigrammopetersius urotaenia
AGCACATATAGGTAAATAGCATCCAGTACCTTCAGCACCCTGCAGATGGCGATATCGCCTCTTCCACCCAAGAAATTTGCCATGGCAGATGGCTCACGATGTAAGGAGTAACGGTAAGTGTCCGTTCAGATGTAGTGGAGTATTCAATCAAAAATGTAGTTGAGTAGAGAGTAAAAGTTGCTTATACTTTTGATACTCAGTACAAGTACAAAGTAGCCAAATTAATTAAGTCCATTTACTCAAATACGTTACACCACTGCTGTTGATATAGTATTTTATTCTATTCTGTCTGCCGTAACAAAGCAAATTTACTACTAAAGATTTATCTTCATCTGGACTTTTTAACCACGCCCGTCGGTCCAGCCACGCCCTTCGCGTTCTACGTCACAGCTCCAGGCAGCGCCTTTCTGTACTTCGCCATTTTACAGCGTTAGAAGACCGGGCAGCGTGGAGAGACGCACGGCAGAAACAGCTGCGGATTGCACAAATCAAACAAGGTAAATATATTTTTGGTCGTCGCAGCCGTATTTAAAAATTTTTAGAGTGCCGTATTTGATCCACCCCGGCGGTTTATTTCGCACCTTGTAGCTCTGTAAAACTGATCTCAGGGTCAGTCTCTTAGGAGCAGCCATTTCGGAGGCGAGTGGTTAGCCTTTAGTTCGCTACGCGACGCCCGGCTTTATCGCGTTTTATGCTTTCGATGTAAATTTGGGATTTAAAGGGACGCGGTGATGCTCATCGATGTTTATCGAGGAGAAAACTGGAGCTATTTTGGCTTCGAGGTAGCTGGCGGCCTTGCCTCCTTCGTTAATTCGAGCTGGTGGCTAACAAAGGAGGCCTCGGCTCTGGCGTCATGCCTGAATTATCCCGGTCCACCTTAAACACAAAGCGATGGCACTGCTTGCGCTCGCTCAGGACATGAAATAGCTGCTTAGGGAGCCCTGCTGTATTAAAGGTGGAATGGGAATATTTATTACTTAGCTCCCTTTAAACTGATTGGTTAGAAGATACACATTTTAAAAATCATGTAGTGCTTTAATTTGCAGAGATCTTCAACCGGAAACGAGTATCAGTGAATAAGGGATGTTAAAACCACACATTTCATAATGCTAATTATGCTGTGTCTAGAGCTTTAAAAGTTAGTGCAGTATAATACTCGAGCTGCACAATACGGACAAAATAATAAAATAGGAATTTCCTGCTACACATTGCGTTGCCAAAGTATTAAAGGGCCTATGGCGTCATTTCTTTACACCCCCTCCCCTCCATACAGAACATACATGGAAAATAAACTTTATCAGCCCATTTTCAAAACAGAATTTTTGTGTTGTCACAGAACCAGCATATTAAAATGACTCTATACTGGCTACAGCAGTTTAGCCCCGCCCACTCACGCAATGATATAAGTAAAGAAGTCAAGATATTTTGGAATTAAAAATAAAATTCGCAACCATTGTTTTAGAAACACAAAAGTGAAAATGGGTCACACTCATCCGTGAGGTTATAATAGGGTTAATGGAAATGTGAACGAGCTGAATGGATTTCCATGTGCTATGCATTTCCACACCATACACATGAAGTTGGTGCCATCCATCCTAAAACACAGCCTTTGGATAGTCTTGGGGTGGGGTATGAAAAATAAAGGCCACCCTGCCGTTTTAGCTCCTCACACAGGCTGGAAATGGGGCCACATGGTCTGAATTCAGACTTGACTTTCTTGTTGTTCTCTCTCTCTCTGTCTCTTTCTCGTACAGTTTTGTGTTGTGTGTGGAAAGTGTATATTACATGAAAATCTAAACCACCGATTCTTCTTTCAGTTTCTGATTCGTGTTTGCGGAGTAAACAATTTTTGTTTAGAGGGTTGAGGCCTGTTGAAATGGGAGGTAAACACACCACTTTTTCATACTTTGCATGCCTGTCCCTGGTTTTTATTGTGTTCAATTAACAAGTTCTCATTCCACTGTGGCCTGGGGCGGCTTACAGTGGCGTCTCCAGCTCATATCGGGATGTTTGGTTTTTGTTTAATATTTGGCCTCACTAACCAGACCCTGCTGGGAAAGTGGCTGTGTTTTGAATATTGATGTATAGTAGTAGCTATATTGTAGTTTCCAAGTAAATGGTCTATAGATAAGTTAACTCCCTGAATGTTTTAAAATATAGGATAATTCTTTACCCAGCTATTTGGGATCATTACAGCCCAGCACAAAGATCCTTTTGTATTATGTAAAGCATCATTCAAATCCTCTGTGTATTTGCATCTTTTTCAATTTTGGGTCTGGGTCAGTGAAGCCATGTTAACTGAACTAGGGGTGAAAAATAAACGATTTCTGCCCATTTTGTCTGGTGTTTCAGGCTCTAATGAAGCAAGATTGATGGAGAATTCACCTTAGGAATGTAGAAGTTAAACTTGATTAGTGAATGGGATATAACTATCATTATTTGGTCATTTGGGCCAGATTTTAGTGTGTTTAAAACTGAACTAATGCTCCAGATTTAGCAAAACATACTGTAGTACAAAGTTGAGCTTGATCTGTGCGTACAAATGTTTGTTAAACGTTTATAAATGAGCAGGCCTGAATTGCCATCATCTTGGGATTAGATCACCCCGCTTGACTTAAAAACAGAAATAAATGTATTTTGCAGCATTAGCATCGGTTTCTTTCTGATCCCTCTTTTCTTCATCTCCAGATCCCGGCATGCATAGAGACTGCCCCCTGGACTGTAAGGTGTATGTGGGGAACCTAGGGAACAATGGCAACAAATCAGAGCTGGAAAGAGCGTTTGGCTACTACGGCCCACTACGCAGCGTATGGGTGGCCAGAAACCCCCCTGGCTTCGCCTTCGTAGAATTTGAGGACCCCCGTGATGCTACGGATGCAGTCAGAGAACTGGATGGCAGGTAAAATACTGCGCATGCATGCAGACACTAACAGTATAAAATATAAATAAAGGCTGCTGGGCTGGTTGCTAGAAAAGGCTTCAGGAAGTTTGTGTTTTTAGGCTGCTGTGGTCAACACAGTTTCTTGGGAAGGGCTGCTGACTTTATTATATTTGCATGACTAAAGGTCTGGATAACAAAGTGTTAACGACTGGACTTTCCAGTTTAGCTCTTATGGCAGAGATTACATAGATTTTTTAGGTGGTATCACAGTATCACTCAACATTCTCTCTTTTCACATGATCTCTATACTCCTTTTGTGACCCTGTTCTTAAGACTTGCACTTTAGAGGGAACTATGTCACTAATCAAGTAGTTAGATTTTTGCTCTTTTATTTACTATATAGAACTTTCCATTTTCTTTTGTAACTAGTGGGACAGCAATGGTTCACAAAATGAGGTTTGTTTTATGAACAAAATAACAGTTGCAATTTTTTGGCAACATGTTTTGTTTGCTGTGCCTTTTAAACTCTACAAGCTTGTGCCATCACTTTTCTGCAGTTTGACTTGAATGAGGTATATTATTTTTTTTAAAAATGTATATTTGCTCCCTAATTTTTTCAGATTAACCTGCTGAGGAAATCAGATTTGAGTAATATTATATTATAAAACCAACACAATTCTACATTTAGTGTTCATGTAAGAATGAATTATGTTGGATCCGATACTTGCCTCTGGGTCAGGATCATTGGTTCAAATCTGCAGCATACCTCTACTGGGTTCCTGTGCAAGACCTGTGACCCCAAGTTGCTCCAGGGAGACTGCCCCCTATAGTTACAGAATGGAAGTCGCTTTGGAGAAAGGTGTCTGCTAAATGCCATAAAAGTAAATATGTGGCCTTGGCAACCTGTTCAACATACGTGTTTTTTTTAGGCGTCTTTCAGTGATGTCATTATTTAATTTGTATAGCTGTTTATTGTAATTTATAGCTAAAATGTTTGTGTTTATTTTTTTGTTGAATGTATAAACAGACATGGTTTCTGTTCCTAATGCAGGACACTTTGCGGTTGCCGTGTGAGGGTTGAGCTGTCCAACGGCGAAAAGCGTTCTCGTAACCGGGGTCCGCCCCCCTCCTGGAGCCGCCGCCCACGTGACGATTACCGCAGGCGCAGCCCCCCTCCCAGGCGCAGGTAACTCTGCCCCCTTGCAAGCTCTTGTGAAGTGTAATCAGACAAATGACTAATTGGTTTCTGCCCCTCCCCCCAGTATAACCATCCAAACCATTAAAGCTCCCGTTCCCTCCAAGCTGTTCCTGATCTTTCTGCACGAGCTGGTTTTAAAGCAGTGACTGATTCAGTTGGCATGCAGTTTCTTTTTTTTTCATCCTCACTTGCCATTTGTTGATCATTTGATCATTGAAATAGAAAATATAAGGGTAGCATGGACTCAGTGGGGTGTGGGTTTTTACCTGTAAATTAGTCTAGGTCATTAACGCCTAATATTGCCTTTTGCGCACCAGAGTACATTTTTTTTGGTGTTTCATTGTTCCAGAGCAGTTAGCTGGCATTAACCTAAGGCAAGTCTTTAATTTCCTCACATAATCTCAGGTGGGGGGTTAATAATGGTTGTAATGCAATCTTGCAATCTTTTGTTTCATTTAATGAAGGCTGTTTTTAATTTATTTTTCCTTTATCATCTATATTAATAAAAATGAACCCCGTTGCAGAGTCACCACCATGCCTCTTCTCACCAATCAACTAGTCCTCTTTCAGCATCATGTGACCAGCGTGCCCCAATCAGCTGGCTGGGTTCGTGTCACATGACCCAGGCATGGCCATTCGTCAGGTCGCACCAGCCCAGCCCATTGGTTCCTGAGCATGCCGTTCTCAGCTCCTCCTCCAACCTTAACACCCAATCAGCAAGCGGCCCACCTCACATTCCTGACCAATCAGCGTGTTTTACGTTCCCAAATGTCTACACTACAGCCCACCAGCAACAGCCTTCGGCTAACCAATAAAAGCAGGAAAAATCCACTACAGCCAGCCCCCATCCGCAAGCCAACTAATCAGCCGGCAGCGTCTGGCCTGCCCTTTTCCGTCAAGTCCTGCCTCCCTGGCCGGCACTCCATCTCCCCTTCGCCATTTCTAGCTTGTTGAAAACCAAAAGACTAGTAAGTTTTTCCTGCTTCATACAGTTTGATGCTGAATACAGTTGTAAAAATGAAGAATCTGAGAAAAGGTGCCTTTTAAAAATTTTTTTTGGGAAAAAAAATCCTAATGTAAGGGTCGGCAAGAAAAGGGTCCTGTTTAAAAGGGGAAGGCTCTGGGGCGATGGGTGGGGTTTTTATATTACGTTGGGGAAAAAATGGAGCCATCTCTTTTTAAACTCCCTCAGCAGGTTACGTTTTGTTTCTCCTGAGTGCTGCCCTCCAGCGCTCCGCGTTCTGCGTTATGATGGACTGCTTTGTGGTTCTGCTTCAGTAATGAAGTTCCTCAAGTTCCCCTGTTCTGTTCCCAAGTAAAGTTGTTTGAGAATGCAGCCCTGCCCCACCTCTCAAACTGTCCCCGAATTGGCTTGTCTTCTTAACGTGCACTGAGCTCCAGACACAGATTAAGAATAGTCTATAAGATGTGCGTTTGAATCAAAATAACAGCATTATATCGCCCTCTTATGGTTCCTATAGTGTATTATGGTCTGCCAGAAGGATCATATGAGCATATGATCCTGTGTCTCCTGTAGTGGCTTACAGTCTGTCAGAATGACTGGCTTTCCCATTAGTTTTACATTTAATCTTTCTGTAATTGTTGCAGATCTGTTTTCAAATCCCTCTCAGGCTTTGACTCGGACTGTGTCTGGGGAAGTAGCCCATGTTTTGTATTGCAAATGCTTTATAGCTTCTGTTAAGGACAAACCTTCATGGGTGTGGGGTGTTCTCAGCCCCCCCAGCCAAATTCCGCCCTCCTCTTCCCCCTGTAGTGTGCGGATTGTAGCGTGGGTGTGGTGAGTGCAGGATTTTCTGGCAGTAAAGAGGCTAAGACTAAAGGGTTGAAGTTAAGTTTGTGTGTTGGTTTCCCCTCTGTTTCTCACTCTTCCTCTCTCTGTCGTCCCTCTTCTCCCCCCAGATCCCCCCGCAGGAGGAGCTTCAGCCGCAGTCGCAGCAGGTAAGCGACACCTGATCCTCACCTTCACCCTTTTGGCTGGACGTCCTTTGTGGTGGTTCATCCCGTTGCATTCCGCCCTCAAAGAAGGAAGTTGTGTGCTGCTGTAGCAACCAGATTTCCCCTATGACCTAGAAAGTGCCAGTCTAGCTACTTACCTAAAGTGTATATCTGACGACTTGGTGTTTTAGGGGATAAGAAATTATTGTGTGGGTCTTCAAATAGGACTACATTACTTTTCTTTGAATTATAGTCAGAGTATTTAGCAGAGAAGCTAAGCAAAAAGCATAGATACTCTAAAGGTTCTCCTGGTCTGACTTGTCTATTTAATTTCTGTGTGTAGATCTCTCTCCAGAGACCGTAGAAGGGAGAGGTCTCTGTCTCGCGACAGGAACCACAAACCATCTCGATCCTTTTCCAGATCCAGAAGGTACTGACTCTCCTTGACCTCAAATAACCTGTAGTGTTCTGCCTGATGTGTGTGTGTGATCTCACACACAAGTTTTCTTTTTCTCTCTGCAGTCGCTCCAGATCAAACGACAGGAAGTAAAGCGTGTGAGACGCTGAGGTCGTCGTTAAGGAAGGATTGTGTGAAGATCTGTCGTCTTTTAAACTCCAGCGTTTTGGATTTGATGCCCCAGACTCATCCTGCTTTGTCGTCTTCTTTTTTTTTTGCGTCCCATTTTTTGTCGTCTCCCATAAAGCGGTGGTATTTCTTTTAGAGCGGTTCAGTTTCTGCAGTGTGAGATTGTGCTCCACTCTTTACTGTGTTTCCCCTTTCATTTCTAGCAGCATTCCATCTTTCATCCCTTTTTAAAAGTTTTTCTTCCTTCTGGTGACGCATGAAAGGGTCTGAATGTTTTTTGTTTTTTTTTCTTTCCAGTCATTTTATGCGTGTCCTGAGCTGTAAACTGTAAAGGTTTTTTTTTTAGTTATTATTTTCTCTCTCCCCCCTGCCCTTTTCCTCTGGGCTCCTCTGGATGGAACATTGGAGCTCCAGAAGGTGACGGGGGGGAGGATATAAGATGTACAGCACTAAAGACAAACACATTTTTGACCTTCATAATTTTGCCCCCTTTATTCTTTCTTCCCTGGTGTTTGTATTGTTTGTAATGTTTATCTGAAATTAAAACTCGTTCCAGATTCTGACTGATTTAATGAGTTCATCCTTAAGTTTCACAATTGGGTCACTTTGGTCTTTTTAAATGGAAGGGAAAAAACCATGTTTTAAACACCTGCCTTTAGCTTTATAATTTGAGGACCAATGTTATAAAGGCTTAAGACAGTCTGCATTTGTGGAAACTAGGAGGAGGGGGAAATTTTAGTGATTCAAGATTCTTAATTTGTGACATGCGTAATCATACAAGTACAACACAGTGAAATGCATCCTGAACCGCTCCTTACTGACTGCAAACATAAATATAAGTCTAAATGTAAGTGGAGCACAGTCAGTTCGGAGCGGTCAGAAAGGGGCCTGGACGTGTCTCTGATCTGGCGTATTTGAGATTAGCTTATTTTAATAAATGATTTACAAAGTAACAAGGTTTCGGTGTACATTTATGCTTATTTTACAAAGAGTATTAGTGACTTCTAGAGAATGGCTGACCTCCGTGATCAGATGCAGAGATCAGTGTTCGCATAGAATCAAAATTTGATCTGGGAGGAAAGGAATGATCTCAGGGAAAAAACGAAATAATTCAAAAATATTATTGTGGTCAATGTTGATGCTGGTGCTGATCAATATGAGGCAGTAGGTTTTAAGATAAATTAAAATAAATGTAAATCAAGCCATGTAAAAGATAGGGAAACTATAGCAATGCCATTTCACTGTTTTGATTTAGGTCCAAAGAAAGTGAAGAGAGACTGGTGGATAAAATTAAACAGTAACTGGATCAGGGTTGGATTTTTTTATGACAAAATATTATTTTCAGCCTATTAAACTGTCTTGTCTGGCAGGTTAAATGAAAGAAGTGGGAGCAAATGTTCTGACAGACCTCAAAGTGTCTAAAGATACAAGGAGCCTAGAACCACCAGTATACTGATCACCTGGAATCATCTGCACCTGTTTATTCACTGATTCTGGCCTTAAGTTTGGTTATGCTTTGTTCTGTTGGAATGATTCATACGTGGGCCACTTTGTTGCTTAACAAAAAAAAAAAAGATTTCTCTGAAACTGATCAGGTTCAGAGACCTCTTAGATCCTTCAGTCTCAGACACCAAATAAACTGCCGTTGGATGCATTTCATAACCCTGCCAGCAGAGGGCACCCTTTTTTTTAAGTAGTTCACCTACCTGCACAATTCTCTCAGAACAACACCTGGAGCAGCTGGTGGCCCAGTGGCGCCGTGTGTTCAGTAAGTTGTGGGTTCAATTCCTGAGGTTCTCTTGAGCAAGGTATCGTCCCCACCCACTGCTCCCAGGGCGCTGTGTTCCTGGCTGCCCGCTGCTTCACTTGGTGAATGGGTCGAATGCAGAGGAAGAATTTTGTGGCGTGTTCACGTATAACAGAATGGTCACTTCAACATCCCCCAGAACTCCAGAACAGCATCTTCACCTGCCTGCTGTTTTAAAGGAACTGATTTGGGTTTTTTAACTTAATTTTCTCCCTCTCTCCCATTTATCAGTATAACTATCCTCTCTATATCTGGGTGAATACTTCTCTCCCATCATTAAGTATAACTGTTACTGGGTGTGTCTGGGTGAGTAGCATGGTGCTCCCTCTCCCCCATAATTCTGTATAAATATCTTCTCTCTGGATGGATAGCATGGTCCTACCCCTCCCCTACCATTCAGTATAGCTGTCCTCTGGCCCTGGGTGAGTAGGGTGGTCTTCCCTCTTCTCATCACTCTGTATGACTGTCCTTGCCTTCACATCCCAGATTACTTGCAAACTGGGGAAATGGCTGTGACAAAACTAGGGTAAATAAATGTGACTTACAACATGAGGAAACATGTTTCAGGACAGTGTGAGAACCACAGGAGAGTGCTAAAGAAGTAAGAGAATAACAAAAGAGAAGAGTCTGGGCTGGGTAAGGCTTGTGTGATGTTTTTTTGGCTGAATGATTGGATTAAGCTGGATCCCAACCCAGATGTCACTCTGTAGGGAAGACTTTAACTTAATGTAGGCAGCCAAGGGTAGCCAGTGTTGGTGAATCAGCAGTGGAGTGACATGCAACCTTTTGGGTTGGTTGAAGACCAGCTGACCTGCTACCCTCTGAACCAGCAGTAAGGATCTTACAGTATACGCTGGAAGACCCACTAGGAGGGCACTGCAGTAATCGAGGCAAGAGATAACCATGCCTTGTGCCAGGAGTTGCGTGGGAGACTGAGTCAGATATGGCCTGATTTTCCAGATGTTGTATAAGGCAAGGCAACAACACAGAGATAGATGCACTGTGGTCAGAGAAAGAAAGATGGTCATCAGTCATGACACCCAGGCTTTTTATCACCCACCCTGGATGGAGTGAGGAAAGGTACGATTGGAACCAAGAATGAGATGCCATGTTTGGGAGGATGAATAGGAGGATGTTATAAGCAACTGTATCAAAGGCAGCTGATAGATCGAGAAGGCTAAGAATGGACGACTGTTCAAAGACTGCCCTTTTAATGATTTTGGATATGAATGGAAGCAACAAGATTGTCAAGAATGTATATTAGGGGTGTTACACACATAAAATAATTAATCCAATTAATTACAAGCCCTCTGATTAATAAATCTAAATTAATCAGACGCATTTTTGCTGTAGAAGTATTTAAAATGTCAGTTCATTTTGGCATATGAGTGCATGAAGAATCAACATTACAGACTTTTAATGTCTCTTGTATTTAATAAGGGTTTTTACACTGTTCATGTTCAGTAATGATCACAGCAATCATAAATATGACCTAATATGCTGAGGGAAAAAATTAAAAATACTTCAGCAAGAACAGTGATAGAATCCATCTACAAGGTGCAGTTTAAGACCATGTACACACACGTACAGATGCTATTTTACCATAGTGCAAACCGACATCAGAGTCTATTGATTCACGCTATTGGAAAAAGCTACCTCAAAATTCATACAGTTTATACAGTCAATTTATAACACTGATAAAGACAGGATGTAGACAAATATGCATAATCAAAGAAAAATACATGTATATTGTATTTAAAAAATATATATGTAGTCAAAAAATACTACATTGAAACTTATACAGTTTATACAGTCAGTTTAGCACTGATAATGATAAGAAATAGGTAACAAACAATATGCATAATAACAAACAATATGCATAATCATAATTGCTGTGTCCACTTTCTGCCATGACAATGCACTTGTGAGACTTATAAAAGTTTATCTTATCTTTTTGGTGTATTTGGTGTGTTTTTAGTCCATCTTTGAGTATTTGTGGTGATTTTTTTGGTGTGTTTTTGCTATGTTTTGGTCTGTTTTAGTGTATTTTTGGAGTGGTTTTGGTGTCTTGTGTTTTTGGTGTGTGTTTTTGTCTGTTTTGGTATGGTTGGGTGTATTTATGCTATGCTTTTGGTGTGTTTTTGTCACGCCCCGGTCCTGTTTTTGATGAGGAAAGAGAGTGCCAACGCAGACCGCCGTCATTGCACACAGGGTTTATTTACAAAAGGAAACAAAACAGAACAGAAACAGGCACGATGGCCGAGCATACGTATCTTTACAGGACGGGGAGCTAGGGAATGCTACGTGAGGGTATGCTACCGTGAGGGACTGAACAGAAAGGCGACTCTAAATACAGGTGAGGATTAACTAAGGACCTATCTAAACTCAGGATGTAAAATGGGGGAAATAACACAGGAGGGTGAGGTGATCAGTGTGGGCTCAATTACAGGTGAGAGGGATCAGGTGAGAGCAAGTCCAGTCATAGTCCGGTGTCTGTAGCGACCCTTGGTGGTCGCAAACGGGAACTGGGCAAGCAGGCAGGAATCGTGACAGTTTTGGTTTATTCATGATGTGTTTTGAGTGTTTTGAAGGTGTTCTGTTGCGTGTTTTGGAGTGTGTTTTGGTATGTTTTAGTGGGGTTTTAATGGTTTTGGTGTGTTTCGGTTTAATCATGGTGTGTTTTTGGTGTTCTGTCGTGTGTTTTGGAGTGTGTTTATGTATTTTCATGTGTGTGTGATGTGTTTCTGGTGAGTTTTGGTATGTTTTAGTGGGGTTTTAGTGTATTTGTTGTGTTTTTATTCTGTCTTGGAGGTATTTGCGGTTTTGGTGTTTTGTTGTGTTTTTGATGCGTGTAGGTGGAATGTTCTCCTGCAGGCTGTTCTGAACACTGTTCTGTACTGAATGTTTTATCAGGATCTGGAAGCCGGTCTGCTTGAGCCCCTCCCTCTCTGATGAGCTCATGATGGAAGAGCGGGTTCCTCTCGCCCTGACGGGACGAGACACTGCCCAGAAACTCTCACAAGTTCCTTGGCAGGACAACACAAGCGAAACACCAATTTCACCATCACAACCAGCTTTTACTGCACAGTAAACTCATGAAAGAGGAGCAATATTACACTCAAAATAAACAGAACAGACAATAGAGGTCAAATAGACTGTAGGTGCCAGTTCGGAGAATCACTCAACAGACAACTGTTCTTCGCTCAAATTAACAAGCTTTATTAATTACATTTGCAAATGGAGAAAGAAGTAAGAAAGAAATCTGGGGAAACAGACCAAGTCTGTCTCTGAGTTCTCCCGTGCCTTCTCTCTGATGAGTCGGACCGGGGAGAGCTTTTTTATCCAAACTGAGATAGGGGCAGTAAAACCCCCCTTCACCGGACACGCAGCCAAAACAG
>JBBPDC010000135.1:13733761-13745702 GCA_037974485.1 Hemigrammopetersius urotaenia
AATTTTGTTTGAAAATGGTATTAAAAAGTCTTAAAATGTCTTAAATTTAACTTGGTCAAACCTGTAGACACCCTGATCTAGAGCTGTCTGGGCGACACTGACCCACTGCCTTCCAGCAAGGCCTGGTGGGAGGAAAGCTAAGGAACTAGAGGTGGAAAAGGTGGGATACCATAGATTACAGTGTACTAGAGATGTTAGAGATGGTGTTCAATGGACTGGGGATGCCAGAGGTGGTATACAATGTATTAGAAGTGCTAAATGTTGTATGTCAGTGGCCCCCAACCCCCGGGCAGCGCACCGGTACTGGGCCGTCGGTCATGGGGTACCGGTTCGCGGGCTGCACGGAAAGAAAAAAGTTTTTTATGAAAAGCCTGTTAATAAAGCTTTCAGTACACACTGGATTTACGTTTATTATATTTTTAAAATATCCCCATTTTTATGCGTATCATTCATTTGTATAAATACGTATACGTATATTTCCACTCCTTAAAGGCCAGGCCGTGAAAATAATTTCTGATATTAAACCGGTCCGTGACAAAATAATGGTTGGGGACCACTGTTGTATGTAATAGACTTGCTAAAGGTGATACATACAAGACTGGAGATGATAGAGGTAGTATCCAATAGACTAGAGTCTCTAATGGTCGCTTCTTGAACTTTTGTCATTAGGTTCACAGGGAAGTGTTTTACCCACTAGCCCCATTCACTGTCTTTGGCAGTGTATGTTCCTTAGCGTTACTGAATAATAGCTGCTATAGTCTTGTTTTATTATTTGAATGCACAAGGAACATTAGTTACCAGCCTGTGTTCCATAGAGAGAGAGCTTGTAATGCATAAACTCTCCCATCTTCTCGTTCATTGTCTACGTAAATGCTTCCTTTTCTCATCTCTTTTCTTTTCCCTTCTCTTCTGTCTTTCTTCACATATTGTTCTGAGTTCTGAGCAAGTGGAAATCGTTCAAACTCTCTCGTTCTCTGTTTGAAGCTGGATAAGAGCGAGGTGTCCACACTGGGCGTGCCCCCTGCGGCGTCCCATGGCGGTTCAGATGGCAACATCAGCGTGGAGGGTGTGTGTGTGGGCACATGTGAGGGAGAAGCTCAGCGCACTCGAGCTGCTCTGGAGCACCTGCAGCAGAAGATCCTGAAGATCACAGAGCAGATCCGTGTGGAGCAGGAGGCGCGGGACAACAACGTGGCCGAATACCTCAAACTCGCTCACAATGCAGACAAACAGCAAGCCGCCCGCATCAAACAGGTAAAACACAGCATCCTCAGCTAGGAGCTAGCCACACTTTCCAGACTGTTCCTGGCATAGACAGAAACAGAACGTAACATACAGGGACAGAGTTTGCTCCAGTCGCAACAATCTAAACATTCCATAAATAATAAAAGTCACCCTAAAGTCACCTGCTCCTAAAGGGAACAAGTGTCAGCTCCTTCATCAGAAGGTCTTGAGTTCGAACCCCAGCCGTCCGTGGTCAGGAGTCCAAAACAGCACATTTGGTTTTGCTCTCTCTGGGTTTGCTCTCTCTCTCTCAATCAGTGTTAGAGAGTCCAAGAGATCCCAAATGGCCCAACTTTGCTTTCTCTGTGTGCTCCACTTGGCTCAAATCACTGGAAAAGAGTGACTGGGAAAGACCTGCTTCTTTTTTTGGACAGCACCTTGTGAAACTTTTCTGGGAAAGACGCTATGTAAATAAACTCCCACTGAAATTTATCTCCAGCCCAAATTCATTCGTCACTTCCCTGTTGTCAGTTTGTATCTTCATTGTTGTTCTTAGTATTTTGCA
The DNA here is from genome assembly GCA_037974485.1 of Hemigrammopetersius urotaenia. Classification (NCBI taxonomy): domain Eukaryota; kingdom Metazoa; phylum Chordata; class Actinopteri; order Characiformes; family Alestidae; genus Hemigrammopetersius; species Hemigrammopetersius urotaenia. The sequence continues at coordinate 13,735,551 of JBBPDC010000135.1, forward strand.
CTGACAGTGGGGAAAAAAACAATGGCCTCTTTTCAAGTCTGTCTGCTGTCATGACAAAAATTTTTGACCAATCAAAAAGCAGTAATGCAGTCAGCTCAGCTGTGGTACGCATTCAGTCCTGCCATTGGGCAGCTTGGGTTCTGGTCACTTTATCTGTACTGGAAAAATGTTTCTTCATGGTACAGCCTTGAGCATCTCCTGCATTCATCAGGAGATCTTTGATCCTTGGTGGTGCTGCAGCCAACCATGGCCAGGAGTTCAAGTTTTGCTCTCTCTGGGCGAGTAGCTCTAGCAGGGCTTCACGGCCCCAGGGTTGGTGGAATTCTGTAATTGGGGCAAGGAAAAAAATAAATAAAGTCATGCCTTAAGAGTATGAAGATAAACACACATTCATAATAAATATGATTGTAAATGAGCAATGTGCTCTAAATGTGTTTGTGAGCTCTGTAGTGTCTCACTGGGCTGAAAAGGTTTTAACTTCTGTGAAGGTCAATCTTACAACAGCAGCTGTGAAGAAATATTAGTGGTAGAGCTTGGATCAGAGGAGCAACAAGTCCTTCCTTCTGTTAGAGCAGGTGTGTGATTGATTACATTTCTGTGATTGATTATTTAATAGGTGTTTGAGAAGAAGAACCAGAAATCGGCCCAGACCATCGCACACCTGCACAAGAAGCTTGAGCACTACCACAAGAAGCTTAAAGAGATTGAACAGGTGTGTGCGTGTGTGTGTGTGTGTGTGTGTGTGTGTGTATGTCAGTCTGTGTAGTGTGATGATACAATCTGTTGCTGGGATCCCAAACTCTCCTGCTCCACTTGGAGTCTTTTTGATCTGCAGCTTCTGTGGGGTGTTTGTGTGTGTGTGTGTGTGTGTGTGTGTGTGTGTGTGTGTGTGTGTGTGTGGATAGAGTGGCTACAATCTTTTTAAAAGGCACAAAGGCTTCTTTGAGGGGCCACAGAAGAACCCTAAAAATCCATGTTTGATAAAACATGGAACTGCTTTTCTGCTAATCACACTGCATACTCACTCTGAACTGTTCCTCAGTCTTCGCATTAATTTACATTTTTACACACTTTAACAAGTCTGCTGCGTGAGAGAAACTGTATTCTCTCACACTATTGCTGTTTCTGCTCCTGTCGGCCGAACTTTATGTTGTTTGTTCTGTAAATTATTGTCCTGTCTTGCACTTGTGTATTTTGGTGTTCTTTTTATTTCTTTGTGTTGTTTCTGTTCTTTGTGTTTCACCATGCTCCCGGAGGAATGTTGAGGTCCTGGAGGAACATTGTTTTATTTCACTGTGTACTGTGTGTCCTTTCATTCTTTCTTTTGTTCTATCTCTTCCTCTCCATTTCTCTCACTCCTTCTATACTCTCTCCTTTCTCTCTTTCCATCTCCACTCCTGCAGAATGGTCTCGCCCGGCAGCCTAAAGATGTCCTGAGGGACATGCAGCAGGGCCTGAAGGATGTTGGTGCCAACATGCGTGCGGGCATCAGTGGGTTCGGAGGGGGCGTGGTGGAGGGTGTGAAGGGCGGAGTCTCTGCGCTCACACACACGGCTGCCGTGGTGTCCAAGCCTCGGGAGTTTGCCAGCCTCATCCGCAACAAGTTTGGCAGCGCAGACAACATCGCCCACCTGAAGGAGACGCTGGAGGAGTGCCAGGCCGAGGAGACGCCGCGGGCGCTGAGCGGCAGTGCCACGCTCGTCTCCAGCCCTAAATATGGCAGCGACGACGAGTGCTCCAGCGCTACATCGGGGTCTGCCGCTGGCAGCAACTCCGGAGGAGGCGGGGCGGGAGCCATGTCAGGCCTGGGCATGGGCAGCCCGAGGCTGGATGGGCACCACCATCACCATCACCACTCCTGGGACGCTCTGCTGGAAGGGCTGCAGGAGATCAAGGCCAGTCAGGCACAGATGGAAGATGCCATGGAGGACATGAAGAGTCAACTACAAAGTGACTACTCATACATGACACAGTGCTTGCAGGAGGAGAGATACAGGTGTGTTTCTGGGGTACAGGTGTGTAATGTGTGTATTTGAGATACAGGTGTGTAACTGGAATACAGGTGTGAAGTGAAATGTTTATCCAGGTTATCTGTGTCTGTATTAGCTGTGTCTGTTTGTGAAAGTGGACTTCATGTGTACCTGCACAGGTTCGAACGTCTGGAGGAACAGCTAAATGACCTGAGTGAGCTCCATCAGAACGAGCTGACAAATCTGAAGCAGGAACTGGCCAGCATGGAGGAAAAGGTGGCCTACCAGTCCTATGAGAGGGCCAGGGATATACAGGTACACCATCAGCAGGTCCCTGCAAAACCTGTACGTTTTTACAGGTCTGTAAAAAAGAAATTTACTGTAAATTACATTGACATTAGGCACACACTTTTGTCCAAAAGTAAGTTGTATGTAATGTTGGAGGAATCTTGCCCAATGACTTTTACTGATGTAGTGTGTCCAAGGACCCTCATTGTTAATAGTGTGGTCAGTTATCCACTACACCAACCAACCATATACTGATAAAGATGAATTTTTTGACTGTTGAGTAAAGTGTGTGTCTGTGTGTGTCTGTGCAGGAGGCTGTAGAGTCGTGTCTGACTCGTATCTCAAAGCTAGAGCTCCAGCAGCAGCAGCAGCAGGTGGTGCAGTTGGAGGGGGTGGAGAACGCCAATGCCCGCGCACTCCTTGGAAAACTCATCAACGTCATCCTGGCCCTCATGGCCGTGCTGCTGGTGTTCGTGTCAACCATGGCCAACTTCATCACGCCGCTGATGAAGACGCGTGCCCGTGTGGCCACCAGTGTTGCCATTGCGCTCTTCCTCATCACCCTCTGGAAGCACTGGGATTGGCTGGAGCTGTGGCTGCTGCCCAGCTGAGTCACATGACTTTCTCTGGCACCATAAACACAACATAACACAACACAGTGGCTACTTTCACATTACGCCACCCGCGTTCAATTTTTTCCTGTGAAAGTGGAACAAAAACTAAAGTCACTTTCATGTATGCTTCTACATCTTGCCTGTTTCCATGGTGACGTTAATCACAATTTGTGGGGGTTTTTTTCAAGCCCACAATTGGTTGATGTGTTTTAAGTAACAGTGATCTAAGCAGCCGGGACTGTTTTTGGTGGAAGAAACCGCCAGGGTTGTGGCTTCTTTGCTAAATGTTTTAATACAAGCAGTACTGCACTGTATGGTTGCGATACAGGTGAACCGTGACGGCACAAAGATCGTAAGAGCCCTCTACAGGCTCCGCCCACAAATGCATTCCTCTATAGCTAATGTTACTAGGCTTAGCATTCCAGTACCCCATTCAGCCTGAACAGAAATGGCAACACCTTTTATTTATATTATATATAGCTGGGCCATGTTAACTTGAGCCAGGTGGCTAATTTGTCATTGTCGTTTCAGTCTGTGTAACATGATTTCAGTTAGTGTAACAACACAGCATTATAAACTTATGTAGCAGCTGTGGACAGGGTTGGGGCGGTGATATGGGTGAATACACATCTGGATTACTCAGATTGTAGTGAAATTCACAGCTAACTAGGCTGCCTGCCGCCCAAAACCTGCCACAAATTTCTCAAATGCAGTTTTAAGGTTTATTTTGAACGCATTTCATATCTTTTCCACCCACTTATTTGGAGTTTTTGGAATTTGTCTCCGATCAAATTCAAGTCTGGGCTACCAGGTTCAGACAGTTTTGAGAGCTTGTTAATCCGAGAAGCCGATGAGAACGGCAGAAGAACTTCTGTCTTAAGTTGATTAAAGGGTTAAGAAGAAACAAATCAGACTTCAGAAATCTCCAAACATTTCTTTCTAATCGGACAAAGAAGAGTGTCTCGGGAGAAGCTCAGTAATGTGAAAGTAGCCAAAGTGAAACCACAGAAACTCTGAAACAGGCCATTTTTTCTTGCATGGGTCATCAAGGTCAGCGCAGGAACCACCTGGATGCCCCTGAAAGAGGCAGCTCTGCAGACACTGTTGGCTTTCATGTCATAAAGCTGCCAGCCTTCAAAGTCACCCCACAGGACCCCTTTCATTCCCTCACATCTGAGGGACTTTTTCACACTACTTTTTCTTTTGCTTCATGTCCATCTGTCTGTGGCTCTGGGGGGCTCGCTGGTTCAAGCGAGCGTGTCCGTGCTTGTGCATGACCTTGCACCGACACCCACACTTGTGGACAGGTAACGTCCCCACATTGGCATCACCTTTAAACTGAACTCAAAGCAGGCGTTGGGGAAATTTCATGACTGCTGAATTTCATGACACGTCTTTTGTGGAAACCATTTTGCTGACTTTAAAGGGAAGATTCTGCTGTTATTTTATTTTATTTTATTTTTAAAAAATAATGTGTAATGGAACACAGCCCAAATTCACCAGTGGCTTTGGTGTTCAGACACTCCGATACTTCCCATGAAGCTCAAACACAGTCCAGCGGGGCGTCGGTTAAAGAGCCTGTATCATGAATTATTAGAATCAGTAAACTTTATTGATCCCAAAGGAAACTGCTTGAATGTAACTGTATCTGTTCAGTCTATAGCAGCCAAGCCATGCCCATACACACTGAAGTTATAAGGGGTGTTTAGGGCCCCCAGTATGTTGTGCAGTGCATGGCAGCTAATCTGAACAGATTCAGAACAGATCTCATTTACATACACAACAGTCTTAAAGGCCCAACAGGAGAAACAGCCTGTTACTTAAGAGATAGAGGCTGGAGGGTCAGCATGTGGAAACAAACCATACAAAACCTAAATAATTAGAACAATGTAAGATGGATTCTTTAAACCATTAAAAGCGGCTAAACTCACAGTAAAGCACTGCCTCCCACTCCAGCGGTGCCTTAGCCTGATGGTGTCCAAAAGTATCCAGAAGGATTGCTATCTGGGTTGCTAAAAGCTTGTATCTCCATATAAACACACTGGCCCATAGAACAGGCTGCACATGACCCTGAGGTCACCAATGTCCCAGCATCAGTACTTGAACTCAATAATGCTTTCATACAATCAAATCCTCGAAGCAATTTTCCAGCATCAGTACCTGACCTCACTAAAGCTCTCATGCAATCAGATCCTCACAGCAATGTTCTAACATCTGGCCTTTCCAGAAGAGGTTGCTATGGTAGCAAACACCCCCATTCATACCCTCAATTTGAGAAGAAAAACTGAAGGACCAGGAGTCTCCAAACCTTCAGAGCTACAGCATATTTGGTCTGTTAGATATGGCACAGGTTCTCAATAATGACCCCCCTGTAGAAGAGCATTCCCCAAACACAGCAAATGTAAACTGAGGTCTGAACTCATTTGAAATGTAGCAGGACCATATCTGGTGTGTATTCAGCCAAGAGAACAAGAACTATGCATGTTCTTCTCCAAGCAGAGACCCACACTGGTACGTTATGATCTTGTTTTAGAAAGCAGATTTATGGAGAGTTGCCACTGGACTGTGTTTCAGTGTGAAGCTGGAAATAATGGAGTTTAATAATATCTAAAGCCATCAGTGAAGTCATGAAGTAATGAGTTATTGATAAGTTCTGAATCTGAAAAACAGCCAAACCTCCCCTTTTATCACTGTGTATTGTTTCTTTCAGATTGATGAAAACAATGTGTTTGTCTTTTCTTTCACTTTGGGTCCTGTTGATGTTCCGGTGCACCAGAAAACAAGAGGAGAACATTCAGATTTGACGACAATGTTATAATTAAAAATCATCATGGCTATTTTGTAAACACAGGCTGTAGTGTAATATGATGAATCATAGAATCTATGTGAAGTCAGATCACCGGCATGTTTGACCATAACTTACATATTTCTACCCAGTTTGCTAAATCCACCAAATACTTCATTGTATTCTTAATAAATACATTTACAGAACTGTTTGGTGATATCTTTTTTTTTTTACAGTACAGGCCTCACAAACGACCAACGGTTCAGCAGACGTTAAAGCCAGTAAAACCACAATAACACTAAACACTCCAGCCAGAACGTTTCAAGGCAATACAGACATACTGGTCATATATATCTACTTCATAGTGGTGTAATACTGGTGTTCTTAGATAAGACATAACTTTAGACCAGTCGTCACCAACCCTCCAACCAATGGAGCACCAGTGGTCACCAACTCTCCAACCAGTGGGTCAACAGTGATCAATAACCCTCTAACTAGTGGGTCATCAGTAGTCACAAATATTCCAACTAGATTAGCCACCAGTGGCCAATAACCCTCCAAACAGTGGGTCACCAATGGTCACCAACCCTCCAATGAATAGGTCGTCCATCTTCCAAAAAGTTGGTCACCAGTGGCCGCCTACCCTCCCAACTAGATGGCCACCGGTGTTCAATATCCATCCAACTACTGGGTCACCAATTTTACAAACAATGGGTCACAGGTAGTCAATACTGATGTTTGTAGATCAGACATAACTTTAGACCAGTGGTTACCAACCCTCCAACCAATGGAGCACCATTGGTCAATAACCCCCCAACTAGTGGGTCATTAATGGTCAATATCCATCCAACTAGTGCGTCACCAATCTTCCAACCAGTTGTTCAGCAGTGGTTAATAAACCTGACTAGTGGGCAATCAATGGTCATCAATCTTCCAACCGCCAGTGGTCACTAGCCCTCCAACCAGTGGGTCAACACTAATCACCAACCCTCCAACCAGTGGGTCTCCAATGGTCTTAAACCCACCAATCAGTTACCAACCTGTAGTTCACCAGCCTTTTAGTGGTTGCCACCTGTGATTGATCCACTAGTGATCACCATTCCTGCTGCAGTAGATTGGTAATCCTCAATTTTCATTGGGATTTCACCTCCATCTCTAGGACTGGTTTAGGACCTCCTACAGATCAACATTCAGAAAAGTCCCAGAACATGTACAGTGCTAGACCTCATCCCCCCCAGTGCACTTAATTAGATAAGATAAACCTTTATTATATAAAAAAAACTTTCAAATGTACAGTCTAAAAATGTACGGTATAACATTTAGGAATAGAAGTAAGCACGACTGTATTGTAAATATATACATACATTTATGTAAACTGTAAGTAGACTAAATTGCACATTTAGAAGTGACTAGATGTAGACTTGGGCAAGTTGTATGCATGTACACAGTAAGTATATGTATAGAAGTATAAACAGAGTGGATGTATAAGTATATGTGAAAATGAAAACACTGTAAATACACACACACAGGTACACAATGGAGTGACAGGCCTTGACAATAGCATAGCATTAGAAATGCACCAGAAAGCCTGACCAGAAAAGACACTGAACAGGCTCCTGATCAGCCTATCCAGCGTCTTTCTGTCCCCAGCAGAGACCACACCCTAAAAGATCTTCACTCACCTGGTCCAGACGATCAAAGACTTGCTTAATGTGGTGTTTGAAGCTGACTTGGCAGGACCCGTGCTGGTGACTCCACTGCTCCAGACCTACATTAACTGCTGCCGATCCATGATGTAACTGGAGCAGTAAGAGGAGCTCCAGTAATCCGCCGCTCATTCTGCGGCTCCAAGCCACGAGAGCAACACATCTCACTATACAGCTGCTCTGCTGGAGCTTGGCCTGCTACAGATTAGGCTGCTGTAACAACACCCCACTCCACTCTACCGCTAATCTGGGCTGGATTAGACCATCCCTTTCCCCCCCGCCTTCCCGGGAAAACCCAGCATCCTGCACAAAGATGGGCTGCTGGTGTCCAGCGGGGCTGGTTGGGGGGTTGCCTTAAATTCTCCCTTTTAGGGAAATGTGTGAGAAGAGCATGAATTGTAAATTGAGGTTTAGACTCTAAAGTTTCAGTTTTTGAGAATTGCTAAATTTGTCCCTTAACCATTGAAGTCAAGATAATGTGCAGGTGGCTATGGTTCCAGTTCATATTGTAAATAACATGCCATGCCTGACTGGTCAATGCTGAAATCTGTAGAATTCAAATGGCGCTGCTGCCGGAGTTTCTGCAGCGTTAATGCATTGTAACACAGCTGCATTTTCAAACGGTCGATGGTGGATTGGATCAGTGGAAGGACAGGAGCGTGGAGTGATGAAAGAAGGTGGTCTAGTCTGGTGGATCAAGTTTTGTTCTACATCATGTGGATGCCTGTGTGTGTGTATCTCACCTGGGAAAGAGACCACTTGGTGTGATGCCGTGAGTGATGTTCTGCGGGAGAATCTTGGGTCCTGCATTCATGTGGATGTTTCTTTGACACTCAAACACTGCAAACCAAGTTTAGCCCTTCATGTAAACACTGTTCCCTAATTGCAGTTCGTCTCACAGCAGGATGAAATCCCCCTCTGCTGTGGATTTGCGCTACATTGGCATTTTTTTGACAAGGTAGCCCGGCGCCCATGGACCGGAGCAAAGATCATATACCCACCAAACATGAGACGTCCGTCAGACGTGCAGATCATGTCTAGATGGGGTCGGGCGGTCATCTAGACGTGATCTGCACGTCTGACGGACGTCTCATGTTTGGTGGGTATCAGGCACGTTATTATTTGTAAAACTTTTTTTTTTTTCTGAATAAGTACCAGCAGAAACATTTTTCGTCTATCCGGGAGCAGCAGAAGCAGTCAGTATGTTCAGTAGGAAGTGTCCCTGTCAAGGTGAAGCGGTTAAGCCAGAAAAACGAACTTTCAATATCAGAGTAATACAAAAAAAACTGTTATGTAAATAATGCGTTAATGCGCCCAGCACAAATATATGTATGTATATATACACACTACTCTCTCTCTCTATATATATATATATATATATGTACTAGACTAACAAAAGTTAGGGATAATAGGCTTTCAGGTGAAAGGTCAGGATGAACCTAAAATGCACTATAACCTTTACAGGTGAACTTAATGTGGCCTTCCATAAATGTCTGAATGCATATGCAACTATAAATTGTATGAACTTTATGAACTTAAAGGGAACATTTTTTGATAAGGCAGCATAAATCGAAAGACACTAGCTGTAGATTTGCGCTACTGTAGCATTTTTCGAGTTTTTCACTCACTTGCCTTTACACGCATATAAGCTTAAGTGACATCCCATTCTTAGTCCATAGGGTTTAATATGATGTCGGCCCACGTGTTGCAGCTGTAACAGCTTCAACTCTTCTGGGCAAGCTCTCCACAAGGTTTAGGAGTGTGTTTATGGGAATCTATGATCATTCTTCTAGACGCACATTTGTGAGGTCAGACACTGATATTGGACGAGAAGGCCTGGCTCAGTCTCCATCTAATTCATCCAAAAGGTGTTCTATTGGGTTGAGGTCAGGACTCTTCCACACCAAACTCACTCATCCATGTCTTTATGGACCTTGCTTTGTGCACTGGTGCAGTCTTGTTGGGACAGGCAGGGGGCACCCTCAAAAACTGTTTCTACAAAGTTGGGAGCATGAAATTGTTCAAAATCTATTGGTATACTGATGCATTCAGAGTTCCTTTCACTGGAACTAAGGGGCCAAGCCCAACCCCACACCCTCTCCACCAAACTTCACACTTGGCACAATGCAGTCAGACAAGTACCGTTCTCCTGGCAACCGCCGAACCCAGATTCCTCCATCAGATTGCCAGATGGAGAAGCATGATTCAACACTCCAGAGAATGTGCCACCACTGCATGCAACGCTTTGCATTGCACTTGGTGATGTATGGCTTGGATACAGCTGCTCGGCCAAGAAAACACATTCCATGAAGCTCTCTATGCTGTAGCGACTGACTCTGCAGAAAGTCGGCGACCTCGGCACACTTTACGCCTCAGCATCTGCTGACCACGCTCTGTCAGTTTACGTGGCACCACTTCATGGCTGAGCTGCTGTTGTTCTATTGCTTCCACTTTATTATAATACTACTGACAGTTGACACTGGAATATTTAGTAGTGTGGAAAATTCACGACTGGACTTCACGACTGGACACGACTGGACACAGGTGGCATCCTATCACTGTACCAGGATGGAATTCACCAGAGAGCGACCCATTCTTCCACAATTGTTTGTAGAAGTGGTCTGCATGTCTAGGTGCTTGAAGTTATACACCTGTGGCCATGGAAGTGACAAACACCTCAACTAAATTATTTTGATGGGTGAGTGAATACTGGCAATATACACTCAACAAAAATATAAACGCAACACCTTTGTTTCTGCTCCGATTTTTCATGAGATGGACTTAAAGAT
>JBBPDC010000135.1:13745802-13756112 GCA_037974485.1 Hemigrammopetersius urotaenia
GGGCAGCCAGGAACACAGCGCCCGGGGAGCAGTGCGTGGGGACGGTACCTTGCTCAGGGTGCCTCAGCAGTGCCTAGCGGTCTTGGGAATCGAACCTGGACTTTCTGGTTGAAGGGCGAATGCCTTAACCACTAGGCCACCAGCCGCCCATTTCACCACCTGCACTGTGGCGACCCTTGCTGGTCACTCATAAAATGACTGAACTGACATACAATATTGCATCACTTATTTCCCGCGGCAATCCTGTGTACTTGAATATTAATCCTACAATCAAAAACAAAAGTCAGGCTTCATAACTGCAGCATGTCAACCAAGGGAGGTGTATTAAACTTCACCCTGTTCATTGCAATTCAATAAAACACTCCCCCCCAGAACTGTTTTGTACATCTTTAATCACTATCATCAGGCCAAACTCGCGTGATCAATAAAATTGATAACAGGTGCTCTCACAAATACAGAACAAAAGGTAATGGGGGGTCAGGAACCACAGCAGGGCCCCTGCAGTCACTCCTCTTACGCACTCTCACACTAAAGAAAGACATTCAGCGTCAGCAGATTGTTCCGGTCATTAATGACTAACGTAAATGATTTCTCCCCTAACCTGGAGGTCAGCCCCTTGCAGGCAGAAGGAAAACTGCTCTTCTCACCCCTTTCTGGCAGCAGGGAGTCAAAAACGAAAAACTTTGACCCTCTTAATTTTCTTGAAATTACAGCTCATGTACAAAGTAGAATGCTTCAGTTGGTCTCATGCCCATATTAGGACTTTCAAGTCTCTGCTGTTTATGTCTATGGGAAAAATGACTAGCATTTGTGAAAATCACATTCAGCGGCAAACAGAAAGGTTCTGGTACATTTTGTTTTGCCCACACCCCAATGTCACGGGACCCTCTGAGTTACAAGGTAATTAGAGAGTTAGGATGCTAATAATGTTAGCTCTCAACACCGTTGTCGGACTATCTGTATTTAACTCCTACTAGGAGCCACATTGGTGGGTGTGTGTGGGTGTGTGTGTAGCAGTAGATGATCCAGTGACATTTAGGAAAAACAAAGAATTTTTAAAAACACTGTTTTCCAGAAAGTGAATTCCAGCTTTAACCTGGAACTACAGACCTGAGAAATTGCTCACTGAATGTCACCGTCACATATTGTCTTAATCGTTTAAATTACAGGTTACTATTTTGACTAAATGTATAATATAAGGTATATCGGTCACTACAATGGCTGCACAATATATTGCATGTTGTATCATCGCATCACCGGTCTCTCCAATACTGACAGAATGCTGCAATGAGCAAATGAGCCTCAAACCAATCACAGTGTTTGACAGGGTAACCAATAACCGCCCAAGGTGATCATTACTGGGTGTTATGATAAATCGAGGTCTTTGTGTGATTCAACAAAACTATTTAACTGTTAAAAGGTGCTGGCAAATCAGTGCCAGACTGGATGGAGCTGTAGTCAGAATAAGAAGATAGAATTAAAGGATCTGCAACACCAAATGTATGGATTTGGTGTTCGAGGGTCGGGGTGGGTGGAGTGTAAATGAACCATTTGAAACAATATATACAGACAAAATCTGTTTACTTCCAGAAAAGTGAAGAGGGCCCTTTGAAAGGCTTTGCAACCGCAATATGTAGCAGTAAAATAGCGATACTGATATTTTGTCTACCATACAGCTGTAGTCATGACAAAAGTAAAACTGCTGCCAGAAAGGGGAACTTTATTCTTACCTGCCAGAAAAACAGCCCTCCATGCTACCCCACCCCCCCGACATTTTTTGTTGTTGTTGATTCTCAGGACGGAGATGCATCCCCAATGAGGACAGCGCACCGTCTGCATTAAAAACATCAGTTCAATAGAAAAAGAAACAGCCATATCACAAAGCTGAGGAATTCCTGATTTGGAGTGTTTCCTGTAGAAGTTAACGATGGCATATTGCTCTCCAATGACTTCCAAAGGCGTGAGCACGTCTTGTCCACTGCGTCCTTCCTTGTGTCTTTGTCTCTTCAGCCTCGCTGCTCTCGTACCGTGTAAAATGCTTTGATCCAAAGGTGCTGATTCAGCTGCATCAATTCAGTAATGGTGGAGTTGGAAAAAAATTGCCCAAAGTAAAACTTTTAGACTTATATTTCAGAGGTGAAAAGAATAATTTAAAAACGTAAAAGTAAAAAAAAACAAAAAAAACCCAAAAATGAGTTAAATGTGTGTATTTTGTGTTTTTGTGGTGATATAAAATAACCCAATCATATAAAAATGGAGATTTGATGATGCACTGAATTTCTGCCCAAAGAATCGCAGTCAAACTGATCAATTTATGCTCCGCCCACAAACACATGCCTGTTGGTTTACAGAGCGCCACTACAATGTTCCATCCTGTAATGGAGCTAATGTTAGCATGAAAAGCTGTCGTTGCCAGGACAGAGCTTCTAACCGGGACAGCCTTCAGAACTATAATTGTTGGAAATGAAGCCTATAAGGGCCATTATACCGACCAATCAGGGCAGAGCTTCCAAGAAATTAGGAACAGCCTTCTGAACAATCAGATACAGTTTTCTAACCAATCAAATGCTGAGCTTCCGACCAATCAACGACAGCCATCTGATCCATCAGAGACAGCCTTTTGACCAATCATGACCAAGCTTTCAAACAATCAAGATTGTAAACAACATTCCGCAGCAGCTCTAAACCAACCAGACTAAAACAGTTTCCCCAGCAGCTAAGAAAGGTTTTTGTGAGCGGAGCCTGGAAAGATCAATCATAGTGAGGTCTGGGACCCCAGTACTGAACTCACAACAGTAGCAGCCTGAAGCTGCAGCAGATCCATCCCCCAGTGAGCAGGGTGTGGGTGTGTGTGTGTGTGTGTGTGTGTGTGTAAAATTGTTCCTGCAGGTTCGATCCAGCGAGCTGAGGTCGGTTCTAAAATGCCCTGAAACGAGTCTGTCAGTAGAGTGTATCTCTCTCCCTCTCTCTCTCCATGAGGCCTGAGAGCATGATTGTAGTTGTGTTTTTCATGAGGAGCTGAGGGTGTCCGACTTTAGCGCTTAGAAAAACCTCTGACATCTGGTCCAGGCAGGCAGAGAGCAGCTGTGCAGGGCTGTCACGATCACTCTATTAAAAATAAAACATGCAGTTGTGTGTTCTCCTGTTGGCCTTTCTTGCAGTCTATAACCTGATGGAAATGAGCATTCCTGTGTGTTTTTCTGTTAATTTGTTTTTCTGCATTTGTAAAAGATTCTAATTGATTTGGTGTTATTGCCCAATATAATTTTTTGGTCTTGAGGAGAAAAAAATAATTCGATTGATTAATAGGATGGATCGTGACAGCCCTAGAGCCCAGGATCCGAGTGATGAGCCTAAACACTCAAGTAGGTGTCAGTTAAAAATACCTCAGTAGAGAAACACACCTGACCTAAAAACATGTGTGTTGAGTAGTTGGACTGTGTGTTAGGCAGACTGACCATCAGGCCTGTTCTAAGACACATACGCATGCACACACGCACCCACACATCAGGTCGTTAGGTCCAGCCTAAGCATGTCTGCATTTGGGTAGCATACCTGTCCTTAGCACACACTTAAGTGAGTGTGTGCGCATGTATGTGTGTGCAGGCGTGTGTGTGTGTATGTGGACTAAGTAGGCCAGGGCCTAAACACACACATTGGGTAGTCTTTTATGATGATCGCTGTGTGTAGAACAGGATGTAAGCCTGAGTACTGCAAACCTCCTCCACGCTACACACGTTCATCTCCGAGTCGTTACAGTGGACCCAGAAACCTGCAAACAAAAACAAATAAACAAACAAACAAATACATAAATACATTATCTAGCTTAACCTGCAAATACATAAATACATTATCTAGCTTAACCTGCATTCCTAACAGATTTAACTGCATATTAGTATTTTTGAGCCTCACCTTAAATGTGAAAAAAAATACTATTTGGTGAAAAAAAATACTATTTTCCTGTCAAACTTTCAAATCTTTGGCATACTGTGTAGATTAAATGAAAGAAAACAGAACATACATATTACTGACACAGGCTGCAAAGATACATGTCTAGATAAAGGAATTCCAACTACTCAGTCTTCAGCACCACCAGTATACTGAGCACCACCTGATCATCTGGAATCACCTGCACCTGTTTCTTCACTGATTCAGCACTTAAGTCAGGTGGTCTTTGTTCGGCTGGAATGATTCATACATAAGTCACTGTCTGCCTTAACAAATAAAAATATTCCTCTGATACTGGTCAAGTTTGGGTACTGGACTGGAAATGAGTCTTTGAAAGTCCTTCGGGAAGCCTGGAGAATTGTTCTTCAAGCCCAAAAATGGCCAACCAGCTTTGAAAACGAGACTAACCAAAAAACAAAATCTAGTTTCAGTGAGTATCTACTCCAGATGAACATGGGAGGTTTGTTCCTCAGCTGTGAGCACAGTGCCTGGGTGAGTGGATGGCGTGTGATAAGTGCCCCAGTGTTTTGGGCTGTTTGAAATAATTCAAAGCTGATTTTTATTTTTAATGTCCTCCAGACAAACAAATAGAAAACATCAGTTTTTGTGCCAAATACAAGCGCACAGTATTTCAACGCTGTTTTTCAGCCATGTTCTGATCACAGCATGTAACATCTGCAGTAGACAGTTGGTTCCGTGCGCTCAGAAAAGGCCAGAAAACCTCCAGCAGACTCAAAACATTATAGAAGAAGCAGTGTGCTAATGTCGAATACAGTCAGATCTTTTCTTTGACATGACGTTCCTCTCAGTGCGTCTGTATGTGGAATGTTTTGATCAGGTGGAGCTTAGTAAGTTCTACTTTTTATAGAACACAACATTCAAAATTTTAGCATGTATGTATTGCCTGTAAAAATGTAAAACTCTGAAAATACAATCTGAATATAAAATTGTTCATGTTTAATTTGAAATTGCAAACAAATTTCTACGCAAGAAAACACTTGGCACAAAATGCATAGAAAGTAGGGAAAAACCCAGAAACAGGAGCTCATAAAGGCGCGTACACTACTGTTGAGTCTAAGTTCTTCATATTTTGGGTCCAAAGAGTGAGACTTTCTTGTATGTTTAATGTGTTCCTGAGGAACAGTTCTCCAGGCTTCCTGAAGGACTTTCAAGGACTCGTTTTCAGTCCAGTCCTTGAGGAATATTTTTTGTTTGTTAAGACACACAGTGACCTATGTATGAATCACTCAAGCAGAACAAAGCAGAAAAATCAGACTTAAGTCCTGAACCAGTGAAGAAACAGGTGCAGATGATTCCAGATGATTAGGCAGTGATCAGTATACTGGCGGTGCTGAATGTTCAGTGGTTGAAACTCCTATCTAGATATCTTGTATCTTTAGGCCTGTCAGAGTAAACCATGCATTCCCAATGTTATCCATTTAAAAGGGGACATATTATACAAAACTAAGTTTAGTTATAATAGATTTATTGGCTATACAAAACTGCTCATGAAGTTCTTTGCACAAAATCACTCTCACAAAGATTTCACCAGCTTTATTCTGATCAGTTTCAGTCCCTTTCAAAATGAGCCGTTTAAGGACTCTAAGTTTTATGCAAATAAGCTGTTACTGGCCATGCCTTACCGATCCTATGCTTATGAAACGAAACAAACAAGCTAGTGCATGCTTAACTGCAATAGAAACACAAAATTGGTCGAACAAAACCAACTGACATGACCACTGAAAATGAAATGGAGCCATGCAGTTCTTCGTTTTTTTTTTTTTTTGGCAGCGAGAAAGTGTAAGGATTTGCACTGTTCTTTGCAGCCAACAACACAACACTTCATGTGGAACCTGCCTTTGCCTGTAGCCGTAGCGCTCTGCGTCTTATGCAGGCTTGTAAATCTAGCAGACAAAAATGGTGGATCTTCAACTAATCCAGTGGGTGGGGTGGTTCTATACAAAATCACCCAATTTTTCATCACAATGGGCTCTCCGACCCAACAGCTGGTGGGAGCATATAATTCCTGACACCAAAATCTTTCTATTGATTCACAGAAAACTATGGATTTTTTTTTTTTTTGCACGCTTGGTGTTTATAGGAAATACAAGCAGATGCAAAAAGTGAGTTTTGTATAAAATATCCCTTTTAATCTAGTCAATATGCCAAAGACAAGCAAACAAGGTGATTCAGTAGGCTTGATTACTAATTAATCCACAACACGTTTATATTCAAATGAACATTTATCAGGTCCTCTTATGTTTCATTAGTGTTGTGCAAAATATCATCTGTTATCAGTATTGCACAGCCCAATATTGAAGGCTGCAATATGTAAATGAGCCTCTAACCAATCACAGTGTTTCTGGCTGGCTGACCAATCACAGCTCCAGGTGACTTACTCTGTGTTGGTTAGAGGATTATTTATATATTGCAGCCTTCTGTGAGTAATGCACAGACCGATATTGTGTTACAATGTTATGCAACTCTATTAGAAAGCCAGTTTAAATGCGCAGCTCTGTTTGATTCTGGTATGTACTCTCACCTCCCTCCGTGTTGTAGCAGTAGGCGGTGTAGTGTCCTGAGCCGAAGCCTTTCCCATGATGCATCACCACAGCAGAGAGGTCGTAGGTGAAGGCCTGCCCTTGCAGAGCGGAGCGCGAGTCCAAACAGCAGTATGGCTCCATGTTCAGAACCTGATCAAATGCCACGTGGACTCCAATTTTCTCCCTGTGGTTCCGGCCCGACCAGCTGTACACACGTAGACATGTGTACACACAGCACATTAATACACATGCAGGACAAGTCATGACCATACAGCCTATTAATACAAATATTATATTTTAGGCTACATCACAATACATGGAACATACATCTATAACTACAAACTCCCAAGCACACGGTTTCCCAGTGTCTGTCTCACACTCTCGCACTACACATGCACCCACAGTCCTTTGCACGCACCAGTGCTCTCTTTACACTATAGGTGCCTCTTACACTGACCTGCATCAATCTCATTATTAACATTTAGTGCACTCAGTTGATGGAAATCCATCATAGCAATGGAAAACTTTAATCCATGACAATATTTTTATTTGGAAATTAGAAGAAACAGTACTGTGCTTTTCTTGTGTGTGAGGGCACTGGAGGAGACAACGTAAAGAAAAGGAAAATGTCTTTCCAAAAGTGATTCTGAAATCTTAGTTGCAATAAAAGCAGTAAGAAATCATGAGTCAAACATAGTCTAACAGGGAAGAGTCTAACAGGGAAGAGTCTAAGTGGAACGTACCGGAAGCGTTTAAGGTGAAGCCGCAGCACCTGAGGTAAACGGTAGATCAGCAGCTGTTTACACGCCTCCGACAGCGCCAGCGGCTTGTGGGACGACTTGCGTCTCTTTCCTAACACACACACACAAAGACACCAAACAATAGTCAATAAAATACAAAAAATTATTATTAACTACCAATTTTGAAAAATGTTATTAGGGATGCTGTTTACCTTATTACAAAATAAATAACTAAATGAAAAGGGCTGGTGATTAGTATACTGATGATGCAGACAGCTTTACTGAAAATTAACATCTTTAATTAAAAATTTATGACCTCAAAGACACATGAGGTGATCACTGTCTAGACCACCACAGGTCTAAAACTGCTGCAGGCGGTGCAACTGGAATGAATACATGAACAATTTACAGCATAAAGCAATCGATTGTTGAATTTTTTGCACACCATAAAAAAAAACCTCACAGTAATGAGTAGAACTGTTGGAACCCCCTGCTGATGGGGTTCAACTATAAAATGTGAAAGTGTGTACACACTGTTGCAGAAGTTGCAGGCGTAGATGCAGCCCTCCAGGGCCTCGGTCTCTGTGAACTTGGCGAGCATCTCTGTCAGGCTGCAGCTCCGCTGGCAGGTGCTTTGCTTCTCCAGACTGTGGTAACGTTCCGGAAACTCCAGAGACAAATCCCAGAACGGCTCCACTGTGTTTGACTTGTGCTTACAGGACAGACATGTCACCTAGAGAACACACATACGTTGCATACTGTGGTCATGCACTAGTGTATCTGTATTAGTCTTGAAGACTAATAAGACAAAGACACCTCCCAGGGGTGTGAGTACTGCATCGTGCGACCTGATTGGTTGACTGGTTCGAGATAAAGTATCTGCATGTTTTCCCCCGTATTTACACTCAAAATTAACGTCGGGGTTATCACAATACATGGAAACAAACAACATGAATCATACTAAAGTAAAATCCCTCTACAGTTATTACTGTAAAAACTACAGTGAAGAATCATACTGGACTAAAATATCTCCACTATTATCACTGTAAAAAATACACAAGCTGGAGAATCATACTGGATTAAAATCACTCCACAAGAGATATGAAGTCGCTTTTGGCAGACGCCCTTATCCAGAGCGACTTACAATCATTGTTTAAAGGGACAGTCCCGCTGGAACAACTGAGGGTTAAGTGTCTTGCTCAAGGACACAATGGTAAGAGGTGGGGGTTTGAACCTGCAACTCTGTGGTCATTGGGTTAACAGGCAAATGTTTTATCCACTACTGGTTTTATCCTCTACTAGCACCCTATATACACACGAGAAGCAATTGAGTATTTAAAATTAAAATTAATGATAGTCTCCATCTAGTGTGCTCATTTATGACGTGTAATGATAACCTCAAAATCAAAAGGACGTTTCTGTCTCACTGAAAACCACCATCCCATCAGACTGTTGGTCTTCACTCTTCAGGTCGACCACAACGACATTCACTATCATAACTCTGAATATGACAGACCTTGCACAAAGGCAGCTTCACCAAACCCTGTCCTTTAACCCACCTTCCTTCAGAGCGGGTTAAAGGGCACCCAAAACAGTGTTCTAGCACACCTTCCTCCTCAGCTCTCTTTCTGGGTCAGAGAGTTTCAGCAGATGTGTTCTGGAACCTGACAACTACTGTTACAAAGCACATCCAAGTTATGGTCAGAACCAGTGAAGAAGCAGGTGAAGATGATTCCAGATGATCAGGCGGTGATCAGTATACTCGTGGTGCTGAATGCTGAGTGGCTGGAACTCCTTGTACCTTTAGACACTTTGCAGCCTGTTGCAGTAAAACATTTGTTCCCATTTCTTTAAAGGGGACCTGTTATGCAAAATTCACTTTAGTTATAATAGTTATAATAGGTCTATGGACAAAATCACTCTCACATAAGATATCACCAGCTTTATTCTTCGCAGTTTTGGTTCCTTTCAAAACGCCCCATTTGGACGGATGGCCTTGTGTGAAGTCGCACTAGGCCAAATTTGCATAGAACCCTCATCTGTTGAGACCCCACCCACTAGCTTGTTGCTGGTCACCCCTTTCAATGACCATCTTGGGTCTTTGCAGATCCTAAATTTGAAAGCTCAAAAATATAATTGTTTGTGGTCGGACTCATTTTAAAGCCAAGACTCTGAAGTTTCATGTACCAGGGGAAAAGATCTATAAACTTATGCTCAAACAGCAACACAAGATGAAATACGGGATTGTATATATGCTTGTGTTTTATGTGCTGAATTCAGACGTGCCTGACCACTGCAGTGGCAAAAACTCGCTCCGCCCAGCTGGCCAATACTCGCTCAAAACACAATAAGAATTATTAGTTAAGGCAAAGAAAAATACAACGATCGTGGTGTAAAATGCGTTTTGCTCCTGTGAACGTATAATCCGTTCCGCCCCAACACCAGATTAGTTAAAGATCCGCCATTTTGTCTGCTAGTTTTACGAGTATGGATAAGCAGAGTGCTGTGTCTACATGCAGAGGCAAGCCATGTGTTGCTGACTGCAAAGAACAGCAGCACACATCCCTACACTTTCTTCTAGACAAAAAAAAACGAACTGCATGACTTTCATATCATTTTCGATGGCCATGTCCGGTTTTGTCCCACCTTAAGTATTTAAATTCAAATAAGGAGGTATCTTCACTGTCACGGCAAGTCAGCAGATGCAAGTACTTTCAAATGACTTGTGTTTCTATCGCAGTTAAGTATGAACTAACGTTTGTTTCGTTTTGTTTCACATGTGTCAAACGAGCAGCATAAGGGTTGGGTGGAGCATGGCCAGCAACAGCTTATTTACATAAAAGGGAGAGAGCCCTGAAACAGCGTGTGAAGATTAAAACTGGTTCTCTCTCTTCATTTGAGAGAGATTTTGTGCAAAGAACTTGAACATGTTTTGTATAGCCCAGGGGTGGGCAAACTTTTTGACTCGCGGGCCACAATGGTTTCTAAATTTTGACAGAGGTGCCGGACCAGAATAGGAGAATGGTGTGTTTGTGTGAACTAATGTAAATTAAATGTAAAAACCATTACATGAAAAGAT
>JBBPDC010000135.1:13756212-13768529 GCA_037974485.1 Hemigrammopetersius urotaenia
TGGGAATTACAGCTAGGTAAAATGATTGAGGTGTCTTTATAATAAATAATAATATAACGTGGACGAGTTCAGCGGGCAGGATTAAAAAGCCCAAGGGGCCGTATATGGCCCGCGGGCCGTAGTTTGCCCATGTCTGGTATAGCCCATAGACCTATTCTAACTTTTTTTTAAAGTGAGTTTTGTATATGTCCCCTTTAATCCTCTCGAGATGGCAAAAATAAGACAGTTTGACTGTATTTTTGCACCAGTACTACATGGAGCACGTTCTGGGAAACAGCAGTTGAGCACTAACCTTAGGGGTGAGTCAAGCAATAATTGCAGGGACTCTTCGACTAATCTTCAAAAGATTGCTCGCTCCATCCAATACCCAACCCATTGCTCCACTGCTTCCCCACTGCCCCCAAATCTTACACCCCCCACGCTTCCCTCGACTCCACCCCAAAATCCATCCTCTCAAATCATTCACTACCAGAAACCATGGCAATGCACATAAAATCTGTTTGCCAACTGCCATTCAAAAACAAAAGAAGAAGAATCCCTTACAAACAAATTGTCTTTTTCTGTACTTGTGTGGGGAAATGGACCAATTAAGGTTTTGGAAGTCTTGATTAGATGGTGCTTATTAAGCAAAATCAGAATTTAAGAACAAAACAGGTGCCTAATCAGCATTAAGCGTCAGCCACAAGAGATTACAACACCCGTTAATAAATGAAAGAACACTGACATTTGTTAGTGTGTTCAAAATGTAGACTGGTTCCTCACCTGGCTCAGCAGCTGCCCATGGAAGATGGTGTTGAGCACTTTGAGCACCTGTTTGGACAGTTTCCTCTGCGTGATGGGAATGACGATGCGCCGTTTGCGGCTACCGTCTGACTCCAGCTCCTGCTGGACCTTATCCAGCAGCTCGCAGAGGAACTCCTGGGCATCCTGCTGGTCGTAGCCGCGGAAGGCCGGGATCAGGTTCCAGACGGAGTGCAGCATTGCAAAAGGTGAAACCAGTGTCCAGCGGCCCGACCACATCACCCTGAACAGCGTATGCAGCTCGTGGCACAGTGACATCTGCTGGCGGGAGGAGCACCGCGGCTCTGTGGGCTGTACCAGCTCTGCTGGCCCATTGTTTTGCTTCCCGAGGGCACTGAGTGCACCGGTGCTGCCCATCATGCCTGCCGAAACACCACGAACACCCTGTGGGTGGTTGCTCTTGGCCAATAGCTCCTCAGTCTCGCACAGGTCCAGCGTGAGGAAGCACTCCCTGAACTTCTGTAGGTGGCTGAGCACCTGCAGGATGGAGTTCATGTAGCAAGTGTTGCCTAGGTTGCGGAGCCCCGTGACACCCGGCGCCAAACGTCTGCGCCGCACCTGAGACGAGGAGTAACACCTGCGTGGTTTTCCCGTGTTGCTGTGGTTACGGAGGGGTTTGCTTGGCTTATTTGACAGCAGCTTGTTGGACAGAGGCTGGAGGGGCTGCTGTTTTGGGGGTAGGGTTGGCGGTCTCTCAGGTGGATCGCGGAACTTGCGCGGGATCAGTGTCAGGGTGGGGCGTGGTGCTTGGGTTAGCAAGCGGGCGCTTTTCCTAGACAGAGTGAAACAAAGATTAAGGTACGTTATCAATCCCTGAGGGAACAATTAGGTAAGAGGAACTCAAACATGTCTCAAAGGAAAGGACGCAACAAACGACAGCTAAATTTCCCATCATTACATCACCAAACGCCGTCCCGTTTCAAATGATCCTTTGAATGCGGCCCACAAACATGTACATTTTAAGAGACTCAAAAGCTGTGTTCCTCAGAGACCAGAGTGAGGAGACGCTGGCGAGGCACCTCCAGAGTTTATAATGAAATATAACTGGGTAAATCTGAACTTATTTGAAGCATAAGGTTCATTTTACTTCAGGAAGCTCTGAGATGTCCTTCAGTCCAAGGGTTACACAATATATCCTCTGTTAATCTTCTCAACATCGATCTATGCAATACTGATATCGCAAAAGGTTGCACTGCAAAAGAGCCTCTAACCAATTGCAGTGCTTCTGGCAGGGTGACCAATCACAGCTCCAGGTGAGTTCCTGGATGTTCTGATGAATCAAGGACTAATTTCTAAGACTAATTTTTAACCATTAAAGATGCTGGCAGTTCAGCACATTAATGCGCAGAGCTCAACTGTGGTGATCAGAATAAGGAGATATATTTAAATGTGTTTGTATGACATCACAAAAACTGAAATATATTGAAATATATTGAACAATGGCAATATGTAGCAGTAAAATCGGAGAACTAATATTTTGTCTGTAACGTGTAGCACTAGTCAGACTGATCTGAATGTGTGTGTAAAATGTGTGTGACACATCTATTATGTACACAATCACTGTTAGAAGCAGATATTCTAGATAACCACTAATAATATTAAAACGTATACTTTTAAACAATAATATTAAAGCCTTTAATATCAAAACAGTGTAACGTTAGTAACAATGGAATCACAATGTACACCATGCAAAAGTTTTGAGCCACCCCTTGTTTCTTTATACTTTGCTTTGAGACAGCTTGTTGGTGCAAAAACACTATTTTCTTATGTCTGGCATACTGACTAGATTAAACAAAAAAAATGGAACAAGTTTTCCTGCAACAGACTGCAAAGGTGCCCAGAAAAAAAAAAGAAAAAAAAAAAAGCACCAACCACTCAGCACCACTAGTGATCACCGTACACTAGTGATGTCCGTCTGAAAGCCTGAAGAACTGTTCCCTCAAGATCACACTACAAATACAAGAAAGTCCGGAACTGTGAAAGCAAAATATGAAGAAATGAGGGGGTTCAGGACTTTTTCACAGTACCGTTCAAACTGTAGTGACAATATTTATCACCACTATGAGCACTTAAGAGCATCCCGTATTGCTGGGGTCATATGATTCACCTTGGTGGTACGCTGGCCTGCTCTTCCATGAGCCTCTTCTTCAGCTCCCTGCGTTTTCTTAGCTCCTCTCGCATCTTTTCGTCGCGCTTCCTCTGCTCTTCCAGCTGCCGGTTCTTCCACTGCCGGAATGTGCCGACCAGCAACGTCCGCCGCCTGTGCCACAGTGCTGCCTGCATGGCTGGATGTGACCCAAACCCTTCAACTTCGACCCGGAGGGAAGAAAACGAAGAAGAAAAGGAGGACGCAGAAGAAGACAACGCCTCTCCTCCAGACGTCGAGGAACGCAAGGACCGCTGTCCTGGACTCCGAACAGTGGACAGCGCCCCCCGAAGGAGCTTCAGGTCACCCTCGACATTGTCGTTCAACACGTAATCACCACAGGCGAAGCAGAAGACGTCCAGCTCACGCACTTCCATGGCCAGCGGGTGCTGGGTCTCCTGGTAGTGTCGGAGGTAGTGCTCTTCCATGTACCTTCCACAGGCCACGTGGGTGCACTTAAGGCAGGCCCACACAGACTCGTTGGTGTCGCAGTCGACGCAGCGCCATTTCTGAGGGTTCAGGATTGAGTGGTCGTGGCCCAGACGGAGACGAACCACATGCTTACAGCGGTCCATGTCTCCCCAATGCACATGTGCCTTTGGAGTCAGGAGCCACACCACTGTGCCATGACAACCCACGTCCTACGAGACACAAGACACAGAAATTGAACTGAGACAAGGCTCTAAATGATAGGCTTCCTGAGAAAAGTATGTTTTAAAGCAAAGCAACACATAAACTGGAGATTTACACTATGCTTACACTGACTTACCACTTCATCAGTGTAGTGTCTGATCAGAGTTGGACTTTCAAACGTACATTTTTACGTCCTTTAAAAATCACAATTCATTTCAGTAAAGCAACACATAAAAAGTGTTTCATTATGACACAAGCACGCTAACAAGATTCTAGCAATCACCTGGAATACCCAAGCAACACTGAGGCAAACATCTGGGGTGTGTCCGAAATCGCGCACTACCGTCAGTGCACTGAGATTTAGTGCATAGTGCGCACTGCCTTCTGTAGTGCTGTCCTAAACGGAACACTAACGTTTTGCTCTTAATGGAAATGACGGACTAACATTTGCTCGTGATTCTTCAGCCGCCAGAATATCTGCCGGTTTCACCGCAGTGTACATCAGTAAAATAATTTTATTAACATTACTTACATTTATATGAACCAGCTGCCTCTGCTTGGGCTTGTATTTCACTGTTTGCCACCATTATCCAACTCGTAAACACGCTGAAAGACCCGCCCCCTCCGCTATGTGGTCAAAATGGCTCTGAGTTTTAGCTCGGTTTTCAGTGTCAGCGCACTACGCCCTAAAATAGCGCACTAAAAGTGCGCAAGTGCGCGGTTTCGGACACACTCCTGGAGATGCTGGGTAGCTGGCTTCAGTCAAACCAATTTTAAACAAAACAGGAATAAATAGTCACATCCTCTGCTGTACAGTCAAGTTTTGAAGGTACAGCATGACGGTTAAACCTCTCCCAATGTGAATGGATTTAGGTGACTTACTCTGAATGCAGTTTCATGAATGCTTTAATTGGAATATGGCAAGCATCATGGCCTCAGGGAGGACAGAAACATCTCAGGGCTTCACAGCATGGGCCTGGTGGAGAAAACAAAGGTATTCAAGTGGTTTGGTTTATAGATAAACACAGCGAAACAACACTTGCAGATTACAGGTCTAAGGCCCTAGAGACCATCAAGATCAGACTGCTATCTTCTTGTCACAGGCTGGAGAAAGTTAACAAATAACTTGTTTTAGGAGCAGAGGCTGGTATCACCTCCCTCAAGTCTCACACTTTCTGCCCAACCAGAGACCCAATTCAAGTCCCAATGACCAGTTCCCATCAGGATCAGGCTGGAGTCAGAGGCAGAAGAAAGTTCAGAGCTCCAGGACTTGTGTTAGGAGGAAAAAGCCAGGTGGTCTGACCAGGACTGGTCTGATCCTGCAGCCCTTCGCACCTACATCACAGTGACCAGCTCCCATCAAGATCAGACAACTGGCTTATTGCCAGAGGCTGGAGAAAGCTCAGATGAAGAGCATCAAGACTTTTGCTGGAAATGCCAGCTAGTTTGGCTCAGGACTTGTGCTGGGAGGAGAAAGCCAGCTACTCTGCCCTGTGTTTATCCGATCACACCTCCCTTCAGCCTTTTACACCCCTGCTCGTCCAGAGACCCCGTTCACGTCCCAGTGACCAGCTCCCATCAAGGCCAAGCAGCTATCTGGTGTCAGAGGTTGAAGAAAGTTCAGACAAAGAGCATCAAGACTTTTGTTGGAAAGCCTCTCACCTCCCTCCAGCCTCTCACACCTTCAACTCACCTAGAGAACTGGGAGCTGAAGTGTAACAAAGCTCAGGGGCACTTGTTTGGCGGTGGTCATCTCCTCGTTGTCGTGACCAGATCGACACGTCCATCGTTAATCACGCTAATTGGAATCAGCTCCATAAATTAGCACAGCGACTAGCATGGCTAGCCTGTTATTGTAACCGTATTTGTTCGATTTCGGTTTCTCTCCTGTTCACTGACGAGCTCCAATTTCATTTCAGCCCGAAATCACGTTTATTCAGCGCTTTTCTTACCTGTTTTTTTTTTTTTTGTTGTCCCCTCTCTTTCTCAGCCCAGAAACAATGCAGACAATCGGCGGCTAACCGGCTAAGCTAAAAGAGCTTTATAACGCCAAAGAGCATCTCAAATCCGCACAGACATTTAATTCGGATTTATTAAACTAATATGTCTACTGTTGAATAGATTTAGCCATCTATGCGACTGAAAAGGGCTTTTGCTTTGGTGCTAGTAACAGGTTTAGGCGCCTGTAAGTTCCCAAAGTGCAGTTTCCCCACAGTGATAATGAATGTAGTTTACTCCAGAAACGTTTCCCAAAACAACAGTGGCTACTCTTGGTGAAGAACAAGGATCTGGTTTGTGTGTTGAGGCAGAAGGAGAGAAGACCTGCAATTTAATGTCAAAACACGAGTTCACACTGAAATTGTCCCGTTCCACCTTAAATCGGTGCAGCGGTTAAACCCCGGCGCCTGCACCGATTTAAGGTGGAACGGGACCATTCGGAAAAATAAAGAAATAGCCGGGCGAATGGGTTCAACATGGGTTCAGCCAAGTTCAGCCTCATTACTTTTGTGTTGACTTTAAACTCCACACGAAAAAACAGCGAATACCATGCTGAAATGAAGTCCCACACCACAAAGTCCGAATTTAGAGACGATTTTACTCATCTTCGCCAGGTTTCACGAGTGCTTTTCTGTTAAACAAAATGCAGAAATCGCCAAAAAAACGGCCCAGGAAATATGTCGAGGCGGTTTATTACCCGAAGGAGGTTCAAAGTGGTCGGAGAGGTAGATGATCTCTCAGAAATCCCTCAGAATCCCTCGCCGAGCCTCCAGCGGCGACAGCAACAGAGCCGGTCTGTGTGAGGGCTAGAGCCAAGGCTAATGCTAAAGCTAGAGCGGCTCGGTTCCTCGCCAGCAGAACAAAGAGCTCCTCACACACCATAGACTCTCAAAGAATAAAAACTTCTACGCACTCTCTAAACCTCGCACTGGGCTCATTTAAATATTGAGATTTAGAAAATGTATGTTTATTCGTTTACAAAATCAACCTTTGTCTATATCTTAAATATCCAAACAAACAAACAGCCGGAATTAAAGTGAGGAGATTCTAGAAACTTTTTTTGAATCCACGATACAATTCCGGATTACAATTGAAAACAGGAACATTGTTTATTTGCTGTTATTTCTATTTTTTGTAGTTTTTTTTAAACGAGCGTGCGACTCTATTTACACGCGCGAGCTGTCACCATTCTTTCAGCTCCAAACGCTCCAACTGGTCCAAAAGTAAACGATTGTGCCGGAATGCTGGGCTCTTATTGGGGGTCGACATGTCAGTCAAAGCACAGGGGGAGGGGAGGGACCAAAAGCAGGCCTTGCCCGGATTGTTTATAAAAGGTTTGAGTCTATGGTTAATTTACCAAAAATATAGACTACTTTTTAAAATAAACGTTTTATGCATATTTCTACTGTGTTATATATTTCCTAAAGAACATCCTGCTGACCATATGTCATTACATCCAGGACCAAGTGTGCCCATCAGTCAAAAAATATTAAATGTCAAGTCATATAACATCCTATAAAATAATACACAATAAAACAGTGCTAATGTCATAATTCAGCTAATTGTAATTCTTTATTTTAGAAAAAAAAAGTGATTTTTTTTTTTTTTTACAAAACTGAGCAATTGAAGTAACAACACAACTGACATGTGATTCTCACGTGTAACAGCACAACCTTAGGATGAGCCACGTGGCCGCGTGTGTGTGTGCATGTGTGTGTCCGTGCAGTCCATGTCCATGCAGGTGTTATCGGACAGTGCTCCCCGGCAGGACCTGCTGTTTACGGACTTTGCTGAAAAGCTCCAGGTACTGGTTCATGGTGTCCATGCAGTCAGCTGGAACAAACAGACCCTCAGGTTTCCCGGTGAAAACAGACGGGATCTCAGGGACGTTCGGCCCCAGAAAACTCTGCATAAACTCCTTCATCAAATTCCAGCAGTCCCCAGGAACTACGCAAGCACAGTACTCCACCTGTACACACACACACACCCTGTCATATTAATGAATGAAGGTACTTTTTTTTCAAAACTGATCTAAGTTCTATTTCACAGAAGCTAAAGTAAACTGCTGTAATCCATGTGACTTGTTATATTTTATTGTAAAAAATACAACGGTTAGATGCAATTTACCAGACATTTAAGAATTTTTTATCCTATATTTTAAACACTTTGCAGTTAGTGATAAGTATCAATTTACAATAATGTTCAATTTATTTAATGAATTTCATAAAATACTTATTTGATGAATGGAGTACTCATTTACAATACAATATTGATAAAAAACTATTTGTAACTATACACATTATATATATGTCACATCTGTTCACTTTAATCTGTTCCTATTTTAAAGCTTTAAATAAGTAAATATATATGTATATTTATGTGTGAGAGAGTGGACTCTGACCTCTACGGAAATCCCCCTGGCACTGGAACTCATGGTTACCGTGCCAACCTTCACCAGGAAGTCACAGTATCGGTAGCGTGCGCCGCGACTCTCGACCTTGTGACCTTTGGCGTTTTGAAAGTGGCTCTTCAGCTTCACCATCAGCACGTCGAAGTTCACATCGGCGGTCAGAAACGGACCTCCTTCAAACAGAGCCAGGCAGCTCAGAGGGGTCTCGGAGTTGTGCATCACATACAGCAGCTTGGAGGGCTGACCTGACACACACACACACACACACACACACACACACACACACACACACACAGTTAAGCAGTTGTCACAAGCCTGTCACAACTGATTAGTAATCAAAATCACAATTATAAATTAACCTATTACTTTGATGATTTATTTTTTAGTGGAAGGGACCATCGGGACACTTAGTTCACTTTAATGCAGTAGAATCTTGTTTGTATTTAAAATGCTGTTCTGCTCTTATTTCATTGTTCAGTTTTAACTGGAAACTATAGGGTTAAATTGCTATAATATTTGTCTTTGTAGCATCCAAGAAGCTGTAGGCAGAAGATCATTGTAGTCCCTTGGGAGGTTCTAGATCCATCACTGATAGTAGATATGAGTGGTGGGCTAACCAGTGAGTGTGTGTCAGGTGGTTTAACCAGTGGGTGTGTGTCAGGTGGTTTAACCAGCGGGTGTGTGTCTGGTATTTCTGGTAGTTGTTAAGGTGTTTCTGATACTTTGCCATTTCTGGTATATTGGTTGTTGAGGTGGTTCTGATATTTTGATGTGTGTTACCGCTGGCGTTTCCAGTTGCATGATACGTCTCACAGTCCACGAAGAAGCTGCCATGCTTCACGGCTCCGAGCTGCTCCAGCTTTTTGTGCAGCTGATCCACCGTCTGCTGGACACTCTTCCCCTCCGCCACCGGCACCTGACACACACTGCAACACACACACAAACACACACACACACACACACACACACACACACACACACACACACACTTTATTATGATAAGGTTCTGGAAAGTTCTTCTGCTCCATCACAGATATACAAACATACATTTGTTTTACACACACACACACACACACACACACACATATACACATACATATTTATATACATATATAAATTCACACACACACACACACAATAAATATGGTATCAGCACAGATGTTTCCACACAGCACACAGAAACGAGACTGTCAAGACATCAGAAACCCTCCGGTCCGTCAACCAAAGAGAAAAACAGAGGAAAACACATTCAAAAGAGAATAAACAAAAAAAATCTACTCACCATGTTACTCCCATCTCTCCACACGTCGCCGCCACAACATCCGGCCCTCACAGTACAAAATAAAACCTTCTGTAATTAAAAAAAAAAAAGATTTTTATGTTTGAATATTTTAATAAACATCATGGTTTATCCGTCGATCATTTCTTTGAGTGGAGGCAGAATTTATCTGGAGCGAGAACATTATTAAATTGGCGATTTTGAGGGAAGACGCTGTGCAATGTTCCGCACCCAACAGATCATACACCCCGGGGTTCCGGTCGCGCTATGATTGGATGAACTGGAGAAACCAGATTTGTAGACAGGCAAACACACTTTATTGAAATAAAGAGCGCATACACGTGGGTTGAGCAGACCTATTTTCAGTAGTAATTCGGTAATGTTAAGAATTTTATTTTCGTGTTTAAGAAAATCCTGATTTATGCCGGTCAGGAGACGCGGTTTTGAATCAGGCGATCTGAGGCAGTTATAAAGGGTCCTGGGGTCCTTAAGGTCCACTTTATGGCGAAGTCGGTTGGCGGCAAAACGCACGCTCCACACTGCGCATGTGCAGAGGCAGAAATTGTACCTCGCCTCCATTAGCCTCGCGGAACTGCACGTGTGTCCGGTGAGGCTTCACGAGACTCGAACGAGAACTCCAACCGGTCAGTGAATTTCAAGTGAGCTTCTGATTTCTAGTAGGTTGGAGTGTCCAGAAGTTCTAATGTTCCAGCAGGTTGGAGTGTCCAGAAGATCTGATGTTTCAGTAGGTTGCAGTGTCCAGCAGCACTGAGGTTCCAACAGGTTGCAGTGTCCAGCAGCACTGAGGTTCCAGCAGGTTGGAGTGTCTTGAAGCTCTGAGGTTCCAGCAGGTTGGAGTGTCTTGAAGCTCTGAGGTTCCAACGGCTTGCAGTATCCAGCAGCACTCAGGTTCCAGCAAGTTGGAGTGTCCAGCAGCTCTGAGGTTCCAGTAGGTTGGAGTGTTTAGCAGCTCTGAGGTTCCTGCACACCTGAGGAGATGCCGAAACTGAAGAAGAGCAGAGCTGCGGGAGCGGACCGCACTGTGGGGTCTCTGCCTCTCCCGGACCAGTTGCTTCAGGCGGACAGTATCAGAACCCACAGCCGTGTCAAACAGCGGGGCAGAACCCGTGGGGAGGAGGAGGAGGAGGAGGAGGAAGAGTATGTAGACGAAAAGCTCTCCAGGAAGATTCTGGAGCAGGCCAGGATTCAACAGGAGGAGCTTCAGACCGAGTACGGGGTCACACCAGAGGTCAAGAAGAAACCATCTACTGTCCTGGGCGAGTAAAAGAACAGTGTTTCAACATGTCATTATTATCATTGCTATTGTTATTATTGTTGTTCCCATCAGTGTATGTTACCCTGGATAAGAGCATCTACCAAATGCTGTAAAAGTTTGTTTGTTAGAGAGAGGACAGTTATGATGTAAGATGTTATTTTGTTTATTGTTTTCATTGTCGTTTTGTTGTAGTTGTTTAATTATTTTTATTGTTATTATAGGTCCAAGTTCTCAGGATGGAGACTCTGATGAGGAGTGGCCGGAGCTTGGGGCCGGAGGGGAGGTGGAGGATGAGGTGGGGGTCGGGGGGGAGGTGGAGGTGGACCCAGAAGATGAGAAAGCCATTCAAATGTTCATGAACAAAAACCCACCTGTCAGGTAAAGAACACCTGACCTGCCTGCAGGAAGGGCCAGAGTCACATGACCATTTATCATAATAATAATAAAAACACTCATTATAAGTGTTCTCTGAGGTCATTATGGGTACCAATGAGTACTAGAACATTAAACACCTGGGCTACACTGTGTGTGAGTGAGTGTGTGTAAACAAGGCAAAGCCAGAGATTATACTGATAAACAGACCAGTGATGCCTGCCATAGTTGCTTTGACAACAAAGTACTATACAAAGTATATACATGTTATACACTTGATTTAACTACTTTGTGACTACCTTTAATGGTTCAGTATTAGCTGTTCTTACATGGTGTTTGTGTTTAACAGGCGCACCTTAGCTGATATAATCATGGAGAAGATAACAGAGAAGCAGACCGAGGTTGGCACGGTGATGTCAGAGGTGTCAGGACGGCCAATGCCCCAGCTAGACCCCAGGGTCATCGAGGTGTACCGAGGGGTCAGTAAGGTGAGCACATACTGTCCATCCACATCACAGTATAACTGTTCCCTCCTTCTATTGGTGGATAGGGTGGTCCTCCACCTCCCCAATCACTCAGTAATCCTGTTTTCTCTCTCAGGTTCTGTCAAAGTACCGCAGTGGGAAGCTGCCTAAGGCCTTTAAGATCATTCCGGCCCTCTCCAACTGGGAGCAGGTTCTTTATCTGACTGAACCAGAGACGTGGACAGCTGCTGCGATGTATCAGGCCACACGGTGGGTCAACACAGTGAATAAATGACAGTAACATTCTAATTAAATATTTCTGGACATCTTGGAGCAGGGGTCAGCAACCCGTGGCTCTGAAGCCACATGCGACTCTTTCATCCTTATGTTGCGGCTCCCTGTGACTTTTGAAAAGAAATAATAATTTAACGCTAGAATGGTGGCTAACCGGCTATACCCACGTGGCTGCAGTAAGTTTGGGCATTTAGTCCTGCAGCCTGCTGGAACACATCCATTTGAAGATCATTTTTTTTGTTACTTTTACAGAGTTGTTCGGACTGTTTACTTTGAATGCATACATTTTCACAGGCAACACACTAAGCTTTTGTGCATAGTATAAAAGTAAAAAAACAATATATGCAGTGTTCTCTTCATTTTAGATGTCAGAAGGATTTGCGGCTCCCGGTGTTTTCTCTTTTGTGGAAACCGGGTTCAAATGGCTGCTTGCGTGTTAAAGGTTTCTGACCCCTGTCTTAGAGGAGCAGGGGTATAGTGTAGTTATGATGATACATACTCCTCCGAGTGCAGGATGAGTTTAGTCAGCACATCTAGGTCTCTTGAAAGGGTCATACAGACAGCTTTAGACCCGCTATACAGTCTATAAACATCAGAAAAAAACACCACCACTTTGCACTAAGAGCATAACTTGTACATTGACC
>JBBPDC010000135.1:13768629-13790900 GCA_037974485.1 Hemigrammopetersius urotaenia
AATAGAACGCTCACACACACACACACACACACACACACACACACATACACACACACACACACACACACACACCCACACACACATTACAGTAGAGCAATGCAGAAACACACTTCTGGCTCCACTCCAAGATAAGCCATCTGTCCAGTTAGCAATGCTGCTAATCAGATAATTTTCGGCCTCACTGTTTTGCTGTGTACAATCAGCTAATTGCTAACCAATAACACAGACATTGGTCTGCTAACTAAACCCAGGATAGAGGCCAGTCTTCCGAGATTAAAGGAAAATCCACAATAAGTCCAACCTGTTTCTCCTAAAAATAACTGACCTCACATTCTGACCATTTTCTTCCATTCCTTAAATCCAGCTCCTCTAACCTCTTTAAGATTTTTAATGAAATTCCTCTTTTCTCACGCCTCTGATCTTTATTTGTCGCACATAATCAGATCTTCAGGTAAACCAGAAAATTTAATAACTGGGGTATTATGATAAGCATTTGATTAGCTGTCAACAATGTCAATTACGGGGAAAGAAATAATGTATTGTTCTATAATTTATAATGTTCATGATTCATGTAGTCGTTCTGACAAACGGGGCCCTATGGTTTCCAATTAATCAAAAATGGCGGCATGTTAGGATGCAGCGGCTACTCTGGATCCTGAAGAGGTGCATTTTATATGCTTTTCCTTTATATGTCTGTAGTCTTTTTACCATTGAAATGTGTGTGAGGCTTAGTTATAATTAATTTCCCCAGTCCTACCCTCATAATAAAATAACTCTTTTGCTAGACAGACGGAACCTTAACAATGGCAGTATTCGAGAGAGAAGAACCAAAGAAGGCAAATTAGTTGATTAGTTGATTACTCAATCATTTGATTGATTTGATACCCAGTCGATAGGCATCAAGCCATCAAAACAATATTTGCCTTTGAAACCCAAACACAACGTGGCAGAGCAAAAAACACAACAGTATAGGAATTCAAATGAAATTTTACAACATGAAACTACAGTAGAGTGGAAAAAGTCTCACAAATTTCTTCATATTTTGCTTCTAAAAATCCAGTTTCTTGTAGTTTTAATGTAATCTTGAGGAACACTTCTTCAAACGTAAAAATAGAAATCCTTTATTTTTCTTTAGTACTTTAAAAATCCTTTAGTACTTTAAAAAGTTACAGCAGAAAGTACTCATGTACCACACACACACACACATACAACATGGGCATCCACACCACTAATCCCTCACACACACACTCAAAGACACACACACATTCACATTCTCTTTCTCCCTCTCACACACAGATGATGTCATATCCTACCCATCCAGATCAACAGAGCAGAGACACCGCTATTGTGGGAAGAGCCAACGGCAGGAAATCCAATAGTTCACACGCCACAAGACACACACACACACACACACACACACACACACACACACACACACACACATCTGAGCACATACACCCCTCAACAAATATCCCACACGGGTGTCATATGGTACACACTCTTTACATAAGAAGTCAACAGGAGCTTCCCATCAGAGTGTGTGTGTGTATTTGTGTGGTGTGTCTGTTTGTAGTTGTGTACTCTTGTAGTTGTCTTGTGTGTTTGCATGTTGTTGTGTTGTGTGTAAACTTGTTGTCTCGTTGTAGTCATGCAGTTCTGCACTGATAGATAGTGTGTAGTTGTGTAGTGTGTATGTGTGTGTGTAATACACTGATCCTGGTTGATTTACACTGTATCAATACTTATCAGGATCTGGGAGATCATGAAGGCCACTACACACACACACACACACACACACACACACACACACACACACACACACACACACACACACACTAATGTAGTTGATCACCCAGGATGTGTTTGGTGTTTGATATTCATTCTTTGGAGCTGAATCTAATCCAGCTAACAAGTGGTGGAAGCCTATAGTAACAACAGTGAGTCATAAAGGATCACAAACCGCAGAAGTGAGTCTATTAGAAGCACTGAACACCTCCACACACTCTGAGGAGACTGTGAGATGATTTAGCCCTTTGTGTACAGTTGTGTAGTGTGTGTGCATTTTGTGTGTAGTTATGTACAATGTGCTTATGTATGGTTTTGCAGTGTGTGTAGTTGTGTATGTGTAGAGTGTGTAGCTGTGTAGTTGTGTGGTGTGTGTGTGTGTGTGTGTGTGTGTGTGTGTGTGTGTGTGTGTGTGTGTGTGTGTGTGTGATTGTAGGTAGTAGTGTGTGTATTTGGAAGTGGCGTGTCTTTGTGTAATAATGCATTGTGTGTCCTCATGACTATTTGTGTAATTGCGTAGTGTTTGTACTTGGGTGCATGAATGTCAGTATATGCAGTTTAGTGCGTGTAGTTGTGTAGTTGTACATTGTGTATTTGTGTAGCCACGTAGTTGTGTGGTGTGGTGTGTGTACTTATATGTGTGGTGTGGTGTGTGTCCTT
This sequence comes from Hemigrammopetersius urotaenia, assembly GCA_037974485.1. Lineage (NCBI taxonomy): Eukaryota > Metazoa > Chordata > Actinopteri > Characiformes > Alestidae > Hemigrammopetersius > Hemigrammopetersius urotaenia. The sequence continues at coordinate 13,771,075 of JBBPDC010000135.1, forward strand.
GTGTAGTTGTACATTGTGTGTAATTCATATATAGTTATGTAGTTATTTAATGTGTGCACTAGTGTATAATTGTGTGTGCAGCTATGTAGTGTGCGTATGTATACTGTTGTTTAATTGTCTATTATGTAGATAATCTGAGTTTGGATGAACTTTCTCTTTAATCTATAGATAAGCTAGATTTCTGAAAGGCCTCCAGTCCCTTCCCCACAACCCCCCCACCTCCCAGCCTTACACTGCACAAAAGAAGACCACCCCCCCAAGACACAGACACACACACACACACACACACATGGTCCCCACCCATCAGCATTTCTCAAGCATCGCTGGGGTCACCATGACAACTTACTGCTTAACAAAGCATTTTTTCTTAGCTATTCTTTACTTCACAGTGTGTGTGTCTGTGTGTGTGTGTGTGTGTCTTGGGGGGAGAGAGAGAGAGAGAGAGAGAGAGAGAGATGGGGGCAGGGGACAGAGTGGTGGGGGAGTGAGAAACTCAGAGAGCGAGAGGGCAAGAGAGGGTGAGAAGAGTGATTGCTGGATGAAATGACACTGGAAAGAAAAGAGGAGAAAAAAGAGAGAGAGAAAGAGAACAGCGAGTGAACCTGAGGTGATACTGGAGGGAGGAAAGGGGGGAGAAAAACTAAAAAAAAGAAAACTGCGTTCTCACATTCCAACAGGGGCTCTGACTAATGACCCCCAGAGAATAAATGAGAGAGGGAGAGAGGGAGAGAGAATAAATGAAGAGGAGAGAAAAAGAGAAACATAGAGAGGATCAAGTGAGAGAAGACAGAAAAACAGAGGGTGTGTGAAAAATTACAGAAATGGAGAGAGAAAGAGAAGAGAGGAAAGAAAATGTAACAAAGAGAGAGAGCGAAAGAGAGTGTAAGAAAGAGAAGACTTCATTAAAGTGGACATAGTTTAGGATTCAGACTTGTGGACGTAGTTTAGGACTCGGTATGACTTACACTGAGCTGAACTTCTTCATTAAGGTGTATTAGACTTGTGGACGTGGTTTAGGACACAGGATGACTCACTGTGAGCTAACAGCACTGCGTGGAGCTAACAGCACTTCAGTGGCTACACGCTAATTAGCCAGAGGCTACATTTACAGCCCTGGGAGTAGATGTGGGAAGTGATGCTTGGTACAACTTGTGCAACTCAGCTATGTTCAGACATAAAAGTCGTTCCAGCATGTAACCAGTGGAGGAATACAGCTGTTTAAATGTTGCCATACAGCTCTTTAATTGTTGCCATTATCACACTAACAGTCAAAAAGTGAAATTCACCACCCGTTAGTATCAGTGCATCATTCTTATTTTTGCATTTCTTATTTCTGTTTTATGTTTTATGTTCTTATGCTTTTATTTTATAAGTCTGTTAGCTTGCAGTTAGCTTCTGTTAGCTTGTAGTTAGAGTCTGTTATTTTGTAGTTAGTGCCTGTCAGCCTGCTCAGCTATCCAGTAATAATGAATTAGAGGTAAACTGTGTTTAAAAGATAAGAAGAATAACCTCACTAAAACTCATAAAAGTTTAAATCTCTTAGAGCAAACTGACCCTGGTTTCCCTGGAGAGGTGGCAGGCCACGCGGACCCCACAGATTAGATTACTGCGGGGGCTGAACACTAATACCTCTCTCTTCCCCTCTCCCTCCATTTCTCTTCTCGCAGGGCACTCAGCGTTAAGAAAGATTGAATTAAGAATTAAAAATGCCAAACTGATTCGAACTCGCAGAAAAAAAAACACAGAGTGAAATGCACTCCTTTAAATCTCACTTCTTTATGTGCTGTAATGTTAATAATTAATGATGCAGGTGTGCAGGTCAGATAGCAGAACCAGCTTTTCACAGAACACTCAAACCAACCCCCACCGTTTAATATGTTAATGTAAAACTGACTAAGGAAATAAGAAATGTACATGTATATATAAAAATAAAGATTAGGGGTGTGACGTGATTTAAAAAGTTATTGAATTAATTATAAGCTCTCTGATGAATTAATCTTAATCTAAATTTAATGCATGCATTTTTACTGTTCAAGTGTTTAAATATTATACTGAGTTTTGGCATATGACTGAATGAATAATCAACACTAACTGTTTTTGCACTGTTGAAAGTGAAAAAGTGAAAGTGACAATCTGGTCATACATGAACACACCACAGCACACAGTGTGAACAGCACGAAATACTTCCTCTGCATTTAACCCATTCACCAAGTGAAGCAGGGGGCAGCTATGAACACAGCGCCCGGGGAGCAGTGTGTTGGATGGTACCTTGCTCAGGGTACCTCAGCGGTGCCTAGCGGTCTTGGGAATCAAACCCTAACTTTCTGATCACAGGGCGAATGCCCTAACCACTAGGCTACCAACTGCCCCTGTTCATGTGCAGTAACGGTCACAGCAATCAAAATTATGACCTAATATGTTCAAGACAACGTACAAATAAGCCTGATTGTTCTAAAGTATTATGCTGCCTTGTTAAAAAATGCAACCGTAGTGCAAATCGACAGCTAGTGTCTATCGATTCACGCTACGAAAAATGCTCCCTTTAAGTTTATACAGATTATTCAGTCATATAACACAGATAATAATGAGAAGTAGGCAAATAATATGAATAATCTGACAAAAATATATTGTATTTCAAAAAATTGGTGGTCTATTACAGGCAACGTATTTAATAGAAAACTTTGAGATTTTATAAAAGGTTATTAAAAGCAAATTTGTCTCAGGACATGATTCATAACCAGTTTAATACCAAAGGATGTTTCACAGGCCATATTCTCTCTGAAGCTAAAGTACTAACCAAACATACAAATAAAAAGACCCCAGTGAACTTTCAGATAATCCAAAAACGCCAACTGAGTGAATTCCAGACTTTTCAGTCTCCAAGCAGAACACGCTCAGAAGACAAGGAGAACAACCAGCGGAGCACTAGTGTAGGCTAACGGTGGGGGGCACCCCTCTCTCTCTCACACACACATTAACAGTAACTATTCAGGCGTGTGTGAAATGACTGACTGATGTGTGTGCGTGTGTGTGTGTGCAAGGAAACGGCCGCCAATTCCAAACAAAAACTGTTTGAATATTCAGGGCAGCTTCCATCCCGTGCGAAGGCTAATGCTAAAATAACGACACGCATGGAAACGCTCTGCGCTTTCACACCCGCCTGAATGGTGTGAATGATACGCAAATGTAAAAGGCTGATTATGGAGACAACGTTCTGTGTCCAACAACCAAGAAATCACCCATTAGATCCAAAAAAAGGATTTATGTACAAAAAAAACTTAGTAGCTAATGTTGTGTGTGTGTAAAAAGAATAAAGGAGTCCTTGGCTAAGCTAGTAAAGAAGACAGACTGGAGCAGTATGGGGGTCAGGGGTTAACAGTAATAACACACGCACACACACGCACATACACAGGCCCTCTGGCTTGTGTGGAAAAGTTGCAGCGCAGTTCAGCGAACACAACAGAGGAAAAACGATACAAGTGCAGTTAGCGAAACAATCAGTGTAGCGGCGCTAAACTGCTATAGACCGAATAAAGAGGTATATTTGAATGTGGTGGTTTTGTGACATCACAAAAACTATGGTTTGAAAATCGTAAGAAAAAGGCTGTTTTTGTAGCTTATATTCTATACATGGACTGTAAGGATGGGAAAAATAAAAAAGCACCATAAACAATATTTCCAGACTTTAAGACTTTTGAATTTATTTGGGCCCTTATTATCTTTTAATGAATCAAAACTTCGATGTTCTGTCCATATCACTCTAGATAAGACTGTTTTAGGCACCCCACTCATATACCATCCCCGGCCACATCCAAAACGACCCTACTGTTACCCTACTGTTTCTGTGTCTTTACAAAGCCCTTTATGACCTGAAACAGTTGTTTTACAGACGCACTAAACCCTGCAGATTGGAGAATCTCAGGTTCTGTGGTCTAACTGACCTTTGCTACAACCAACCATATCATACATATAACCATTTCCAAGTCTTATTTCTTTACATTTTGAATTGTATTACCTTGTTGGTGCAAAAACACTGTATTGTTTTTGGCATACTGAGTAGACTAAATGAAAGAAATGGGAACAAATGTTTACCTGCGACAGGCTGCAAAGTGTCTAAAGATACAAGGAGCCTAGATAAAGGAGTTCCAACCACTCATCATTCAGCACCACCAGTATACTGATCACCGCCTGATCATCTGGAATCATCTGCTCCTGTTTCTTCACTGGTTCAGGACTTCAGTTAGATGGGCTTTGTTCTGCTTGAACAACAGACAGCATGGATTCTGAGGTTTGTGGTCGATAAGGCAACTTTTCTAGTCGGAAATTTCCAGTCCAGTCCAAATTTCCTACTGGGACGTCAAATGGACCATTAAGTGTCCAACACTGAGACACTGTTGGGCATTTCAGTAAGGCTTTTCCTATTTCTCTCTCTCTCTCATACACACACACACACACACACACTTACACACACACTAATCCTGATCCCCAGTGTCGTTATTGTAATTAAAACAAAGCCTATTAGTCTGACATTATTTTCTAATCCCATTTTTAAACCCCTGTATAAGTGTCACACGCCACCACAGTAGCTGCTAATAATCACTTCAGATTTTCGTCCTTTCTAACATACTTTCAAAAATTCCCATAATGAAGCCTTTTTCACCGTAAAAGACTAAATAATATACTGATTTGCCTTGTTAAATAATTGCTTAAATACATATTTTTATAAACTAAACAATGTCATTGGATTTCTTATGTCACATTAAACATGGTATTATTATTCTCTCTCTCTCTCTGGGTGTGTTATGTAATGTAGTGATGAACCAATGAGTTTGTTTCCGATTTAATAATTAACTCCGGTCTAATTGACCACAGAGAGAAACATTATAAGCCAATAAAACCAATAAAGCACATCATTACCTCTAATCAGAACAGAGAGAGAGAGAAGTGGAGGCAAGAAGAAACAAAAAACGATTCTCTCTCTTTATCTCTCTCTCTTCTCACTCTCTCAGTTAATTTCAAATTGCTTAACTGTCATTTCTCTCTCTTAACCTCTCTCTTTACTACTCTCTCTTATTATGTTATAAGCATCATCAAACTGACAGTGAAAGATTAAGACTTTCTCCTCCTGTCTTTGTCTCAGTTTCTCCCCCTCTGTCTTCCCCCTCCCCCCAACACTGATCACCCCCTCCCATCGACACATATCCCCCAGCAGGTGTGAGACGGGTATTGTTTCCTACTTTCTGATTGGTCTGTACTGGAGGCCCAGCTGTTGCCCCTAACAGCGTCTTTACCCAGACCCCAGCGTCTGAATCGACCCGCATCCGCTTTGTCCTCCCTGTCTCTCTCTCACACACACACAAACAGGTTTATTTTTGTACATACTCAGGACATGGGGTGCATTTTTATCATATATATTTATATATATTTATTGTATTTTACTCTATTGGTTATGCTGCTTCTACTTTCTTCTCCTGTTCTATCCACTTTGCGGCTGTAACAGTGCAAATATACATATATATGTGTGTGTGTGTGTGTGTGTGTGTGTGTGTGTGTGTGTGTGTGTGTGTGTGCAAGTAAGTAAAAGTTCATTTATAAAGCACTTTGCAAAGCAACACTACAATGTGCTCTCCAGACAATTTAGAATAAAAAAACATCCACAGCACAGAGACAGACTGTTTATATCTAGCGAGAGATTATCCCGAAGTCTAGGTGCATATGCAACAAAAGCGCTGTCATCTTTCCACTTCCTAGGAGTCTTAAAAAGAGGACCGCAGTCAGCAGTTTGGACGGTGCCTCACTGTGCAAAGATTGATAAGTTAACAGTACCATTTTAAATCAATTCTAAACTTAACCAGGAGCCAATGAAGAGAAGCCAGCACTGGAGTAATAGCATAAAATTGTGTTTTATAGATTATTATACAGAAGCATCTATGAGTAAGAATAATGTCCCATATGTATTATTTATGTAAATATCTTTATGTAATAATAATAATATCTATTACATATAATGTATCTATATGTAATATGTCCCATATGTACTATATACCATGTATCATGATGCAGTAATAGTATGTCCCATGTGTTTTATAAATATGCAATCATCTATATGTTATAATATTTCCCATATGTCCTGCTCAACCCCCACCCCCCAAAACACACACAACCCTCATATGTCTACAGGGACCCTCCCTATCTCCTGGAGGGCCATAATGTGACTTCAAGTCATAAAAGCAAAGCCTTTGTGATGACGGTCTCTGTCTAACGAGTTTCAGAATTAACAGCTACTGACAGAGTTCAGCTCCGTCCAGCTGGTCTGGGGCCTCTTACTGACCCCACTTACAGCAGCCACACACTCACAGAGATCAGAGATAAGAACCAGAGCTGATCTCGAGTCCGTTGTGACCCCAGCATGAGCCCACTCTTCTCCATCACTGAGAGCCAGTGGCTGGACTTTAAATCACAATTAAACTACTTCAACCGACAGTTCAACCCCTTCACAAAATGCCAAGGCAGATTTAGAAAGAGCCGATGGCAGAGTGTGTGTGTTTTAATTAGCTACAAGGTCAAAAAAAGAAGTGTGGTTTCAAGAAGAAAAGGCGTTACTACTGATGAGGACACAGAGACAAAATCACACAATACGGCAGCAGAGGACACACGCACACACATACACACACCAGTTCACTTTAAAGCACTGAAGAAAAACATTTTCAAAATCCTCCAGATTGTTCAGTGCGTTTGGTGTGAAATGATTTATTGTAGAGACTCTGGGTGTGTCTGAAATCACGCACTTACGTGAGTGCACTGAAATTAAGTGCACTTTCTTCTGTAGTGCACACTGCCGTGGGTGTTGTCCTAAATGGAATACTGACGTTTTGTGGAAGTGACGGATTAACATTTGAATGTGATTCTCCAGTCGCCAAAATAACTGCCAACTTTTGTTTACACAATGAATTTCCTCGTGTTTTTATTTGCTTTTGTTTTTGTCTAGTTTCCTGCGACTGGGCTTGCACATGCATTTCTGAAAACTTGCCAAAAGTCCCACCACCGCTATGTAGTCAAAATGGTGTCCGTTTAGTGCAAGTAGTGTCCATCATTCCTGTGCACTGAATTTTAGCTTAGTTGTCAGTGTGAACGCCCTACGCACTAAAACATAGTGTTCGAAGTGTTCAAAGAGTGCAAGTGTGCGATTTTGGACACACTCTCTGATTTCTTTACAGTGGAGGTGAATGGAACCAGACATCTCCAACACAAATACAGATGCTTTATTCACTATCGACCCCCACTGAAGCTCCATGCATCTCTGAGTGTTTATATATATGGATGTTTGGAGCCATTTACCACCGCTGTCAACAGTTTGTACTCTGAAAACCCACCTTGACGGAGACCCCTCTGCCAGGTAAACACAGGTAAACGCAGAAAACACACCGGCCTCAGAAGTGCGGTTTACAGCACAGGTGTGAACGCAAGATCAAACAAGACTCTCAAAGCTGGTTTCAGACACATTCTAATCCAGGCTTTGGTCTAAAGAGACCCATCAGAGGGGATTTCCAGAAAAATCCCTCGCAGTCGAAAACAGAAGATAATCTGAGGCCTTTTAGCGCAGCAGAGACACACCAGCATATTTTCCAAAAATAAATGTTAAAAGTAAAAATATTGTAATCAAACAGGAGTTTAGATTAGACCCTTATTTTACTCTGATAATTGACAACTCCATTTTTGATGCAGTTCATGTTCAGGAGAGGCTGAATTCTGAGCTTTGTTTATTCAGTTCACCCCTTTTTTTAATCCTATAAAAACAAATGGTATATTTGTATAAAATAGAAATGTATATTTTATTTTACGAGTTACATTGTACACCATCTGCACTTGAACATGACATTTTCTGCTTAAAAATGGCATTTAGTGCATTTACTGTTCAGTCTTGGCCCAGAAGACCCACCTCTTCAAGGAGCACCTGGTGACTAACCAGTCCTCTCATTTCTCTCTTATACATCACTCTCTTAAACCTTACTCTCTTAAACTGTTTGTCCTTACTTGTGTATGAACATTTTTTGACAGAGTTTGTTACGGTGTGTAACTTAACTGGCTGTAACTTGGTAAAAAGCCAGTGTTGATTTTAATATAGCTTTACAGGTATGATGAATGTGTGTGTGTGTGTGTGTGTGTGTGTGTGTGTGTGGGAATGTGAACTTGTGTAATATGAAAACGTGCATCCAGGTAGATTTTGGTGTGTCCCTGTAGTTGTGAGGACAATTTACTAAATGTAACATATTGAAAATATAACATATGAATTTTTCCACAACTTTTGTGTTTTGTTTTATGTTGTATTGATGTATTTTTAAAATATGTTTTTGCAAATAAACAGCAGGTAACTGTGCTTTATATACAGATATATGTATGTACATAACACAATATACACACAAATAATAAGAGACCACCAAACCATCAAAACCTTAAATCTGAACTGAATAAAGGCGCCTCTTGCACACTGTCTCGACTAACGTGAGGGAAACGAGACACAACAATAAAAACAGAAACAGTAACGGGAGGAAAACGAGGGCATCTTCTCTCAACATCCAGCACCAACACCATGACCTCTGGATCACTGTACACACTGAAACAGGGTGAATGATGGACAACCCAGTCCCAGTGGGGGCGCAGGGGGTGGACACTTCAGAACGAGGCCTTTACAACCAGAAAAAAATATACATATTAACCCCACAAACATCCCACCTCCCACCACCCACTACCACACACACAAACACACACATACACATGCACACAGACTACAAGGGCATTGTGAACATAAGTGGACTGTGAATAAGAAAACAGCCTCCATATGCATATACACATTAACTATGTAGGCATTACCTATGTTGAACACAAGTGGACTATGGACTATGCATGTGTAAGACAGCACCGCCCATGTCCACACACAAACACACACACACACTTTATGTTATGAATATGAGTGTACTGTGAGTAAGAAAATACTCTGCATTTCTACAAACACACAAAATCAGGCCTGTGCAACAGGGGCAACCTCATCACCACCACCTCAACACGTTTTCCTGAATTCATAACAGAGAATCCATCAACTCTAAACCTACTAACACAAGTCACAGGGAGGATGCTCTAGGTGGTTAAACAGGATGGAAACTATAAAGGAGATGCAGAAGACCAGAAGTCAAGACACTAAAGAACAAATGTCCTGCACATATTTTGTTTTTTCCTGCTCTAACAGACCTGACCTTTCTAATTAGCAAGCCTTTTATGATGTAAACGACAAATGTTAACTCTAAATTACTGTCTACTATAAAATACCCTCCTGTTGGAACAAGTGGGCATTTTGGGTTTCTGATGGTACACCATAAAGTTCTTTAAAATAGACCCATACCTCAGTACTATCAACTGGATATTTATCATCCAGATTAGGACAACTAGCACTATTTACAGATCTTCCACAAGCTCTAGCTGTGTGAGGGAGGCATGAATAGGATGTTGAGAAGCAGAAACCATTCTTACCTGAAACAGCGATCCTCATGGAAGCCTCCAGTGGCCGATTGTTGTCGAGTGCACGACTCAGCCGGATTTCTCCAGTTGAATGATTCAGAATCAGCAGCTTCAGTTCATTTCCCGTCTCAAATGTGTAGAGCAGCTGGTCCGTGGCGTCCGGATCATGGGCTGGAATTTGCCCAATTACTCCTGTTGGGAAGCTGTTGGACCTGTCTGTCACATAGTTGTTGAAGATGATCTGGAAGTTCTTGAGGACAGGCACATTGTCATTCTTGTCAATGAGCTTAATGTGGACGGTGGCTCGGCTGACAAGGGGAGCGGATGTGGCCTGGACCACGATTACATACTCAGAGCGGGTTTCATAGTCAAGGTCCATCAGGGCTGTTAGCTCACCAGAGAAGATGTCAAGCTGGAACACCTCTGGGATGTTACCCTCGACAATCTGGTACATGATCTGGGCGTTGCTGCCTTCGTCCGGGTCTGTGGCTGAAATGTGGGCTACAACCAGTCCAATGGGGCTGTTCTCCTCCACATAAATATCAAACTCGTCCTTTTCAAACACTGGTGGGTTGTCATTTACATCCAGAATCGTGACCTGAATGTCTACGGACGTTCTGAGGGCAGGAACTCCTTTGTCCACTGCAAAAGCCTGAAGGTTGTAGATGGGAGTGTTCTCGCGGTCCAGACGTCTCAGTGTTCTGACAATTCCGGATGTGGACTCAATGATGAAATCACCATCACCGTCATCACCTCCCTGGAAGGTGTAGAAAACTCGGCCATTCAGGCTAGAGTCTTGGTCAGTAGCAGAAACTTGGACGACGCTAGTGTAGATGGGCACGTCCTCCATGACTGAGCCCAGATACCGGTCCCGCAGGAAGCGAGGCGAGTTATCATTCACGTCGTTCACTAAGATCTCCAGGTAGGTAGTGTCTGATTTCTGAGGTATTCCGTTGTCACGAGCCGTGATGGCTAATGTGTACGAAACTTGGTCTTCGTAGTCCAGCTCCATCTGGGTGGTCACGGCACCCGTATCTGGGTCTATGTTAAACTGAGGAATGCTATCATCCATGAAATACGTGATCCTTGCGTTTTCACCTGTGTCTTCATCTGTGGCACTAATCACAACGACAGTGGTGCCCACAGGACGATCCTCATTGATGTTGACAGTGTAATGTGAGCTCTGGAACACCGGCCGGTGTGTGTTAGCGTCTGTAACATTGACAAAAACCTTGGCCGTGTCAAAGCGTGTGCCATCTGAGGCAGTGACACTCAAAACATACTGCCGCTCCAGCTTGTAGTCAAGTGGGAGTGCTAGTGTGATCAGCCCACCACCACTCTGGCTGGTGATGGAGAAGCGGTTCCGGGTGTTTCCACTAGAGATCTGGTACGTCACAACACTGTTTATGTCCTGGTCCACCGCGGACACCGTCACCACACTGGTTCCCACAGCTGCATCCTCATTCAGGCGCATGTAGTACGCCTTCTGAGTAAACTCTGGATTGTTGTCGTTCACGTCTAAGATGGTCATGCTAATGCTAGCAGAGGACGACATGATTGAAGTTCCGTGATCCCGGGCCTCCACTCCAAAGTTGTAGAAGTCCACACTTTCTCTGTCCAGCTCAGCCGCCACTATTATCCACCCGGTGCTGTTGTTTATTGTGAATGGGAAGTTTGTGGTTATTTCCGTAAGCCTGTACTCCAGTCGTGAATTCTCGCCAGAATCTGCATCTACAGCTTGGATGTGTATGACAGAGTATCCAATCGGAACATTTTCCAGCACTGTAGCTTGAAACGGAGTGCTAACAAAAATTGGAGCATTGTCATTAATGTCCAGCACTTGCACAGTCACTAGACCAGAGATGTTAGACAGTGGAGGACGGCCGCCGTCTTGCGCCCGAATACGCAATGTGTACTCCTTGTTCATCTCATAGTCCAGCTGGCTCACAAGATCCACCTTTCCTGTTTGCGCATCGATGTAGAACTGTCCTCTGGTGTTACCGCTCATGATGCTGAAGTGAACAACAGCATTGCTGCCTCGGTCCTGGTCAGTAGCTGTCACCTGCAGGATCTCTGTGTTGGGCACCCGATCTTCAGGTACCTGCACAATATAGCGCTTTTCACTAAACTGTGGGGCATTGTCATTGTCGTCCTCCACCACGATGTTCACAGTTGCCGTAGCACTGCGAGGACCAGGATCACGACCTTGATCATTGGCTTCAACCAGGAGCACGTAGGACTCAACCATCTCGCGGTCCACAGCACCACGGGTTCGGATCACTCCAGAACGTGAGTCGATCTCAAACACTTCATTGGATCCATTTCCGTTGAGGATGTGGTAGAGGATGTTGCCATTGACAGGCGCGTCTCCATCCGTGGCTCGGACTGTTAGCACTTCGTAGCCAATCTCCAGGTTCTCCCTCACACTCTCTTTGTAGTCCTGCTGCTCAAACACAGGATCATGGTCGTTGGTGTCGCTCACTGTTACAGTTAGAGTCGCCATTGCAGTGCGCCGTGGCGCTCCATGATCGATAGCTGTCACACGGAACACATGAGTTTCCTTCGTTTCTCTGTCCAGCTCCTCCACTGTGGACACCAGGCCAGTTTCGGCATCCACAGAAAAGAGGTTATTGGAGCGGCTGTCAAACAGGGCTTCGATGAAGTAATCCAGCCTCCCTGCTTCACCCTCATCCGGGTCCACAGCTCTCAGCATGACCACAGAAGTCCCAGCTGGTCTATTCTCCGGAACAGACACCTGGTACATGGGCGGCTGGAACTGCGGGTTGGCATTGGCACTCCTCTTCCTCCTGCTCAGCAAGCCGGACTCTGAACTCTCTGCGGCACTCCACAGTAACTTTTCTAAGTAGCTCTGCCTGAAGGGACCCTGACCCAAGCGCCAGTGGACATGCACAAACCTACCGGCGCCTCTTCCCATGCAGTGCAGGTCAAACTCCAGCAACGAGTGGTCCTGAAAACACAGCGGTGTGGAGGTGACCAGCCGCCCCTTGCTGAAAGACAAAGAGGATGTTCCAGTTAGGTTACAGGACAGCCCATGAGTCCTTGCAGCAGGCAGGACGTCCTGCGGCCAGAGAAGTCCTACACCTGCCTCCAGGCACTGGGGTGCTTGTAGCAAACTGACAACGTCCATGTCCCATCGGTCCCTGCGGGCGGGTCTGTTCGCACAGCTGGACCCCCAGACGTGCACTAGGTACTGGCCCACCACCAGGTGCCTGAGCTCGACCCCTGCCACAGCGCTTGTGCAGTCCGCCACCGTGTGCAGCACGAACGGGTTTGAAGGCAGCGACCTGCACCTCAGCGACTCCCTGACGGACACGGTCCCCAACTCCGCGTCCACGCGCAGAAAATTCCGCGTGAATTTGGGGGAGATGACCTGCTCCAGAGCGCAGGACGCACCTCCATGCGCGCTCGCGATGACCGTGCCGGGTCGCGCGTCCTCACCCACGTGCACGACGAAGCCGCGCAGAGAGGAGAAGAGCGCGACGCTGATAAACGCGGCGAGAAACGAGCCCAACTTCATGTCTGGCCGCTTCTGCTCGCGGTTCTCTCGTGCTTTGTCCTCCTCCTACTCCTCCTCTCCTGCTTCAAACTTTTCCTCTTGTCGCGCGCGCCTGCTGGCGAGGGTCCATGCTCCGCTCGGTAATCCGGCACGACTCTAGAGAGAAAACGGAGCGCGCGCGCAGTTTGTGTCCAAAAACCTCCCCTCTCTCTCTCTCTCTCTCTCACACACACACACACACACACACTCCTTCGCTCTCTCTCTCTCTCACACACACACACACACGCACACACACACACTCCTTCGCTCGCTCGCTCTCTCTCTCTCACACACACACACACTCCTTCGCTCGCTCGCTCTCTCTCTCTCTCTCTCTCACACACACACTCTCTTTCGCTCTCACACACGCACGCGCTCCGTGCTCCGCTCGCTTTTGCGCACTCGTGAAAATGGCTCCTACCAGCCCCGGCGTACATTTACATAAACCTGTTTCAATACGGAGCGAGAGAGAGAGAGAGAGAGAAAAGGGCGGGTGGGGGAGAGGGGGCGGGGCAGCTTTTAAAAAGGGCAGGGGGTGTCTGGGGGGTTAGCCGGATAACTTAAACCCAAAGTGAGAACAGTCAATTACTGTCCATTATCTCGAGCTCGAGCTTAAACTGAACAGCTTTGCTATATTAACTACCCCCCTCTCTTTTGCTCTGTGTGTGTAAGGTAGAATGGGGTGGACAGCATGTGTGTGTGTGTGTGTGTGGGGGGGTGGGGGGTGGGGGGGTCATGGAAACGGGTGTAGCCACCATAGACCGGGGGGCAGTTTACTTTTTTATTTGACCCACAAACTGCAAACAAAACAATATAATGAATACAAAATGGACAATAATCAGGAATGGAAATGAAAGAGAGGAACAGATTGGTAAAGGAAGGGGAAGGGAGAAAAAGAAAGGAACGATAAAGAAGAAGGGAATGAAACGGTAAACAATGAAAAGATACAAAAGAAAGAGAGAAGGGAGGGAGAGGCAGTGAAAAGTGAGGGAGAGAAAGGGGGAAAGGGGAAAAAGAAGGTGATAGGATAAAAACGAACAGAAATTGAGAGGATTAAGGAATGAAATGTTTTAAAAGAAAAGAGAAAGAAAACATGGGAGTGGAGGAAAAGTAAATGAGAAAAGATAAAAAGAGGAAAGAGAAAGAGGGAATGTGAGAGCGAAAGATGGGAACGGGGAAAATGTAGAGAATAAACCCACCGGACGCACCGGTTTAAGGACACTGCGGGGACCCAAAGGTCACTGAAGGTTCAGATACTCTGTTACACAGAAACACAGCTCATGAAAGGAAACAGTCGAGTCTCATTCTCTTTTATTCTGCACAATGAAAGTGTCTGAACCAAAGAGAGCCGAAACGAACCGAACTCATTATTTCTTAAAGATTAAAACCCAAACCTGCGCAGAAACCAGACGGCAGCCTAACTAGATCGTGTCTCTGGCGCCCCCTGCTGCTCCGCGCGCGGCGTCGCAGGAACGAGCGGCCGAAATGTTCCCACCTGCTCACTGGAGCTGATCCTGGACCACATTCCACTCCCCGCATTATGGCACCTACACCCTCGGTTTCATATAGAAGTGATCATGTCTGTGGTAACCACTAATTACAAACTGAGAGAAAATTCATTTCTTACACAACATTACTTTTGCAGAGACTTATCCAAAGCAAATTACAACCAGGTTTCAGGATGGTGTGGGAACCAGAGCAGAGTACTAAGCGCTAAAATATTGATGAAGGGCAAGAGTCTGGACTGGGTTTACCGCGTGTATAGGGATGGCAGAGCCAGACGATGTTCTTTGGAGGACTGGAGGGAGCGAGTAGGAACAAAAGGCTGAATGATAGGCTTAAGGTAGCTGGGTGCAGCCTTTGGATTGGTTGAAGATCAGCCGAGCTGCTGTGTTCTGAACCAGCTGTAAAGATTTTATCATGCAAGCTGGAAGACTGATTAGGAGGGCAGTATTTTACGTGGTTATGTCTGCCCCCTACTCTCAACGGTTCATTTGTATGTGATCTTGCCTATGTCCTACACCTTCAGTTACATTCAGAGCTGATTTTGCCTGCTCTAGCCCCTTGGTAAAACTGGGAGACAATTTTTGTGTAAGCTATTCAGGCCTGTGCCCTGCTTCTTGTTTTATTTGTATGTGATTATCACTATACCCTACTTTCTGCTTTTTTTGTGTGTGATCAGGCCCACACCCTCTGTTCTGTTTTAGAAATTATATTTTTGTCCTAAGCCCTTTGTTAAATTTGTGAAGCAATCACACCTTCATCCCAACCTATACTTATCATTAGTAAGCAATCATATTTCAGAGGTCTCCATCCAATGAGGTGTGGACCAGCATCTGTCCACCAGTCATTTGGTACCAGGCCATACAGATAAGACAGAATAAAAATCTCGTCATGTCTCCGTCATGAGAGGACATCAAAAATTTAGCCCACAACCTAGCAAAAATGAGAAACAACAAATGCATGTTGTTTTTATCATGTTGTTTAAATCTGTGAAATTTTGCCATACATGTTATTTTTAATCAATCATGCTCCTATGTTAACTTTGGGAAGCAATCAAACCTGTACTCTACCCACTACAATTCATTAACGTGTCTTCATTAAGTACATTTCTCCTGTTGACCTTTGATCATTCATATATTACTCAAAAACAGCAGCGTCTTGTGTCATATTTGTCAAACATGATTGAACAAGCTACTTTTATGAAGACACATTAACATTAGTCTACAAAACAGTACCTCATTTACTGTGTTCCAAATATTGGACATACTTGAATAGCTCCTAGAAAAATTTAAGCTGTAAAAAGAAAATATGTTCCCATATGTTCTGTTTATAGTGTCTGTCACTTCAAACTGTAAGGTGGTCTTGTTTGCTGTAGGGTTAAAAGTGTGTGTGTGGTCTCTAGAACTACAGGCTGATCAATTATCACTCAGTCATCTAAGAAATCGCCAAATAAATTTTTTAAAATTAGTTTTAATCCCTTTTAATTCCTGTGGGAAGCGCTGTTTCATAATCTGTTTCAGGACAGGGCACGATAAGAATTGCATAATTTACAGTTCTACCATTTTACTTTTTTATTGTTGCTGGAGGCTCCAATAATACATGAACTGTAAGCTTTACAAAAACAAACGAACAAAAAAAACAAAACAAAAACAAAAAACAGATACACGCAAAATTCCACCCCCAAACAAAAATAAGAATGCAAAGCTTCAGGCTGGAGAAAGAGAGAAGAAAAAAAAAAAAGAGTGAAAAAGGAAGGATTGAGGTGGATCTATAAAGTTTTTCAGTAAATAATTTTTGTTTTTAGACTTTTAGATTCAGCAGCTCCGTTTAAAAGCATCCTGCCGCCCCCTGCAGGACAGACGGGACGTCCCGGACCAGGCTGATGACCTCCAGGCAATTATTGGCCCAGAACACACACCTGCACACCCTTCAGGACAGACTGGAGTAATAGCTACAGGATGCATCTCTCCTGCACCGCACACCTTTCTGTAACCGTCTAATATAATTACAGAGAGAAAAGATACGAGGAGGAAGAAAGAGAGTGAACAGAGAAACGAAAGTGAGATGCCTCGAAACTTGCTTTAAAAACAAACAAACAAAAAAAGCCCCAAAAAAAAGCACGAAGCATTTTCTCCTTTTTTGTCATTTAATTTCCACAGACGGGACCGGACAGTGCAGCGGTGATGGGAGAGACGACAAAAACTGGAACGACAAAATAAACATGAGGTGAGAGAGAGAGAGAGAGACAGACAGAGAAAGAGAGAGAGATAGAGTGAGAGAAAGAGAGAGAGAGGCAAGGGACGAGGGGTCTCTAGCTCTGCTGTTTGCGTTTGTTTAGCGCTCCGATCAGGTCGGTCCGGAGAGCCTCCTGCTTGGACTTGTCGGCCAGGATCTGGACGCTCCTGCAGATGGAAACACAGAAGAATTAGGGATGAGAGAAGAAAGACAAGACAGTACATGAGCGGGTAGAAGTTAATGAAGTGCATCGCTTTCACACAGAGATATAGACTTTCTCTCACTGACCGGAGAAAGTGTAGCTGAAATTAGAACACACACGGGATATGTTAATCGGTAAATGTTAAATAAATTAAAACACAAATAATAACATCAGTCCGTCTGCACCTGCCTCTCTGTTCTATTTACATGTTACAGCACCTTCATCAGGAACTCTACATTCCTTCTTTCCACTTTAAACCTTTAACGCCTGCTCCCTACACCCCTGCTCCCTAAAGCCCCACACCCTACGGCCCTGCTCCCTAAAGCCCCACATCCTACGGCCCTGCTCCCTAAAGCCCCACACCATACGGCCCTGCTCCCTAAAGCCCCACACCATACGGCCCTGCTCCCTAAAGCCCCACACCCTACGGCCCTGCTCCCTAAAGCCCCACACCCTACGGCCCTGCTCCCTAAAGCCCACACCCTATGCCCCTGTTCCCTAAACCCCACACCCTACAACCCTGCTGCCTAAACCCCACACCCTACACCCCTGCTCCCTAAAGCCCACGGCCCTGCTCCCTAAAACCCCACACCCTACAGCCCTGCTCCCTAAAGCCCCACACCCTATGGCCCTACTCCCTAAAGCCCACGGCCCTGCTCCCTAAACCCCCACACCCTACGGCCCTGCTCCCGAAAGCCCCACACCCTACGGCCCTGCTCCCGAAAGCCCCACACCCTACGGCCCTGCTCCCAAAAGCCCCACACCCTACGGCCCTGCTCCCGAAAGCCCCACACCCTACGGCCCTGCCCCCGAAAGCCCAACACCCTACGGCCCTGCCCCCGAAAGCCCCACACCCTACGGCCCTGCCCCCTAAAGCCCCACACCCTACGGCCCTGCCCCCTAAAGCCCCACACCCTACGGCCCTGCCACCTAAAGCCCCACACCCGAAATCAGGACTTCCAGCATACTTGGCTAACTCCTACACTACCCCCTGCCCCCCACACCTCAAGCAAAGTCACCATGGCAACTAACACAGTCAACGACATCTAAACTGTCCCAAGTTTGGGGTTTCAAATGTTGCAATCAAGGTGAGCAGTCAGGTTTTTTTTTTTTATCCGTGGCACCAACACAGCGAAAATGTTGCTTTTAAGTGGAGAAACGGAGGGAGAGAAGCAGAACACAGCATTGCTTCTTTTTCATGTTCAATAATAACAGGATTAATCCCGGCCTGAGTGTGCCGTCTTCATCATGTAATAAAAACAGCACATTTACACACATCTGTGTATTCAGCCTACAGCAGTTCAGTTATAAAGAGTGTTTCGGTCCAGAATTCTTTTTGAACAAGGCACAAAACAACATGGCCAATGAGAACACAGGTCGTTTATATATATCTGGTGAAGTAACAATAACGGCCTGTTTAGTTTTAAGAGATAAAAATAGGCCAGGAATCAGTGTAGAATTGAATTAGGACTGTTTTCAGCTCATGAACCACTCATTCTTTCACACACACTGAAGTTCTGTGTTATTTTATAGAGTTAGTGTTCAAGGCACATGCATTCATTTCTTAATTTTGGGTTAAAGTAGAGGTTTGTGAACTTGAAGATCTCCAGCTTGCTACAGTCACAGCACTGCAGCTGCAGGACACACACATGCGCCCTCAGGATCACACCAAAACCATGCATGTGTGTGTACACATACACACATTCCGAGCCCTATACCTCCAGCCCTAGTCTATGAAGATCTGGCGCTGCGTGAGAACCTGCGAGAGCTCTCTCTGCAACTGCCTGTACTTCTGATTATCAGGGAGAGACTCGATAGATCTGAAAAACGGACAGAGAGAGAGCAGGAGAGAAGTAGTATAGAAAAAAGAAAGATAGAGAAAAGAAGAGAAATGCAAAAATAAGATTGAAGAATAGAAGAGAAAAAAGGAAAACAGAAAAGAAAAAGAATAGAAAGTAGGAGAAAAGTATAAAGGGAGAAAGAAGATGAAGAGGGGAGAGAAAAGAGAAGGTAAAAAAAGGAGAGAAGAAGAAAACAGAAGAGGAGAGAAGAGAGTAGAGGAGAAAAGAGAGTAGAAGAAAGAGAAGAGTTGTATGAGAAATAATAGGAGGTGAAGCAGATGGAGAGGATTCTGTGGTATCTGAAAAGAGAGTGGACAGCACAGCTCTGGGGGAGGGGGAGGGGGGTCTTTTGAAAATTCTCTCTCTGTCACATGAACATAGAACATCTCCCTTCAGGTACAATGTCATACACATCACTTATGAGCCTCATACATCACTCTCTAATATTTTGAGGGTCTTCAGATTAATAATCAGTTGCGTTGGGTAATAATTAAACCTGTCTGACCCTTTTAGCCCAGTTTATGCACAGACAGAGCACAACATAGACACAGTCACACTCCAAGATCCACTGTGGCGTGTGCATGCCTGTGTTTGTGTGCGTGTGAACGAAGAGAGAATGGGCTAAAATGATATGAGACAGATGTAATTTTTACCTCACAGCACTGGTAATGTTATGTAAGCAAGAGTACATGAAGAGATAAATTACATAAGAGATAAATTCTCTAATAACGATTTTACAAATACAGTACTGTGCAAGTCTTTGGCACTTGTGCAAATTGTTTAAAATCATTTCTATCAGCAGTGGCTTCTTTCTGCCAGCAAAAGCAGCAGAATAAATGCAAACAAACAAGAAAGCAGTAAAAAAGTATCAATATTTCTTTTTTCTAAAAAGTAGTCGCTATTTTGTGAGCTGGTTAGAAGAACACAGGTTTGGATCCAGGTTTCTGCTCAGTGTCTCCAGTCATTGGGTGAATGA
>JBBPDC010000135.1:13801749-13827690 GCA_037974485.1 Hemigrammopetersius urotaenia
ACACACACAAACGCATTCACTCATACATTCTCACTCACACACACAAACGCATTCACTCATACATTCTCACTCACACACACAAACGCATTCACTCATACATTCTCACTCACACAAACGCATTCACTCATACATTCTCACTCACACACAAGCGCATTCCCTTACAGTCTCACACACGTTTCTTCACACTCACACACACTTTCACACAATGATTTGCAATTTCACTGACTCTCACATACACACTGATTCTCATGGCGGTTTGTGCTTACATTTATTCACATTCTTACTTGTGCTCACATACTTATTGACACACTGTTAAGTATCTTCATCCACACCTCCTTAAAAAACATAAATATACATTTGTAGGTGCTTTCATGCACTCATACACACTTCCATTATGCGTCACTTCATATACACAGTCATACTTGCATACACTCCAATCTAGAAAGGTGTGTCTGTAATTCTCATTTAAAGAAAAATGAAAACGAAGCTGGGTGGTGGTCAGTGTATCTTGACCTCCAGTGAGTTTGTAAGATTGTTTGAATGTTTTTCCGCCTGCCAGCTGTTCACTGTTTCTCCATGTTTTTGCAGCAAGCGCGGTTTTGATGTGCGGTCGTTCGGAACGGGAACCCATGTGAAGCTCCCTGGGCCGGCTCCGGACAAGCCCAACGTATACGACTTCAAAACCACTTATGAACAGATGTACAGCGATCTGGTCCGAAAAGACAAGGAACTGTATCCCATTCACACATACACACAGAACTTTACAGTGCCCCATTTTGCCCACACTTATTTATTTTTAAAGCACCTTTTACCGGGAGACGGAAGGCGTGCAACGAAACCTTGTTATCCAAGCCTACAAGAAGAAACTCTTGTATGTACAGTACTGTGCAAAAGTCTCAAGATCCCGATTTCTTCATATTTTGCTCACCTGGGGTGGGTGGTAGCCTAGTGGTTAGGGAGTTTCCCCTGCAATCAGAAGGTTGTGGGATCCACACAGTGTTCCCCAGGTGCACCTCAATGGTGGCAACTGCTTCACTTGGTTAAATGCAGAAAAAGAATTTCACATTTGCGCTGTCAGGGGGCACTTTACCTTGTTGGTACAAAAATGCTATTTTATGTCTGCCAAACTTTCTTTGGCATGGTAAATAGATTATATAAAATAAATGGGAATAAATATTAAACAGTGACAGGCTGCATATTGCTTAAACTTATTGGGATTGTCCACCAGTTTCTTCACTCATTTAGGCTTTAAGTTAGATGTGCTTTGTTCTGCTTGAATGATTCCTACATAGGTCGCTGTGTGGCTTAACAAATGAATGTTCCGCTGAAACTGGTCAGGTTCAGGGACTGGACTGTAAACGAGTGTCTTTGGAAGTCATTCAGACGGCCTGGAGAACTTCCTCAAGACCACATAATACTGGAAAGTCTGGTTTTTGAAACGAAAATATGAAGTGACTGTTGCACAGTGCTGTACAAGTCTACTCATTTTGAGTGAGATGGATGGAAAAACATAGCTTGTTGTGGGTTTGTGTAGGTTTTTTGTTTTTTAGGGCTTCAGAATGTCCTCAGTGGGACAGTGTGGAGGACTTCTTTGCTCTTCTTTGAGCTTCAGAAGCAGACAGCCCACGCAGCAGTAATCAGTATAATATAAGCTTTGTATAAGCATGGCGTCTCTAATGGTCGTCCTGAGCTGCACTCTTATAATTAACAGCCACTGACTGAGCTCCTCATGCAGTGATGAAGGACCATTACTATAGTAATGATCCTGTTCACACCTGTCATGAAGGTCTGTCTTGGTTGAGATCACTACAAGTGGACAACTCGAACCATTCCATTCACCAGGGAGCTGGGAATGACATCGCACTGCGTTCTGGTACAAGAAGTTGACAGGTTTTAGCTAGGTTAGCCGCGGTTAGCTGTACCAGTTACTGCATTGCACTATATGTTGTCGTAGTAACACTTCTGCTGGTGGACCCTGGACAGCACTTTGTCCCAGACTTGTTCTAATGGAACAAAAGTGCTAATATGCAGTCTTTACTGCTAAGGAACTGAACAGTCAGTAAGGAAAGCAAGTTTCTAGGCAGACTTCAAGGGGGTTCTAGTTTATTGTCTTATGTTCAAATGGACTATACACAGACCTGATCATTCGGACCACACTAGGAGGAGGTTTGATATAGTGGTGTGTATGAAGCGTGTCGCCTTTTCCACTGCTTTGGTGCTGAAGTTTCCGCTAAGATGAGTGACCGTGTCTCAAACCACACCCACAACAGCGTCTCATTTTCAGATACTGGATATATTTAAATACCTGAACATCAAAATTTCAACCCATTGAATGTCAACTTGTACTGCTTTTTAGAAGATCCTCCTTTTTGTCCCTGAAGTATTTTTCCCAGTTTTTTTAGCTTGATTTTTTTTTGCTGTTGATGGGTCAAATCCCACAACTTTCAGTTTTTATCTGTGCTTTTGCCTTTTTGTTTCTTTGTTTCTAATTTCTTTTGCATTTCAGACAAAGGCTACACTTTTAGCTCAGGGTAATGATTTCATCAGAACCACCACAACCCGTGGACTTCGGCCACCTGTCAAGACATCACAGGTACTTTGTTCTAGAGCAGTGAAGTTTTGGTGCCGGCTCTGAGCCGATATTGCGGCAGTGGCGCCAGATTTGGAAAATATGGTACAGGTACAATGGAAAAGGAGAAAGTGAAGTACCACCTTCTCGACCAGGGTCCCCATTGGTCCTTGTTCTCAGTTTGTTTGATTTCTTGTAGTTTCCAGTGAGGGCTCTGTGAGGGAAGTGTGACTGCTGCCTCCCTCTTTAGACACTCATACTTTTCAGACAGTTGGTGTTTGTCCACAGAGTGAAGACAGAACGTCTTATGACCATTCAGGACACATTTATGCCCTGTATGGCACAACTAATATGATGCAAGTATGAGTATCACTGGAGTGGAAAACTGCTTTTCGTTATCAATGGATTTCAAGACTTTTTCAGCTGTTCACACTACTTTTGCCCCTCAGTGTAGCTATAGATGTTTTTTTTGGTAATGTGGGTGATACCTCATTAGCTTCAAGCCTTTTTCAGCCAATACAGGTGCTTCTGCCACTCCATTACCCACCCCCCCCCCCTCTTTTTTTTTTTTTTTTTCTTTCCCCCTGTCGCTGAGTTTTCCAGATCAATCTTGCACGACTTTGTCATTGCAGAGGCACAAAACTGGTTTCACAGTCCTAACTCTGCTAAGTACAACAATTAAGAAATCTTAAATAGCTAAATGATTGTTGAATAAAAGTGTAAAGCTAACACACATGGACGGTTAACATGTAGTATGGAGAATACAGTAATAGACAAACACTTACCAGCAGAAATATAGCATTTTAGACTGCTGCATGTTGAGTCAACAGGACCAGGAAGTGTAGTGAATGTCCAGTAGTGAAAACAGTTTAATTTGTATGTGTGCTTTAGTGCCGGGTCTGTAAATGAGATTTAGGGTCCACGGCGGGGTCAGAGTTCTAGCTCATGTCTCTGAGGGTATAAACTGTTCTTAAATCTGTGATGTGGTGGATCTAAAATGGAAAAGGGCCAACTTGTTTTAGCAATTTAAGAACTTTTGCCTCCGTCAAAAGGAGGCGTCCGTGGTTACGCAGTCGGCCTTCACGTCTGCTAGTATCGAAATCGTAATCATGCACTTATCCTCACATTTGGGGCACAGAACACCATTAGTGAGGGGGCAAAGCTTATTTTTTCAGTAACGTGGTTCTGATGTTCTCCAATCAAACACTTTGACCGCCCTAGAATAACTCTGGAGAGATTTTTTAATATCCATTTATCCATCATTTATTCCTGTTCCTGCTGGTCCTGGAGGTGCAAATGCGTGCAGTGCTTGATTAATATTGAACCCAAAAACAGTTCTTACAAGGCTGTTTCAGCCAGGTGAGCCTCTCTTTTCCAATTTTCCTCCGTCAGAACAGCCGGCTGGAGGATGGAAATTATTTTTAGTGTCAGTGTTGTGCAAAAGTCTAAGGCACCTACAAAAATGTTTTAAAAACTGTTTTTTTTTTTTCCCCACACAATTATTACTAAGTATACTAAATTGAATAAATGCAAATAACAGTAAATAGTGACTTGGTGTACACGTTCAGCTCTTTCATTAGCAGTAGGAATTATTTCTGTTTTTCTCAATTAGAATCCTTGTCTGGAGGAGGAAAATTATTTGTCGTTTTGGATGACTAGTTTTTTTTTTTTTTTACATCAGTGTTAATAAATGCATTCCTTTTCTTTGCTAGATAAAATATTGGGTTTGAAGTCTTTTTAGCAGCTCTTGTCTGTTTTCCTCTTTCAGACTGATGTCAAATCCTCCTTCATGCTGTTTTATTTTTCACTCAATCTTCTCAGCCATGCTTTAGTAATGTAGTTGAGGTTTTGCTGCTCCAAGCTTACACAGCAGGCCTGGTCATAACCTTCCTAATGGCTGGATGCTAACTGCTAATCTCATTAATCTTTTAGTCGTTCACAAATGGGTTCAGCAGACCCCCTGCCTTGCAAACGTTCTAGATGTCTGCACAGAAGAAACATTTGGGTTTCACATGTGAAAAAGTATGTATACATTTAATACATGCTGACCGAAAACAGATTCCACTGCATGGGACCCTTAAATAGCCACATCAACTTGATGAAGCTCATCTGTAGTAATTTATCATGTTGACATGTGACGCCCAGGCCCTTTCAAATAAGAGACATGTAACGTTTAATATCGATAAGATGTTCATTAGGTAAATTTGCAACTGAGAAAATCAATCCAGGCTGAACGTAGACCGAAATAAAATACTAATCCCGTCCAGTTTTAGGCCAAAATGAAAAATGTTGATATCCAGGTGAAAAATTACAGGTACAAATATATTAAAAACTATATGTATGTATATATAAAACTATTTGAAAATATATCTCGGGCATGTTTTAATAACTGGATCATTACTCTGTATTAGCTCTGAGCTGCTTCAGAGGCCGTTTGACTGCAGTTTTGGGCCTTAAGCCTGTTGATACTGCAGTTTACCAGCAGGGGTCATTGCTACCCCATCTGAAAGTGAAGAAAGGCCTTTGTTGCCCAGATTTTAACAGTACCTGTTAAACAGAACAGAAACTGTTGACACAGGACAGTTCCTCTTCTAAAACTTTGTTTTAAGGTCAGTAGGCAGGAACCTCTATTTTCACCTCTTTGTCTTTTCCTGCACCAGCCCTCAGAGATTCAACACTCATCCAGGATGATGTGTCAAAAAGTAACAAGCCAATGCCATATTTTATCTGTTTATAATCATTTTAAGGATTAGACCGTGTGGAATCCACTTAAATGAGGATCTAAAGTACAGTTATAGTTCGTCTTCTGTGTGCAGTCCAGTTTTTGGTTTTTTTTAACAGACACTCAGACATCCGTTCTCATATAAACTGTCTTGTGGGAGCAGATTTACTCCTCAGGGCAAAGGAGCCGTCGTATGTTTTGATATTTCCATAGTTGGGATCTAGCTTGTTTGGTGTATCATGTTTCTGTTTTCTTAATGAAAGTGGATTTTTTGTGAGGGCTGACTAAGCCTAAATTGACTTTTGCCTCACTTTAGATTCCAATACTTTAGGCCTGAAGTTCCTAGATGTGCCCCACTTATCTTTGGGAACTATTTTGCCCCATGACACCCATTATACATCCCTCCACCATGTATTAGTTTTAGGACAAAAATTCTCTAACTTCTGGTCGAACAATGTCTCAGACATCAGGTGGCGCAACCATAACCATTTGATGGAAAACTGTAGAGCATTTAGATGTCTGGTTCCATTCACCACCACTGTGAGCAGACTCGGGAAGTTTAAGACCTAAAGCACTTAGTTATGCAGAATGAAGGCTAAAGACTTTTGGATATTTTTGAAAGCCATTTATCAGCTTCTGGTAGTTTGCATATTCGGATGGTGACGATGGGGCACTAGATTTCGAAGCAGAGAGACTGTTTGACCATTTGGGGGCGCTGAGCCTCCACAATTGGAGCTGGATGCTGCTTCATTAGTTTAAACAGCTGAAAGAGTTCAATTCTCCAATGGTGTGTTTAATGCAGCAGGATTTTTTTTCTTTTTCTTCTTTTTTTTCCCTGTAGGTCAGAGGTGTAGTTTTCTTTGCCCTGTCTGTTTGGTTTTTTGAATGTGAGTGTTTTTCCTTGACGCTGCTGTTGCTCAGATACACGCAGAACGGGATCCTGCACATGCTGGAGCGGAATAAGCGCATTAAGCCGAGGCCGGAGCGCTTCCAAAGCTGCAAAGAGCAGTTTGACTTGGTCATTACTTGTGAGGAGAGGGTGTACGACCAGGTGCTGGAGGGTGAGCAGCTTATCAGCTTTAGATTCTCTCTCGCACATAGTTTGGTTTCATAGTTGCCAGTTTGCTGTACTGTTTTTAAATGTTCAGTTTTACCTTCAAACTGTAGCACTGCTTAATTGTACCATTTTAGGGTGGAACGGAAATTATCCATCCTTTCTAGGCCATGTTCTAGAACACCCAAGGGTGCCTGCATGATCTAGAATGGTATTGGAAGAGCTGCGGATTGAGTGTCTGTGTACGTGTAACATGATCTCACTGTGTGTTTGTTCTTTAGACCTGAACTCCCGAGAGCAGGAGACGTTTCAGCCTGTACATGTCATTAATGTGGACATTCAGGACAACCATGAGGAGGCCACACTCGGAGCCTTCCTTATCTGTGAGCTCTGCCAGTGTGTGAGTATTTAATGCACATACACACACTCACACTCTTTAGCGTTGAGCTGAGGGATGTGTGAGTGACAAGCTCCAGTGTTGGTGAGTTTGTACAGTCAGTTTAGAATCTCATTTTTTCTTCTTTTCCTTTCTCCATTTTCTCTTTTGCTTTTTTATTTTGTTATGCCTCCCCCTCTCTCAGATCCAGCACACAGATGATATGGAGAATGAAATAGATGAGCTGCTTCAGGAGTTTGAGGAGAAAAGCAGCCGTCCGTTCCTGCACACGGTCTGCTTCTACTGAGCAGTTACATGCACAAACACACACACACACACACACACACTCCTAAATGACCATGCACACACACACACACACACAACCATAGAGAATATATAATGGCCTTCTGTTTACACACACAACCTTAGACCTGTACTGATATGGTCAGACTTGAGACTGGCTTTGGTATTGGCCAGCACAGTTTGGGCCTAAAACTTACCTCCAGCTCAGGTCAGAGGTCACACAGCAGGATTTCTCCATTAGCCATATAACTTAAGCCTAAAGTGGGCATGATCCATTAAAGGTTGATCTAATGGTAGTAATATTAATATAAATAAATATTTGTACTTTCCAGGCGTAATACAGCTCAAAGGGCTTCAGAGTGTAGTCATAGGCCACATGAGTGTAAGGTTAAGCTCATTTAGGCAAATAGTCAGGACTGTCCATTAGTAGAAGACCCAGTGATCGTTTAGGCTAAAGCTGCCCAATTTGGAAAGAATAAGTGTTGCAATTTTACTGATACATATTGCGATTGCAATTTGTTTCAAGACATTACATACTGCCCAGATAATTTTGGAATTAAAAAGGCTTTGTCTGAATATTGTGTCAAATGGTACAGGCTGTTTTCAAATCATAGTTTTTGTGATGTCACAAAACCAAGACATTTAAATATAGTTCCTTATTCTGGCTACAGCAGTTTAGCTCCTCGCATTCATGTACCATTTTGCTGGCACCTTAGTAAAAAAAATCAGACTTGCTGTTGTACATAAATATCTCGATTAATCGGAACACCCAGCAACTCATCTGGAGCTGTGATTGCTCACCCTGTCAAACACTGTGATTGGTTAGAGACTCATTTGCATACTACAGTCATTTATAAGAGACTGATACCATGATAAAGATTAACAGACAATATCTTTGCAGCAATAGTTAAGGTTAAGTATTCCGCTAACTTGGATTTCTGCAATTGGTATGTCAGCTCTTTTCTGTAATGGATTGCCTGGACTTTGAGCTTAAGTTATCTGTCTAAACTGAATAACTTAATAATCTCCCCATGCAATAAACCCTGCAGTGAACTCACACTGTCTCTCATGCGCACACACACATTTTCACACACCCCATCAAACCCAAACACACTGACATCACCAACTGACAGCTCCTGCGTGCACGCACACACACAACCCATGCAGTCATGGTTGGCCAAACTCATATGGGGACATTTTTTTAAACGAAATTATGCATTTTTCTTTTTGTCCCTTTTGAATTAAACGTGCAGCATCAGGACACAATCTCTGCCCGGCATTTACAGTTTTTTTCCCCCTGAACACAGGCAGTTTTATTTTGCAGTCTGTTTTATAATGCTGGGGATTGTGTGTCGGATGTGTGTATATTTGTAGACAATGAGGTCTGAGGGTCAGAACTGAGTGGAATGTGTGTGTGTGACAGAGAGACTAGTGTTTTTACTTGAATAAGGACAGTGATGATGAACAGTGGCTGTTTCCAATGGTCTCTCTGTAATTTCTGTTTTTGTTTATAGTAATTATTTAAACCTTGAAAGATATTCAGGATGAAGTTGGCTTGTTTTTTTTTTTTCCAATTTTTTTTTTGTACATTGAAAATGAGTATAATTGTAAGCGAAGAACGCGCAAGTCCAGAGTGCCTGAACTTTTGTGTAAATACTATGCTATGATAAAAGAAAATAAACATCTGAAGCAGTGAAAGTCATCTGCGTACCTGATTTCACCCTCTTAGTTCTGATTACACTGAGCATTTGCTTTATTTTTTCCGCCTGCCTTGTGTTTACCCGCACAATACAGGGATTGGTTTACAGTTAGATTCTGTTTATCAGTGAGGGCTAAACACACACTGTCCATCCACAAGTTGGTGCTACAGTGGGTTTCTGATGAAGTGGCCACACAAATATTAGGTTTCCACTGATGGAAGGGATCTGATAAACAGATGGGCTACTCTCTCCTGGTGGGTGCTAAACTGGCCGGAGAATGTAGATATAAGGTAGGGGTCAAAATAGAGCAAAAATCTACAGGTAAGTGACCCCTAATAAACAAGATCACCAGGACACCTGAGAGACAACCAGTGTTATAGAAACATCAATTAAGATAATGAGGTGGCATTTATGCCCACACGCACACAGTGGGAATTTGAGCTGCATGAGCCTGATTTCAGTAACCCCCCACCTCTGGGTTGGGTTTCAGAGGAGTGTTTTACCTTTGCAGGTACTGAAGGGGCAAAGAGTGTGACAGACATTTAAAGGGAATTCCACCCATTTTTTCAAATTTCAAGTAACTCCCTGTCACAACTGTAAAAAGCTCTAAAAGTTCCATCAAATGGTTGTGGTTGCACCGTCTGACACCTGAGGCGTTCTACCAGGGTTTTGAGAAGCTTTTGGTCTTCAAACTAAACCCTTTCATGGTGAAGGAATACATGCATGGTGTTGTGAGGCCAATTACAGCAGGGGCCTTTCGCTGTGGTTACGTTTCAAGAGCACCCGCATAGTGAAAACTGCATTTTTTTTAAATTAAAAAGCCTGTTTTTATAATGTAAACCCTAAATATGCTCCCACAACACTTTAATTTCATTTTAAACTCAGTTTAATGCATTACCGTTAAATAAAATGTAAAGGTAAATAAATAACCCGAATCAGAAAACTTTATTGCTTAAAAACTGTTAGCATTAGCAGCGTGCAAAGACTTGTACACAAAGGAAACATTGAAATAACACTATCTACGAGACCCAAAGCCGTCACGCTACGTGCTGCAGCAGGCTTCTTTTCATGGCGGTCAACAATTTTTCAGTGTATATTACCGCCACCAGCCCAGCGGCGGCGGTAATACAGTTAGGTTCTCAGAAAAAAAAAAACCGCGTTAGAACTGAGGAATTACTGTAGTCCACAAAGAAAAGTAATTTAGTTCAGATTCACCATTTTGCCACAGTCAACACACACTGAGTAACAGGGAAATTCTGAGAAATGGGTGGCGGTTTCCTTTAACTCCAATGCTGCAGCTCACGGGGTTCAGCCAGTCAAAATGTATCATTTTACAGAGGGGGAGAGAGAGGATAGACATAGAAAGAGGAGAGAGAAAAGAAGCCAGAAGAGAAAGGGAGAGAAGCAGATAGAATGAGAGAAAGAAGCAGAAAACAAGAAAAAGGGCAAGAAGAGAAAGAAAGAGAATAAGATATAGAAGGAGAAAGAAAGAGAGATAGAGTTGTTGCCGGAGCCGTTAGGGGGCGCCACGTTACGCGACGCCCGCGAACGGAAGTGGATGGCGCGGAGCGCGAAACAGCGCTCCGCTGTAGCAGAATCGCACGAACTGCTCCTGGGGGTCGCAGTCGGGGCTCGAGGGGCAGTTGGTGGCCCGTGCGCAGGCATGGGGGATCGGCACGTGCTGACGTCGTGATCGATGGAGCTGCAGTGAGGAGGATGATCTTCATGCTCAGCGGCGCTGCTGTGGTGATGGTGAGCGCGCGCGCACACACACACAGACGCACACACGGGGTGTTTTGCACGCGCCAGCTGTGCAGTGGGAGCTCGTGAGTGTGTGATGACCACAGCGCTGTACTGCTGCTCCTCCTCCTCCAGGCCATCGCGTGCTGCTTGGATATGAACGCGCTGCTGGACCGCTTTCACAACTACATCCTGCCGCACGTGCGCGGAGCGGATCGCGTGTGTCACTGCACCTGTGGCAGGTAAGGGGTCCTGTTTCAATTCTGATCTCAATACACGCGATCAATACACAGCACATCTGATCAAGAAACCTGGTCGAGGCACCTGATTAATATAAATGATCAGGTTAAGGTCAGGTGTAATACAGTAAGCTGTGTTAAGATCAGACGTGTTAAGATAAGTTTCGTTAAGATTAGGTGAACTGAAATAAGGTGTGTTAAGATCAGATGTGTTACAATAAGGTATATCATAATCAGTTACAATTAGGTATGTTGAGATTAGGTGTGTTAATATGAGATGTGTTAATATCAAGTGTGTTACAGGATTGCTACAACAAGGAGTGTTACAGCGACTCGTGTTACTGTAATGTATGTTAAGATCAGGTGTGATGTTTCAATATGATAAGGTGTGTCACAATTAGGTGGGTTCAGATTAGGTGTGTTACATTAAGTTGTAGTACAACAAAGCGTGTTATAAGATTGTTACAACAAGGAGTGTTACAATGAAGTATGTTACATTATTGTTTGTCATGATCGAGTGTGTTGCATTTAAGTGTGGTAGGATCAGGTGTGTTACAGTAAGGTTTGTTAAGCTCAGATGTGTTACAATAACTCATGTTAAGATAAAGTGTGTTACAAGAATGTTAAGGTCAGGTGTGTTACAGTATGTTTCATTATGATTTCATTATGGTTTGTTACAATCAAGTAGTTTGTTTAAAACATGTATGTTAAAATCAGGTGTGTTACAATAAGGTTCATTAAGATCAGGTGCGTTACAACAAGGTTTATGATCAGGTGTGTTACAATAAGGTTCATTAAGATCAGGTGCGTTACAATAAGGTTTATGATCAGGTCTGTTACAATAAGGTTCATTAAGATCAGGTGCATTAGAACAAAACATGTTACAACTGTGTTACAACAAAACAAAACATGTTACAAATGTGTTACGACAAGGACTGTTTCAATAAATGATGTTACAGTAAGATTTGTTAATATCAGGCGTGTTACAGTTAAATTCGGGTGTGGCATGATAAATCTGTTAAGATTGTGTGTGTTATGTTATGGTTCATTACGATCAGGTGTGTTACAGTAAGGTGTGTTCAGATCAGGTGTGTTACAGTAAGGTGTGTTGAGGTCAGGTGTGTTACAGTATTTTGTGCTAAGATCAGGTCAGGTGTGTTACAGTGAAATTCGTTAAGATCTAGTGTGTTACAATAAGGTTTGTTAAGATCAGGATTATCAGGACATGTTTGAAGTGTGTGATGTAGGCGTACAGTTAGCATGATGCTTATTGTCTGTGCTACTAAGCTTGTGTTGCAGGACAGGTACAGTATCCTCGTAACACTAAAACTAAACATCCTGGCTGATCCAGTTCTGTTGAGGAGGAACCACAGACATTTTGCTTTGTTTCTGGAGGTGTTCTTCTTGCTCCTTAGAGCAGGAAATGGTCAAAAACGATCAGAAGCTTGAAGAATCAGATGTGAAGAACCACTTCTCCACAGCAGCGTGAGGAGATCCAGCCTGTGGTGTGTTGTGACATTTTCAGCAGCACTGATTTGCAACGAGAGAACTGTTTTACTCCCCCACATACACACTCACATACATCCCTCCTGGCGGCCTAATCCTCTCCTGATGTGTGTGTGTGTTTGAGGCGGAGAGTGTGTGGGAGAGTAGATGTGTGTGAGAAAAGCTCCTTGATGGTTCTCCTGTAGGTTTATGGTCAGGTCTGTTCAGCTCTGAGAGTCTTTGTGAAGAAGATGGAGCCAGAGACACAAAAACAGCCTGTTTGGTATTCAGTGGTTTTGTGATAGACACGTCAACAGCTGTTTAGCTCACTGTCTAGGTAGACATGGTGGTCCTACGTTTCCTCCATCACTCAGTAGAGCGGTTTACCTCCGCACATTACCATTGATGTCTTAAGGCGTTTGTCGGTCTGGACAGCTTTTAGAATGAGAACAATACAGAACAGCAAAGCAGAGCTGAACTTATTTAGACGCTTCACTCTATTTACCTAGAGAGAAAGGACAGTACTATATTGAGTAATGGAGGAGAGGGTGGACCACCCTTCCCACTCAGAGAAGGGAAAGGACAGTTATACCCAGTAATGGGGAGGGAAAGGACAGTTATACCCAGTGATGGGGAGGGAAAGGACAGTTATACCCAGTGATGGGGAGGGAAAGGACAGTTATACCCAGTGATGGGGAGGAGGAGAGCAGGTGTACTGAGTGATGGCATGCAGGAAGACAAGTATATAATGTGATGGGAAAGGGGAGGACAAGTATACTGAGTAATAGGCCCAAAGACTCTTTCTCTCCCTCTCTCTCTCTCTTTCTCTCTCCTTCTCTTTCTCTTTCTCTCTCTCTTTCTCTTTCTCTCTCTCTCTCCTCTCTCTCTCTCTCTCTCTCTCTCTTCTCTCTCTCTCTCCTTCTCTCTTTCTCTCTCTTTCTCTCTCTCTCGCGCTCCTTCTCTCTCTCCCTCTTTCTCTCTCCTTCTCTCTCTCTCTCTCTCTCTCTCTCTCTCTCTGTCTGTTTCTCTTTTACTCCCTTTCTCTCTCTCCTTTTTCTTTCCTGCAGAGACCGGGTGCAATATGTCATCCCGTACGAGGGCTCCAGCTCGCTGGACAGGGACGGGCCAGCAGGGGCCAGCAGCGTCACCAAGCAGGAAATGGACCTGGTTCTAGGGCTGCTTCTGGGCTTCTTAATCAGCTGGGTTCTGCTGTGGCTGGATGGAGTTCTCCACCGGGTTCTGCGGGCCTGGAGAACCCACCGGCAACAAGGTGAGCAGAACATGAGCTCACCCGAGAGAGTAAAAGAAAGTTGGAGGGAGAGAGTGGGATGAGGAAGAGAAAAACACATGGAGAGAACAAGAGAGTGGGGATATGAGTAGAAGAGAGGGGTAGAGGGATTAAACAGAAAGAGGAGAGCAAGAGAGGAGAAGAAAAATGGAGCCGCACACACTCCACCATCACACACTTACAGATATCTGCTCTGTGTTTGGTCTGTATCTCCACCTCTCTCTGCGCCCATCCCCCCCCCCCAATTCTATGAATGAGGAGAATCGGGTCGGCAGGAGTGTCTCCTCCTCTCAGTCTCTCTTCCCTCATCCTTTCATCCTTCTCTCTGCTCTGCCTGCGCTCTTTTACTCTACACCCTGCAGGCACCACACACTCCATCCTCATACCAGTCACACACACACACACACACACACACACACACACAACCATGAATGAACACCTCACACACTCATCTTCTTTCACACACACATCACATTTGATCCTCACAGCTGGGGTGAAGTTTATTTTCATGCTGAAGAGCCCTTGTCCAACATTTGTGTAGGACCTGTGTGTGTGTGTGCGTGTTGGGTTTTTGTGACATTACAAGTACAGTGAATTTAAAACAAACATTAATGTCAATATGTGGATGAACTTTGATCTAAGCAGGTCTTTTTGGAAACAATATTAAATTACATATAATAATAATAATAATAATAATAATAAATGGTAATAATAATAAATAATAAAACAGTAACATGGGTTAAGGGCTCCAGATAATTCCCCTCACCCCCCACCCCCCCTTAGATCCCCCTTTAGTTTTGTTTTTATGCACCAGCACATTTATTCATGAGGGTCAGGTGTGTTTCGGCACAAATGGGGTCCCGCGCATCTGGATATAAACCTCTGATTGACAGTACTGTGCGAATGTTTTTGCTCCCCCTCATTTCTTTACATTGTTTTAACTGGCATGTGGAGAGTGAGACCACAAGGTGGCGATAATGGGCCTAAAAACTGTTAATGGCAGCAGTTTGAATAGATGTTTTTCTTTGTGCGTGTGTGTGTGTGTGTGTGTGTGTATGGCTGTGTATAAGTGAAGCTTTTTAGTTGACACACACTTTACACCGGCTCTCACAAACTCTCACATACACACTCACTCTCTGTTCTCCCACAGACGCATGGCGATCATGGAAGTGGGTGACTCGTGTGTGTGACGTGCGGGAGCTACATCGGAGGCTGCAACAGCGCAGACAGGAGGACAGTGCAGGAAACAACGTGGTGCACATCAAACAGAAACACTATCATAACGGACACCCCAGCCCACGCAGACTCTAACACACTACATACACACTACATACACACACACACACACACACCCCTCTCAAAGAGAAACACTACCATAATGGACACCCCAGCCCATGCAGATTCACTCACACAACACACACGCACACACACACACACACACACACACACACACACACACACAGGTATGCACATACATACATACACACACACACAGCAGCAGGTATCTGACTCCACATGCAGTTATGGATCACGATGTGGTTGCAGACCAGCAAACACTCTTAACTAGGGCCCCAGACTTTTTATAGTTTTATTTACAATAACATTTGTGGTGACAGTTTAGCTCATCTTGGTTCCGGCCGCTTGGTTGCTGCTACAGTTTCTAGTTGTCTGCAGGGCTATCAAACGATTTACATAATCTTCAAATCATCCCATAAGTTTGTGTATAAATTTGCCCAAGTGGACCCTAATAACAGATTTTGTCCCATTTAAATCAATGTGACTTGCTATAGCTCTACAAACTACGCTTCAGAAAGTGACCATTTATTATACGTGTACACACTGCATCACTAAATTCTTTCTCTGCATTTAAGCCATTCACCAGGTGAAGCAGCGGGCAGCCAGGAAAACAGTGACCAGGGAACAGTGTGTGGGGATGGTACCTTGCTCAAGGATACCTCAGAGGTGCTACTAGCAGTCTTGGGATTCAGACCCACGATCTGAGTGTTTATCATATATGAATATGAAGTGATTTGAATGAAAAGGCTGCAGTCCACTAGTGGGTGCAAACCCAAAGCTACATCTTGCCCTGAAACTGCTGGTGTAGATCTGCTGCTGGTGCACACACACACACACACACACCCTGACTTCCAGGGGTGTGTATTACACACACCCACACTGACTTCCAGGGGTGTGTATTACACACTCACACACAGACTTCCAGGGGTGTATATTACACACACACACACACATTGACTTCCAGGGGTGTGCATTACACACACACTGACTTCCAGGGGTGTGTATCACCCACACACACACTGACTTCCAGGGGTGTGTATCACGTACACAGACACCCAGACCTCCAGAGGTGTGTATTATACTCTGTCTCTCAAACACAGAAGCCCACTCAGACACACAGTCACTTCCAGTGACACAGTCGCATACATACACAAACACACAGGCTACTGCAGATACACTTATGATCAGTATCTGTTACACACACTGACCTGTGCTCCAGGCATGTGTTTTAATGACAGCAGGACTGAAAGTGCGATGTGGGTTTTTTGTTATTGTTTTTTTCCCTAAATGGTGACCTGTGACCTGTCTGTAAACGTCCAGCCTACCATCCAGCAGCTTCACTTCGGACAGGGACCCAACCTGACTTGCACTTTTTCTGCCCGAGGTATTTCCATTTTCTGAGGAGTAGATGTTTATTTTGCTTGCTAATGTCTGTTTTTACGAGTTTTTGTGTGTTAGTTTTGTATGACCGGGGTGGGGGTGGGGGGGTTGGTGGTGTGGTTATGTATGGACTCAGGATCTGCATTTTTTAGGCCAGGAGGGGTGAGTTTGTGTATCAGGGAAAACATTTTGTGTCTATTTTAGAAGAAAAAAAAATGGCATGTCCACAAAACTAGTACTGTGGTGCAGTTTCAACTGTAACGGTGCAAAAAAAACATATGGGGGTGGCGGGGTAGATATTTTTGTGTGACATCATCAGCATGGGCAGGTTCCTCCTAGATCTGTTGCTGTAAGTGGGCGTGTCGTTCCTGGGCTTGGAGACTGATGGGTTCTGTTTGTTTTGCTATTTATGGGTTTGTTTATAGTAAAATCGTGTGTCGTTGTGGGACAGTAATGTCTGTATCCAACAAGCTGTTCAAGGACGAATCCAGTTACGGAAGAGAAATGTTTCCTTCTCTTCCGTCCCCGACTGTCCAGACGTTTTTGTGAAGATGTTTGTGTGTGTGTGTTTGATTAAAAGGTGGAGTCGAACCCCTGAAAGACTTTTCTCTTCACTCCAAATGCCGGTTAACATGTTCTGTAAATGAATGAATGATGGTGTGCTGAAGGTAGGATTCGAACCCATGACCTCTTGGTCCGAAGGCAAGAATCCTACCAACTGAGCTACCTCCACCCCACCCTTTAAATAGATTGAAAAGCCCAAATCACTTTTCTGATATTAAAGAGGCTTAAAGTCTGTAAATATTGTTTGAAAATGTACATGCAACCCCATCCATTCCATCCATAAACAGAAACTAAGCTGCAAAACAGCCCATTTTCAAATGTTTTGTGAGGTCACGTTTAAAAGTATCTTGTTCAGCCTACAACAGGTCTTGCTCATTTACTTATACGGCCCAGTCTTAAAGCTACAGTAACATAAATCAGCCTGTTTAATTCTTCGGTTGAAAAATGGGCATATAAAAATGAACTATTACAAAATATATTTGTGGTCAAATATAAGCCTTTCAGAAACACCTTAGTGAATCTTTAATGGTTAAAGATAAAAATAATTTAACTTTTTTTGGATTACATGTACACTGAGTAACTCACCTAGAGCTGTGATTGGTTAGAAGCTCGTTTATATATTGCAGACACTACCACATTAACAATTATCAGATTTATAATACTTTACACACCGCTTTCAGGGTTATTTTATTGTCAGTAATAGAAATGTTTTCTCATCTCATTCAGTTACACAAGTTCTCCTCCAGCCTTCAGAGTTACAATGTATTTCAACGGAAGAGACAGACACACACACACTAACACACCACAGACATCGGACATAGTGGTGTAAACATTTGCCCACCCCACACTGACCCTCACAGGAAACATCTGACCAGGGTTCAGCTCTTGGTCTTCTGGTTCTACTCTGTTTCGTTCTGGAATAAAAGTCGTGTCCAAACGCGGCCTCACTGTTCTAGGTAGTGTTCTAGAACCCTCCAGGGAGCTGGCCTGGTTTCCTCCCCAGTGTGTTTCTGACTTCATAAAAAATCCGTACACTGACTGTCATTCATATTATCATTCTTCTTAATATTAGTTACTCATCTTTACATCCAGCAGATCTGGGGTCAGCTGCCGTGTGCTGCAGGGTCGTGTTCATGACCTGGACTCGGGTTAAACAGGTGTCCCCTCCTTGGGTGGCTCAGTCTTTTTATCCCCCCCTGCAGGCGGGACAGTTCCAGAACCCCCCTCCCCAGGCGTAAAGGTAGAGTCCACAGCAGCGGGGTTCTCGTTCTTCTGTAATGGAGACAGCACCTCCTGAGCTTGAGGGGGAGCCCCCTGAGGCAATATGAAGCCCGTTTTGGCACTTTTGCCCACCGCTGCCCCCTGGTGGCTGGGGTTCATGGTGGTGCCCTCAGAGTCCTGCAGCCAGTCCATCTTCTGCTCGTGCTGTCGGACGGCATCGTCCACTCGGGCGTCAATCATGGCTTCTGTCAGTACGCCATCCTCAGAGGAGTATGCCGCAGCCTTGTGGGGGGGTGAGAGGAATGAATGATTGACAATACAGCACAGCATGTATAGATAATACTAATACTGATATTGATAATTCGTTATAGTAGTTTTAAAAAGGGTGGCACAGTATTTAGTTGCTATAGTAACAGTGCTGCCATCACAGACGTAAAATATGCAAATGAGCTGCCTAACCAACTGTGTGTGTTGGCAGAGACCGATCTCAGCTCCTAAATGTCCATTCAACGTAATTATTGAATCTGATCTTTATTTTTTTGCTCTTAAACCCTCAGTGTGGTTTTATTCATTCAGTCCAAAATTCATTTCTACAGCCTCTCTTTATCCTTCAGAAGTAAACAGGCCAAGCATGCCCAAACTTTTGACCTCTGGCTAGACTTGAATGCGCAGTCACTATTGAAGACAGAGGACATCAAACCACTGAGCCACTCTCTGTCTCTTTCTCCAGGTCTCTGGCTTGCTCTCTCCGCATTCACCTTCAATTACCAATTAAATAAGCAGTTTTTAGACACTGTCCAAAAAGTAATGTGTACCCTAACTTTTGCACAGACACCCAGACATTCGTTTTCAACAGACATTCGAGAATTCAACAGAGCAGTGGAGGTGCTGCTCTGCCCTGTGCTGGTGGGCCCGTTCACTGTGACACCGGCAGGTGCCCTACTTTTCGATATTTTGGGAGAAAGAGTGAAAGGAGTGGTAGGTCTGGATTAATCAGAGCAACAGGATCTGTCACAGGAACAGCCAACCCTCCAGCTCTCACTGGTCATGTTTCAGGATGAAAACAGGGCAAATCTGATACTTTTTCCCCACATCCAAGTTTTTATTTTAACGATGCATGCTTTTCTAGTGGCCATGGCAACCAAGGAGAACAGTTACATATCCCCTACTGAAAACGCTCATCACTGCGGTCACCACCACTGAGACCAGCGGGACCAAATCCAGCCAGGAGTTCATATTGTTCTCACAAACACACACACACCAGCCTGGCGGAAAGCTCAGATCCGAGTAATGTGATGGACAGCCCTTACCTGCCAGGCCACGCCCAGTTTAGAAATCTCTCGGCCAGACATTCCCTCCGTCCTCTTCGCAATGTCTGAACACTTTTTCCCATAATCAAACTGTGCCAACTTCAGACGCCTGTTTAAAATAGTAAAAGCTGTCAGTGATCATTTACACACACTTGAAATATGTGTGTGTATATGTATATCTACATATGCACATATTTGTAGTTACATAGAAATAATTATGTAGATATGTGGAGGAAGCCAAGAGAAAGTGTGTACTCACTGTCTCCCCCCGGTGGCTGGCTCCAAGACGTATCTGTCGAAGTAAAGCCGGACGAGACGCTCTCTCTCCTCGGGACCAGGGAGGGCAAAGTTCACAATTTCATCAATACGGTCATTAATGGCCCAGTCAAACTGCTCCGGCTGATTACTGGCTAAAACCAGCATAAACCTACACACACACACACACACACACACACAATTTGGTCAAAATTTACATGATTTTTACATTTTATTGTAGCAAAGACATGAATAAAAGTACAGAAAATTGTCCATGGTTCTAGGTAATTGTGAGTCAGAAACAACATAAGCGAATCAGAGGCCAAACAACTCCTCCCCACTGATATAGAAGATGCTTCAGCTGATCAACTACACACCTGTAGTTAAGTGTGAGAAAGTGTGTAAACTAATTTTTCACCAAATTATTGCTTTTTTTGTGTGTGTGTGTATACACACTTGTTGCTTTGCTCTCCAGTTCGGTACAGGAATGCGTTCAGTGTTGCTCGCAGGTCCTCACTGATCTTCTCCTACAGACAGAAATACCAACAACGCGTCACTATACCACACCCACAAAGAAACACACACACTTAAACCCTAAGTCAGACACTCACAGTGGCTCTCTTGCGTAGGAATGCATCAGCTTCATCCACAAACAGCAGCAGGCTGCAGAAAACAAACAAAAACAATGCATATTAGTTCCAAAGCTAAACTGTGCATATACACACACACACACAGAGATAGATACATACATAACATTTATATAATTTCTGGCATCTACCCTGCACTTTAAATCGTATGCAGTAAATTCCAGTTTGATCTTAACCCGGTTTAATTAACAGAGTCACCGTTCTTACCCTCGGCGGCTGGTGCCAGCCCAGTCGAACACTTTATGCATGGCAGTGACACCCTCCCGTCCCATGGGGGCGACATCTCCTCCCGTCATTATGGCGTAATCCATGCCAGAATGCACTGCTAATTTCTGTTAAAACAAGAATGTAAAAGGAATGTAGGTAAAACAGTGTGAATTAAAAAAGTGTATCCCAATGCAACTGATCCAGCCAATCAGAAGACTAGGCCAACCAAAACATACCTGATCCGGCCATTCAGAAGACTAAATGGAGTTACACCGTTAAAATCTGTGTGGTACCTTGGCGAAGAGTGTTTTTCCAGTCCCGGGTGGGCCGTACATCAGTATGTTCCTATAAAGGCCGCGGTTCTGACGGGTGTTGCGTGTTGCTATGGCGATGTCACGGACACGTTCCTCCAGTGACGGCTGTGGGGAGACAAGACACATTCAGGTTGCTATGGAAACGGCTGGTTTGAGCTGGCATGGTCTGTATGACCGTCTGCATTAAAACAAACACTTTCCACTCAAATGGCATCCAGCTTGTCCTAAAGCTACATCCACAAGTTTGATCCACCTTAATGACGTTCAGTTCATTTTTACAGCTCACAATAAATCATATGGTGTCCTAAACCATGTCCACATGATCCTCCTTAATGAAGAGCTGGACGATTTGAGGATTCAGTTTTGGGGTTTCACAATTAAATGCAACAATCCGTTACTGTTTCAAGAATTGTTCTTGTAGTCTTTTCACTGCAGATCACCAATTTCGGAGCTGCAGTTTCAGTCTGGCGGTGGAACAGGCACAAATGCCACCTGATATCTCTTTGATGTTGTAAATATATCTATTTTACAAAATAAAGCCATTAATGGTCTCATTTTCTCCTTGGAAATGAAATGAAATACACCTTGATGCTGCTGTGACTCATTTGACTTTGACTTGTGACCCATTCTACAGCATGATCACGTTTGTTGTTCAATGGCACAAGCTGTAAATACTATGGTTACAGTAGCAATGAATAAATAAAGATTTGTACGTGATAAAGCTGGTTTATAAATGTGTGTAACCAAAACAACGTTTGCAGGTGACGCTTTGATGTGTGTCAGGTGGTTCAGTAGTTGTGTAAACTGTAAAGAGTTGTTATACAGCATCAAACAGCGAGTGTGTGTTTAGAAGTATAACAGCACAAATATAAACAACATAGTATAGACTGTAACCCTGAATCTCCATTAACCTGCAGTGTTGTTCAGTGGTTGTGAGAAGTGTTAGAATGTTAAGTGTTCAGTTCCAAATCACACCGAGGTGACACTACACTTGAAAAGTAGTCAGTCAGTGCAACCATGTTATGCTGAAGGGTTAAATAGATGTAATACACTCAATTGTACTGGACAACTATGGCTACTAGTGTGTGAACAGAATATACAGCTGTTTTATAAACAGAATGTACGGGTGGAATGTGGAGCAGAACAAGGAGGGCTACAGAAAGAACCCAAAAACGCGGTTCTAATACTTACATTGAGCACAACTCCCTCCAGAGCATCCTGAGGCTTACTCATCAACCTCCTTGTCATCTGAGAGCGAGAGAGAGAGGGAGACATGGGGAGAGAGAGGGAGAGAGAAAGAGATAGAGAGAATGTAAAAAGGAAAGAGACAAAGAAAGATGGAGACAGAGAGAAGAAGAACAGTGGTCTGTCAATCATTCAGATTGCGTTCGTGCCCCTGGGGGCATGTTTAGGGCACTGTTTTAGTTATAGTGTGTTTTATAACGTGGTTGTGTGTTTGTACCTTGATGGGGTGTTTGATGGCCTCCGTCACGGTGATGCGTGAGGTCTCTCTCACCAAAGACGGTTTGCCGACTCTGGCCTCGATGTATCGCGCCGCCACGCCTGTCGCATTCCGTGCAGAATACACACCCACAGCCAGGAGGGTCAACCCCGCCACCTAGAGAGAGAGAGAGAGAGAACAGCTTCATCACCCCATAAGCCACTGAAAAACAGGGTCTGACAGAAAGAGCTGTGTGTGTTTGTGTGTACCGTTGCGGTCACTTTGTCCCAGTCTGAAACAAAAGCCTTGAACCCCTCTCCAAACACAGCACCTGCAGTTCTGAAACACAAAAACAAAAGCATGAAGACCAAGAGCATCCAGAACTTTTCAGAGATTCCAACAAACATTTCCTCAGTGTTCCTCATTTTGTGTGTGTGTGTGTGTGTGTGTGTGCGCATGTATACCGTATGCTCTCCAGGACAGTCTGTCTGTGTTCTGCTGCTTTAAGGCGAATTTGTTCTCGGATGATGTCGGCATTTTCTCGTTCCACTCGTGCTCTCGCTTTAGCCTCCGCCTCCACCCGCAGCATCTCGTTCTTGTGCCGCAGCTCCATCTCATGCTCAATGGTGGCTGCACCAATCACAGAGCAGAGGAGCTTCAACACACGGCCAACTTTATTTTGTCCGTCTACATTGTTTCTGAACACATTTTATTGGAAACACCCACTAAACGGGTGTACACTTAGACAGTAGATCACACATCAGCCATAACATACTGCACACCTACATTTTGTCCACTGTGCACTGATTCTAAACCCACTGGGTGTACAGGCACAAACTATGGACTGCAATGGAAAGAAACTACCATAGAACCCCCTGACTAGATATTGTGGTGACACTGACATGGCGGAGTGTGCGCGTGTGTGGACATTCCCATGGATATTTCATTTACTGAACAAGGTTGGCAGGCTGAGCTGAAACAACACCCTTAATGGATCCAGCTACACAAGCACATCCTGCTAGAGCTATAAAGAGCAGTGGAGAATGAAGCAGTGTGTGTTCTACCTTTCCTCATGGCCTCCTGCTTCTGCACAGACTCCTCCTGCCTCCGCAGGTTCTCCTCATTGAGAGCTTGCTGAGAAGAGGAGGACAAAAAACATTTCAGGTTAATTAATTGTGAAAAGTAGCTGTTAAAGATCTAAACAGACTAAAGGCTGGTCCTGAAGGTCTACAAGCCTGGAGACAACCAGCACACCCGCCATATCTCCCACGTTTCTTCTACATGTTTGGGAGTTTATGCCCCAAGAAACTGTCATAATCCATTTTCAACTCTTAGACCCCTTAGAGTTAATCAGGCTGAATTGCCTCTGTGCTATATGTAAAATAGCTGTTATTGATTGGCTGCCCTGTATTGGATCTTAAAGCAGACTTGACTAAAATACTTTAGCATGATTGGGCATGGCTAAAATCACTGCATGGATATATAACATATACAGAACTGTTCAAAGGTCTTAAGACCCCTTCAGTTCTTCCCATTGGATCACATTGTTGGTGCCTATTTAATGTTGTACTATAGATGGGTTATATTGCTGGAGAAGAGTCCCCTCCTATATTCCACATCAGAGTCTTTTTAAAGAAGGTGTAGTCTGGGCCCTTTAATCTGTCTTACACTCAAAGCTATTTACAGTTGAATACATATTAAAGCACATTAAATATAAACCCGTTTTAGCAGAATGAAGAATAAGTACGTAAATAACATAGTTATTAAGCCAGAGTGTCTAAATGTATTTCTATAGAGGATTTTACTTCAGAAGAAGTCCATTACTGTGGGTCAGTACCTGCTGCCGTAGCTGGTCCTCATAGCGCTGCCTGGCCAGTTTATCCTGGTACTGAGCTCTCTGAGGAAACAGAACACACACACTATGCATAAACATTATAGGTGCAGTGTATCATTAATATGCAATATGCAAAATGAGCCTCCAGCCAATCACAGCTCCAGGTGAGTTACTGGGTGTTGCGATTAATCGAGGTCTTCGTGTAATCCAACAAAAGTCTCATCATTATTAAAGGTGTTGATGAAGCAGTGAATGAATGGCAGAGAATAACATGTGTGTGTTCTGGATTAGATA
Organism: Hemigrammopetersius urotaenia; assembly: GCA_037974485.1. NCBI lineage: Eukaryota > Metazoa > Chordata > Actinopteri > Characiformes > Alestidae > Hemigrammopetersius > Hemigrammopetersius urotaenia. Next base: position 13,825,989 of record JBBPDC010000135.1, read on the forward strand.
AAAGCAACTAAACTAAAACTGTCTATATGACTTAAAAAGAGGCCAAAACTGCATCTACAAATCTGAACAGAAGTCCAGCATATATATCTGTCTCTCACCGCTTGATGCTGTTTGGTTTCCTCATTTAGTGTTTTCCTCCTCTCCTCCGCCTGGACGCGGATCTGATCACCTTTCAGCTGCTCCACGGCTGCTTCATACTCCTAAGGACACCCAGCCCCCCACACACACACAGAGTAACTAAAAGCACAGCATTAAGCAACAACTGGACGTGTACAATGATTTTACCATAATTATGGGCAAAGCAGATTTATAGAATGGTGACAGTACAATGTAATATAGTAATGTTCAATAAACAAATTACTATTCATAATAATCATCATTAACAGTAGACTATGGCTGGCAAGCAACAGTTTACATTATGGGGCATAAATACAAAATGTAGGCCCTGTGTATGGCTACATTGAATGAATGAACAATCAGGTGACAGAACCAATAATCTGTTTTATAATAAATAAAATGCCTGTAATGCACATCTGTACAGCACCATTGTCCTCCCCAAATCTGTTCACAGTGGGGGTGAATGGAACCAGACAACTACCTCTGAAAGTTCCCAAACAAAGTTATTCCACCAAATGTTTATGGTTGTGCCACCTGACCCCAGAGATGTTGTTTTAACAGAGTTTCAAGTAGCTTTAGGAAGAATACATGCAGGGCGTAGTGAGGTCAAATAGGCAGCAAATAAAAGTGATTTAGTTCAAATGTTCCACTACTTTACCATCATCAACATCCATATAAACACTCCATACAGACACATGTAGCATCACTGGGGGATAAATAGCGAATAAAACGACTGGATCTGCGTTAGAGAGGTCTGATTCCATTCACCTCCACTGTAAAGAAGTCGGAGTCTCTACAATGAACCGTTTCACACCAAACACACTCTGAACCCACTTTGTCCACACACACTGAATGAGAGGATTCTAGCAATACCTTCATCTTACTCTGATGCTCCATCTGAACCGTCTGCTCCTGCATGCGAGCAAGATCCAGTGCTTCTTTAGCATGACCTGCAATTCAAAGGTCATGGCATGCATCAATGCATGTTACAGTAATTCATACAATCGTTAGCACAAAATACTGATTTGACATAGGGCTACAATATGCAAATGAGCCTCTAACCAATCAGTGTCCAGGTGAGTTATTGAGTGTTCTGATGAATCAAGATCTGTAGCCAGAATAAGGTTTCATGACATCACAATGATCTGAAAATGAGCCGGTTTTGTAGTTTATTTTTGTTTTTAACTGCATTGAAGGGGGAGTAAACGCACGATTTTTATTTATTTATTTATTTTATTTTACCAGGAATGTCCCATTGAGATACACTATCTCTTCTTCCAGGCAGTCCTGGCCAAGGTGGCAGCAATTAAGTTGGAAAATTTCAGCATACAGTATATACACATAGAGCATGCAATGTTAACAAATATAGACGTACAAAAAAAAAAATTATGAAAAACAATGGCATTGTTGTATAAAAGATTGTAAAAGATTTTTGAAAACATTTAGAGGGGGTAGGGAGTCCAAATTTAAGATATCTTGTAATGAATTCCACTCATGCGGTGCATATGAAAAAACCCGGTTTTGCCTAACTGTGTCCGTGTTATTGGAGAATGAAGAAGGAGTTTTACTGATGAACGTGTACTGT
>JBBPDC010000135.1:13827790-13860187 GCA_037974485.1 Hemigrammopetersius urotaenia
GTGATTGGTTGATTAGATAATTGCATTAATGAGAAATTGAACAGGTGTTCCTAATAATCCTTTAGGTGAGTGTATATATGTGTGTGTCTTAAATTTGTGTCTCTTGTCATGACGTCTTAGCTTCACGATCAAGTGAAATATGAGTTTACTGTTTGTTATGTTTTTTTTAAAAATCCCCTTTTTATTTCTTTGTGCGGCTGTTTTAAAGACTGTCCCTGCCTTTCTCCGGGAGCGCGCGGCACGTTCCCGGCAACAGAGTTCACACGCTTTGCGCGCTCCCGTGGAGAGGAGTTCACACGCCTGCGCGCTCCCGGGGCAGCCAGGCGGGTTCACACGCCTGCATTTTAGACACGCACACACACCAGCCAGAAACTCACGTCTTTTTCCTCACACACACTATCGTTCAATTCGGAGACGGTCTCCAACCATCAGTTTTTTTTGTATTTTTTTCCGAAAAAGGAGCTTTATGTGCATGAACGGGGAGCCGCGCGCCAAGGATGGTTCGGGAAACCAGACACCTCTGGGTGGGAAATTTACCCGAACATGTTCGAGAGGAGAAAATCGTCGAACATTTTAAGCGGTGAGTTATTTTAGATTTATTTTTTTCCCTCGTCTTGTTAATGCTAAGCTAGGCTACGTTTAGCTAATGCTAACGGTAACGCCAGGTTACATCGACAGGGCCTCCGCAAATGAAAATTAAAAACAGCAGAAAATATCGCATTATGCCCTACTGTGGACTATTAACTCACATTTATAGCGTATTTACAACCGTAAAACATCATAAATCTGACTTCTGATATTGTCCCGCTCGGCGCTACCCGACGGTAACATTAGCTCCCTTTGCTAATTTTGCTTCGCCCGTTTAATCGCATATTTCTTTAAATTTCATTATGTATGTCGATTCTCGGCTGTTCTTGTTGCTCTTTTAGTAATAACAATGTAAGTAAATAAAATAAACATAAGCTGTATCACAGATAAGCAATTTATTTTCGACCATTTGCGTTCGTCGGCTAAGCTAGTCGGCTAACTCAGAACAAGCTAATTTCTCGCCCCAAAACAGTTTGGTTTTAAAGGCAATGGTCACCGTTTAGGCGGGTTGTACGTGGTTAAAAAGCGTCATTGGCTCCTAAAGATGGTCGTTTGTGCAGCCTAGTTGAGCTGCACTCTGGTTTTAAGTGTTTAAACCGACTGTTTGGGTTTAATCGGCTAATTCCCCGTAGGAAACATTTGCCATTTTGCGTCACGCTGTCCACCAGCGTGCAAGATTGAGTGCTGAGTGAGTTATTCGCGAACTTTGTCTTAGTAGAAATGTGAGGTTTTGTACTCTGCCAACTCCCCCAAAACAGCTCGTTTAATGTCTAAAGACTTTGTTACAGTATAGCAGAACCCTAAACTCGAACATTATAGCAGAAAACGCGAGGAATGAGAGTGCTGGGACTGTAATGAGGAGGAACATCGCGCTTTACTCCCTGGTCCAACTCACTGGCCACTTGGGGATCCTACGAATATAAATAGATCACAATCTCAATCTCGAGGGATTTTTTAGACAGCTTTGTATAACTCACAATGGAGATAGTCAGTAAAACAGTACACAAAGTGCTGTTTGACCAGTATTGAATAGTCCATGAAATGTTTAGTAATTTATATTTGCATAACACTTTTATAGTTTATCAGAAAATCAGTCCAGTGGTGATTTTATTCTTCTGTTATCTTCCACTAATGAGATTGTTCATACTCATTATTTTTAAGTGATGCAGTATCTCGTGGGACTTTTTTGGTTTCTATGACTGATAATAAGAACTGATATTAGTATTAACGTTCACTCATTTCCTCAGACCTCTGACCTCTCTGCTTCTCTCTGCCCTTCCTCCACAGGTATGGCCGTGTGGAAAGTGTTAAAGTCCTCCGCAAGAGGGGTTCGGAGGGAGGCGTGGCAGCCTTTGTGGATTTTGTTGATATCAAAAGTGCTCAGAAGGCTCACAATGCGGTCAACAAAATGGGGGACAGAGATCTTCGCACTGATTACAATGAACCTGGCTCAGTCCCCAGTGCAGTGCGGGGACTGGACGACAACTCCCCCTCTAGCAGTCATGGGAGGGAAGTTGCGGGGTTCTCAAGGGGCGCCGTGGGGCCCGTGTACGGACCCCCGGTGTCTCTCCACACCAGAGAGGGACGCTATGAACGCAGATTAGACGGGTAAGTGGACGCAGTCTCCCTCTGAACTGCAGGGGGACTATGGTGTAAAATTAAAGCATTTTTCCCCACTGTCAAAGGGTGGTAAGGTTTTCGGGGTTAAGCTCAAAAGAGAACGAATAAAGGCCTTTTACGTTTTGATAAGACGCATAATCTCGTAGGGATTCCCCCCTTCATTCACTGAGGCCCGACTTCGCTCATGGAATTAACCCATATCTCTTTATCATTTTAAGAATGTGTGGATATAAGGTGAGATCAGTTCAATATTTGGGATTACTGTGTGAGCCATATGTTTCCTCCATGTTGGATATTACCCCTGTGGAAAATATCCTGGTGAGTTTGGATATTATGATCGAGGGGACGAATCTGGTGAGTTTTGGATATTAGGCGTTGTCCCCCCTCCCCAAGAGTGTTGGATATTACCTGTACTTCCTCGGATCACCTGTCTGGAAGTATTTGCCATGCCATTGATGGATTAAGTGCGTACGTGATGTTTTGTTTTTTCTGTTTTTTTGTTTGTTTTGTTTTTGTTTTTTTCCACATGAAGCTAAATTCATTCAAATCTTCTCAAGAATCAGATTTTTTTGTTTTTCCTTGCTCAATTTGTTTTCCATCTTCCATCTGGTCATTGTGCTAACTCTGTCTTTCATGGTGCTGTGCCAACCCTGGACGTGTACTACACCAATGGATTTAGGACCAGTCAAAAGATCCTATTTTAAAAAGGGCATTGGATTTAAAAAATCATGTATAAGGTGAGGTTTGACATCTCAGGTTCCATGTGGAGTATTCGCTTGTGGTCAGGGCCTCCTCATATTCTGTCATTTTCAATCGCTAGTCAAGTTCAGGGCGGGAACTAACTGGGGAAAAAAGTGTCGACGAGGGAAAACAGTGGATTTTTTTGGATTCTTTTTGGATTGTATCAAGAGAAGCCAAAGGCAGAAGACCAGAAGACCTCACGGTCGGATAGACGAAGAAACATTTGTCTTACAAAACCTCGGATCTAACCCTGTTTTTGGATATATGAGCTTAAGACAAATTGCTGGATTACCAGGCCTTAATGTGGATGTACCGGTACATTAATTCAAGCGAGCTTTAAAATGAACTTTAGAAGTACATTCATGGAAGCTACTTTACAAGCCAGAGGATTTTCTAAGGACTGCATTCAAGTGATGGAATATCCCAAACTCTGACAAACTTGTATCATCTGGTGGAAGTAAAGTGCTGGGAAACCACAGACTGGGAATATTTGATTTTTTGAAAGAAATCCTCTTTTTGTCGGTTCGAGAAGCCGAACCTGAAGTTTTATTCCTGCGTCCCTGTCCAGAAGTTGGAATGATGATGGGATTACTCCACAGTTTGTGAACATGGATATATTTCATTGACCTTTGGAAGACTTTTTTTGTTGTTTTTTTAAAAGAGCTGGCCCTAATTTAACAATTAGGTGGCCCAATGCATAAAAGTACTTTTTAAAAAAAAAAAATTTTATAGACCGTACTTAGGTAAACATCTCTGCCAACTTTGAAGAACTTTGTCAGTGTAGCAGATGTTTGGATATCCCCTTGAACGTCTTCGAGGATACTTTTATCGCGATGGCAACCAAGGCACAGAAAACGCCCAGTTTTTTTCTCGCATTCTTTTTGGCCCCAGTGTTTTTGGCTCACACATTTGCCCGCCTGTATTGTATTTGGAATAAGTAGGGTCGTGTACTGCTCTGAAAAGGTTGGTATTGCCCTGCCTTGTGCACCTTTTTGCGCTTTCTTTATCTAACCCAGATATGTACCTTCTCTCTCTCACCACCTTTTTGTTTTTGTTTTTTTTTACTAACATTAGAGCCTTTAGAAAAAAATGCTCTCCATCTTTGGGCAGAAAAATCTTCTAGATTCTTTCTGAGCCAAAAGTTTGGATTATTAACCCCTCTCTCCTTCTCCGTTCATTTTGCTTTCTGTCTTCTCCCTGCTTTTGCCCGCTTGAATGTTAATACTTGCCTTATCGCACACCCTTATTTAAAACAAAGCTAAACAAAACTGAAAATCTAGACATAGCAACAATATAACATCGCAATGCCTTTATTTGTACCATACTCATTAGTTTTTCACACTTTTTTTAGTTGGGGGGGGGGAAAACTGAGCATTTTTATTCAGAATGTTTAAAAATAAACTGTACATGAAAACGCAGGAGAAAAGAATTAAACTAGTGAAATGAAACAATGGCACAATAGGCTGATATCTGGTTAGCTGCTTGTTACTGTGCAGTTTGTTCATTTATATATATTTACAAATTTTAGTTCTGAAAAGTCCTCGTGTGTGTGTACTTGAGCACTTTTTGGAACTTTGTTAAATTTAACAACTGACGTACCCAAATGGTTTAGGTTTTGACAAATGCTGAGACCAACAACTGTTGTGGGGGGAAAAAGGAAAAAAAAAAAAAAAAAAAAAAAAAAAATAAAAAAAATAATAATTATATATATATATATATATATATATAATATAAAAAATTTGAACTGGACTAGTTAAGATTTTTAAACCTAAAAAGTATGCAGTTCATAGTTTGCAGACAAGGGTATTTGCAGGGTGATAGAAAATGTGATCATTGTACTTACAGAGCCATAAATAATGAAGCTAATTTTTTTACTTGACGACTTAACTATTTTAAAAATTATAGTTAATCCAGAAACGTATAAAATTTAGTATATTATTGCCCTGGATAAATTATATAGTTCTTGCTATTTTTGTTTAGTGTTTACTGCGTTTTAGCAACTGGAGTACTTAGTTTTGATCATTAATTAACTAGAAAATACGTGTGTGTGATTTCATTGTTACTATAAAACAGTGTAAAACCTTAATGCATGGTTAAGGATGGCTAAAAACGTCCCATTACTTTTTTCCATATTAAATAGCTCAGCGCTGGTGTTCAGGGACGGACTGGGTGATATGTGCATTCTGCAAAAAGGCCCAAGATGCGGCCGAGATGCGAAAACCCAACGTGGTAAAGAACGTCCCAGTCCGCCCCTGCGCGCATTACTTCGGTGAAGAGGATTTAAAAAACCTGCGTTAACATGCGATAAAATAATTGTTGCCGTTAAGTAAATAATGCGTTAACGCGATAATAACGCGTTAACTTTCCCAGCCCTTATATATATGCGCGCGCACACACACACACTTACACTTACCTGAGCTTTAGTGTCTTGAAGTCTGCTGTGTTTTTAGCTCCGTCAAACTTTCTTGCACTGTTTTGTGTCACCTTCTGGCCATCATAGCTGAGACGTCACGATACTCACCCCAAGACATTCCACTCCACAACACGCTTTTAGGGCGACTAACCTCTGCTCTCTCACTGTACGTTACAGAGGCGACTCAACCATAAAAATGTAATTTTTAAACGATCAATACTTGGCCATTGATCAACCAATCAAAAATCTGAATATACGTGCAATACACCATATTTTAGAGCTTCTCCAGAGTTTATGGGCTCAGGAGAAGCAGAGCCAACTATGAAAAGGATAGTAATTACAATTGACTATAAATAAACCTGACTAATTTCACATTACTTAGGTTTTATCTACAGTGTTATTTGTCCAAGTCTGGACAAAAAGTTAAAGAAAACTAGTGTTCAACAGTGTTGATGTTTTCAGAAAATGTTTCGTGAATAAATTTATTTAAATATTAGTCTGATGTTACTTATTGTTAGATTTGTGATAGAATTTTGTAAATAAATAATATTAAATGTTTCCAGAATGATAAACAGAGCTGTGGATGAATTTAAAATTACTGAATTTTATCTAAATAAAATACAATAAGTGTTGATGATAAATCCGTGTTCAGTATTGAATAAAACCTCTAAATCTATGCCTTTTGTCAAACATCTTGTAAAAAATACATAAATCTGCATTTTAATATTGTGCAGTATAATTAATAAAGTACCAGAAGAATTAGATGTGAATGCATGGCCCGTGTAAAAAAAATAAGATGTGAAATGCTTTTAAAGCGTCTGTATGTTAAGTCAGTTTCATCTACCAGTACAACATATTTGTATTTATTTTTAGTTAAAAGCTTATGTTGTCCAAACTCCAATTTGTAAAGGGCTGCATAATTTTTTAATTTTTTTTTATTGTCAGTTTTAAAAATAATTTTTATGTGTTCATTTCACTGGAAAGAACACATTTAGATAAAATATATGCTTTTGTTTGAAACATACCTACTGACACTAAAGCCGTGGAATAAAATACTGTAATGTTGTGAACCAGGAGCCAACACAATTCAGGTTATACTAGAAACGCTTGCCAACCTACAACCCCCATGTTGCCCAGCCCTTCTTTACCCCTGAGGCTGCTGTTTTGACTGATTAACTTTCTCTCAGGTTGATTTAGGTGTGCTCATATGTTTGTCAACATTCATTTATAAAAGGGGGGAAAAGTGCATCGGATGTTTGCAGCCAAAGCTTGTGTATGCATTTAAATCTGGTTTTTCTAGTGTAGACCAGAAATGAGACATGCATCATAGGTTCTTATGACAATGTTAAGTCACATTAACAGTATTGTTCAAAGGTCTTAGGTGAAAGTAATTATACTTTAAGCACTAAAAAATGTATTTGTAGTCTTGGTTAAATAATACATGCAATGGCTGGAGCTGTACTGAAAAGAGGAACCAAGCCTTCTAACCAACTCACAACATTAACAGAAAACAGGAATTCTTGAATTTCTTTTAATATTTATTCTAATGGTATTCATTTTTACAAGCAAATTCATGCTTACTGCTAGGGTTATTCATTAAATTGGTTTTATACAGTCTTACATATTTCTGCATTACCGTAATTGACTTGGTTTTCATTTAATTTTGAACATTTGTCCCCCTCCTTTCCCATCTCTTTCTTTCTCTCGTTCTTGCAGCAGCTCAGACAGTCGGGATCGAGCGTACGAGCACAGTCCATACGGACACCATGAACGTGGTGGCACTTTTGATAGGTCGCGGCACTACAACACAGACTATTACCGTGACCGTACCATGTTTGCCTCTGGGGTCAGCTCCAGCCCAGCTGTTAGTGCAATTAGTGGGGGCTTCGACACCCCAGAAACTCACTTTGAATCCCGAATCCGTGATCCCTTCACCTTGTCAAGCTCTGCGCGCAGGGACCCCTACCGCGATGATAGGGGGCGTCGCGTCGATCGGAATTACCACCATCGTCGCAGCCGGTCCTCTCACTCCTCGCAGTCACGGCACCCCTCTCCCCAAAGGACCGCTGGACAGACCCCAAAAGCCCCTCACTCACCCAAAAGGGCAGCCGTCTCTCCAGGTCGAGGTCCACGCTCGCGATCACGCAGCCGATCATCCAGCTCAGACTCAGTCAGCAGCACCAGCAGCACCGGCAGTGGCAGGTAGCGTTACCATTTGAGAAACTGCTTCTTTAAGGAAGACTGCATGACCGTCTTACCTGAAACACTAGAAGTTATTTTCCCTGAAGTTTCTGGATTGCACCCGATTTGGCAGATGCTTTTATTCAAAGCGACTTAAAATACAAGGAAACACTCAAGTTTCAGGACAGTCTAAGAACCAGAGGAGAGCTTTAAGTGCTAAAACCTTTATGGAAGTGTAGTGCAGGAAGCTGTAATAGGTGAGGAGATGCTTTCTGAACATATGTGTCTTCAGGAAGTTTTTGACGTAACAATAACTGTGATGGACATATTACAGGGTTTGTAGCACAGTCTTCTGTAACCTGTTTAGAAGAGATTGCTTTGAGTATTTTCATGTGAACGTGACCATTATGTCATACATGAACACACCACAGCACACAGTGTGAACAGCACAAAATTATTCCTCTGCATTTAACCCATTCAGCAAGTGAAGCAACAGGCAGCCAGGAACACAGCGTGTGGGAACGGTAACCTACTCAGGGTACTTCACAGGTTTTTGTGTACTGTATTTGTGTTGTTCTAAGGATGTTTTGTTCTCTTCCCACTTTCTGCCAGCAGTGACTCAAACAGCAGTTCTAGCGAAGGGTCTCGAGCGCGCTCAGTTCAGTCTGCAGCCACTCATGTTCCTCCTGCACCTCCTGTGTTGTCTCTGGACTGTGATGAACCACGTCGGAGCTTTGGCATCCGGGTCCAGAACCTGCCTGTGCGATCCACAGGTTAGTATAAAGAAATGCAACACATTCATTTTGTTTTGTGGCACTGTAACAGTGTTTTCCCATATGTTCTTGAAAGCTCTGTGATGTCCAGTCCAGGATGTCCGGTTTGAAAGGATTGTTTAATGTATAATACTTTGCAAAGTAATTGTGCCATTGTTTTCCCAGACACAAGTTTGAAGGATGGACTTTTCCATGAGTTTAAGAAATATGGCAAGGTGACATCTGTGCAGATACATGGTGCATCAGAGGAACGTTATGGTTTAGTCTTCTTCAGACAGCAAGAGGACCAAGAGAAAGCTCTTAGTGTGTCTAAAGGAAAGCTTTTCTTTGGTATGCTGATTGAGGTCACTGCCTGGAATGGCCCCGGTTAGTAGTTTTTGACTTTTTTAATAGACTTTTTTAATAGACTTTTTTGTAGACTTTTTTGTAGACTTTTTTGTAGACTTTTTTGTAGACTTGTGCAGTTTTATCATAGCTTGCTTATTCATAATTTTTCCTCGAACAGAGACAGAAAGTGAAAACGAGTTTCGTCCTTTGGATGGCCGGATAGACGAGTTCCACCCAAAAGCTACACGAACTTTGTTCATTGGAAATTTGGAGAAGACGACTAACTACCAGCAGTTACTTGATGTATTTCAGCGCTTTGGAGAGATAGTGGCAAGTTGTTTACCTTGCTGTTGCACCTTTTGGTTTGAGTTTACTTTCACTGCAATGTAGTTACATTTCTCATTTTTTCTCCATTTTTCAGGATATTGATATTAAAAGGGTAAATGGCGTTCCTCAGTATGCCTTTGTGCAATACTCTGATATTGCCAGTGTGTGTAAAGCCATCAAGAAGATGGATGGGGAATACTTGGGTGCCAACAGACTCAAGGTATTCATCCAGATTGTTATGCAATAATAACTGCATGTAAATTACATTCTACAGAAATAAGCCATCTCCATTATAGATTAATTCCAAAGTGTCTGTTTATTAGCTTAAAGATTTGGTTAGATGGCAATCCATTTTCTTTTACAGCTTGGTTTTGGCAAGAGTATGCCTACAACTTGTGTGTGGCTAGATGGCCTGTCATCTAACATCACAGAGCAGTACCTTACACGACACTTCTGTCGCTACGGACATGTGGTCAAGGTAAAAACCCACATGAGTTATGTAGTTTTAATTGATTTTCTATTATAATTAATGTTCACTAACTGTTGAATTATCAACTTTATAGGTTGTGTTTGACAGAATGAAGGGAATGGCTCTTATATTGTACAACAACACAGATTTTGCACAAGCTGCTGTTAGAGAAACCAAAGGATGGAAAATTGGTGGCAACAAAATCAAGGTTGTGAAAGTTTTCATATGTCACGCATTACATGTTTGAGCTATAATTGTGATGTCTGAAGGCATTAGTATGCATTATATGCTTCTTTACAGGTTGATTTTGCCAGTCAGGAAAGCCAAATGGCTTTCTATCGCTCTATGCAGGCATCAGGACAGGATATTCGTGACTTTTATGAAATCCCTACAGAACGAAGGTAAACTGGTGACAGAACTGTTTTTAAATTTATCAAACTGCTGACTATAATGTTGACTAATGTTGACATTCATTTTTCCTTTAATAGGGATGAGAGAAGACCTCCATATCATGAATTCTCGGCTGAAAGAGCATACTATGAAAATGTGCGGACACCAGGAATTTATGCCGAAGATCCGCGGCGAGACTATCCTGCTCGCAGTCGTGAACGCTATACAGAATTGGACCATTACCAGGGTGATCACTATGACCCACGCTATCATGAAGACCCTCGTGAATACAGAGATTACCGGGATGCTTTTGAACAGGATATGAGAAAGTACACCTACATGCAGCAGGCACGTGAGCGAGAACGTGAACGTTTTGAGGCTGACCGTAGCAGATGGAGTCCATCCCATCAGCGCCGTCCTCTGACTCCCTCTGCTTCACCGTCACCATCTGACCGCGTCTCAAGAGAAGCTGAGCGGCGTGTGTACAGGCACTCATCTGAGAGAAGTGGAAGCTGCAGCTCCTTATCACCACCGCAGCCTCCATTCGAAAAACCTGAGAAGTCTCCAGTGGAGTACAAAACAGAGAGTCTGGAGAGAGAAATGGAACAAGCTGAGGCAGATCGTGCAAGTGGGACCGAGAAAAACAAGCGTGGCAGACGCAAGGAAAAAACAGACAGAGAGAAAGGTGAGAAAGTAAAGTCACGAAGGGGGAAAGTGCAGTCTCCAAGCATACCTCGCTCTGAAGCTGACAGGGATCCTAGTTTGGATTCTAATTCTGGGAAGATGAAAGTCTCGGATATGGATGTATCAGAAAGACCGAGACATAAAGGTGAAAATGAACCTTCCCCCTCTGATCCTGTGTCTCGCCTTGAGCCGCAAAAAGGAGAAAGACTTGATCAGGGCAAGAGTGAGTCAGTGGATCGGGATAGCAAAGGAAGATCTAAGAAACACCTAAAATCTGATCCTGGAAATGAGGGTAAAGAGACCCTTTTGGATTCTGACAGGCTTGCAGCACGAAAAAGACGTTTTGGTGATCCCAGTTGCAAAGCCATAAGGCAGAAACGAGGTCGCCTTGAAGATGAACAAAGTGCTGGGGTTAGCCAATCTACAGACTTTGGGGCAAATTTGTCTTTTGCAAAAGAGGCAGAAGGCGAAGTGAAGACATCAGAAAAAGAGGCACAGAAGAGGGAACATTCCAAGTCCAAATCTGAGAGAACAGCTTCTCACTTTAGTCAAAGAGAAGAGTTGGATCCCAGTGTGAGAGCTGAATCTCAAACCTCATTTGTGCGGCAAGGAGAGCATTCAGAGCCTGACATGGAGTGTTTAGACTCAAAATCTCAGCCTGGACCAAGTATACCTAGGCGGTTGTCTAAAGATGGAACTCCAGACAAGGACAACAAAGGTAGGGAGGAGTACTTGGATATTGATCTTTCTCAGAGTTATCGTAAGCAAATGGAGCAAAACCGTAAACTTCATCAGCAACTCCAAGGGCCTGATAAACCAGGAAAACCAGAAACTCCTCAGCGTGTGGACACAGAAGATTTTGAACATCGTAGTTTGGTACATGAAGTTGGCAAACCGCCACAGGATGTCACAGATAACTCTCCACCAAGTAAGAACAAGAAACATGAGCATTTTGATATGGATGCAACTGCCAAGAGAGAACGTGTATACAGAACTTCTCGGCCAAAGAGTGAAGACTCTGAATGGAACAACACCCATTCTCCAAGATTTCAGCATGTCCCCCAGCATGCAGAGGACGAATATACGGATGTTCCCCATCTACTCACTGGTAAAGAAGTAAAAGAACCTAAGTCTGAGGAAAGTGCTCACCCAGACCTGGACCTTGCAGTTAAACGGGTACATTCCTCACAGGTGTCCAAACAAAGCACGCCTCTATTAGATGAACAGCAGAGACGCTGGGAGAATCGTTTAAAGCAGGACTTGTTACCTGATTTTTCAAGGAGCTCAGAGAAGAGGCGATTAAATCGGAAGTATTTAGAATATGGGCTTTGGCCTGATTTGGAGCCTGGTGAAGTGCGCTCAGATTCTGAGGAAGATAGAGAACACAAACCAAACTCTCCTATGCCCTCAACCTCAATGTCTTTCACAGAACGGCATCGTGGAGACAGATTATCAGAATCCAAGCTAACCACGTCACTGGAGAGAAACAAGTTCTATTCCTTTGCACTTGACCAGACAATCACACCAGACACTAAAGCCTTGTTGGAACGTGCAAAATCCTTGTCCTCCTCAAGGGAAGACAATTGGTCTTTTCTGGATAGTGACTCTCATTTTGCTAGTTTCAGAAGCAGAAAAGATACAGAAAAGGTAGAATCAACACCACGACCAACACCTTCATGGTACATGAAGAAAAAGAAAATACGAAGTGAGTCTGAGGATAAAATTGATGACCGAAAGGAGGACCCTAAGCCAGAAGAACAGGAGCGGCGGGAGCTCTTTGCCTCTCGCTTTCTCCACAGTTCTATCTTTGAGCAAGACTCAAGACGTCTTCAGCATCTTGAACGAAAACATGAAGATCCTGAACATCCTATGGGTTATCCATCTGCTCAGCAAGGTCAAGTGGATGGTCAGCCTGATCCTGAACCTGTAGTACTTTTCCATGATCGCTTTTTAGAGTTAACAAGGCTACAGCAACAGAAGGGGAAAGACAAGCCTGAGCAAGAATCCAAGAAAGAGGAAAATGTGGAAATAAAAATTAATGAAAAAACACATGAGGAAGAGGAGGCAGCCCATGAACGCAATGCTTTTGAACCAAATGCACAGCAAACTGAGATTAAACCAGTCAGCCCTGTACAAGCCCCCCAGTCTAGTCCTTCCCAAGTGCTTAATCTAATCCCTGTCCAGGAAACTCAAATACCACCACCTGTCTTAACAGCTAAAGAGGTTGAGTCACCGCAACTGGAAACGAGTAATGTCCAGACTCCTTCACCTAAGCAGCTTGATGTTCCAGTGAAGGAAGAAAAGCAGCCGGAAAAGGTTATTGCAGCTCATCCATTGCCTCAAGAAACGTCAGAGTCAAACAGCTCAGAATGCCAGGATACCAAACCTTCAATAAATGAAATGAAAGTAAATACAGATGATGTCGAAACAATGCATGATAAACACGTTGAAGAGGTCTCCAGCAGTGAAATACAGACCTCTACCACACAAGTGAGCTATGAGCCAGAATCTGAGCCAAAAACCGAGGTCCCTGAAGTACAGAATTCCACATCTCTTATGGTAGATGCTGCAGATAGATTAGAAAAACAAGACCTTATACCCACAGGAACTGAACCTCAACTTAAAGAAGTGGAATCCAAATGCTCTGACAGTTATGCCATAGATGAAGCAATCTCTCCTCCTCCAAGGTCAAGAAATAAGAAAACCAAGGCCTCGCCTACACCACCAGCAGCTGTTTTGACATCAAATACGCCGGATAAACAAAGCACACGCAAGAGTGAGCGCATTGATAGAGAAAAGCTTAAACGCTCATCTTCTCCAAGAGGAGAGTCATCTAAGGCAGTTTCAGACAAGTCAACTGGCAAGTCTCCCATTCATAGTCCTGATGCAGAGCAGGGTATAGAACAAAATGCACCCCCTGTTAGGGCAAGACGGAGGAATGTACGTTCTGTTTATGCTACTGTAGTTGAAGGTGAATCTGGAAAAGACGTTGAATCACCCCGCGGTGCACGCAAGCGTCTACTAGACAGAGACAGTGGACAGCAGCCTGAACCAGAGAGTCTTCCTGCACCAGCAACTGCAAGACGAGGACGTCCACCTAAGAATCGACGCCAAGGAGAGGACTATCTGGCTGGAAAGAGTGATAAGTCCAAGATACCAGAGATGGATGTAAATGAAACTGGAAACAATGAAACAGTCACTAAAGTGGGCAAAGGTAAGCATTCCAACAGCTTAAACAAAACTGCAGGTCAGGGTATTGCATCAGCATCTTCTGTTGGGAAGAAAGGAGACAAAATAGATAAGAAGCCTGAGGCTGGTGCACAAAAATTGGATTCGTCTGAGATAGATGCGGATTCTCAAGAAAGCACTCATCAGCGTCATACTGATGCTTCAGGTGAAAATGAGTCAAAAGAGGAACAAAAACCACAAGCTAATACAGAAGCAAAGCAAGAGAGAGACAAAACCACTCAAATGGACAAAGGCACTGGAAGCCAAGAAAAAGCTGACCTTATTCAAGACCACTCAGATAAAAGTGGAAGAACAAAGCCAACTAGACTAAATCGTAATTCAAAGCCTGTGCCCGAGGAAAAATCTCTTGGTCTTAAAAACCTCAGAATCAGGCTTAATGTGACTGAAGTAAAAGTCAGGCTTCAAACTGGTGAGAATGAATCTGGGCATGATGACTCTCCTAAAAAGATTTTACCTGTAACATCCCCCAAAGACCAGATACTAGAACCTAGATTTGAAAAAGATGTAATGAGTAATAGTGATGGTAAGGAAGAACCTGTAACTGCTTCCACAAAAATCAAAGATCCTCAGGAGGCATCGTTATCCCACCAAATGGAGCTTGAACAAGCTGTGGAGAACATTGCCAAGCTTACAGAAGACCCTGCTCCACTTCGGTTCAAAAGCCCGACAGAGGTACAGCCTCCTTTATCTGAACTTGTAGAGGAGCCTGTGCATGAACCAGAGGAAGAAAAGCCTGCTAACCCTGCAAGTGAAACTGAACTTGCTGCTGCTATTGATTCCATCACATCTGAAGACATGTCTTGCAGTCTGCCACAAGACCCAGTTATCAGTACTGTCATAGATGCAGATCCTGATATTCAAACTTTAGTCCCAGATTCTAAAGTTGCTGAGAGTAGCTCAGCTATTCAGCAGGAGACCTCCAATACAGCAACCCCAAGAAAAGGGGGTAAAGGTAGAGCAAAAGCCCAGAAGCGAGCCAAGGGCCAGAAGGGTAGTGTGAACAAGAAGGAGGCAAGCAAGGAGATGGCCCTGGACGCAGCGAGTCAATCTGTTAAATCATTAGAACCCGTACCCGAGTTACCAACGGTCACAGAGACTTCACCACCAGCTACTGCTGCTGTTATTACTCCTTCTTCTAAGCAAGATATGAGCCTAATGGCCAATGTCCTAACAGCTGATGTTCCTAAAGCAACAGAGGTTCCCCTTAAAGAACAGCCTGATTTGCCCAGTTCATCTGGTCCAGCAGCTAACAAAAGCCCATCATCTCTCAAACCTCAGGCTCATCCTTATGAGTGTACATCTCCATCACTGTCCCCATCAAGCATTTGCCTCAAACCTTCACATCCAAGTAGACTTTCAGTTTCCCCTGCAGATCGTTTGAACCAGCCTAAAGAAACTCTGGTAGTTTCCCCTTCGGTAACATCTTCAGCGCCATCAGAAAACCCAGCATCACTCTCTGACTCCGCTCCCCATGATGCAAATTCCAGTGACCTGCGCAAAATTCTTACAAAACCAAGAAGTGTTCCAATTCCAGATATTAGTTCTACACCTGGGATCATGTATGCACGGGAAAGTGATACCATGAGTGCCCCACATGAAAACAGACAGGCTTCTCTTTCTGTGCAACCTGTAGTTCGACCACCAGCCTCCTTACCATCGCCAGAGCCAAAGCAAGTCTTTAGTGAGAAGTCAGTAATTTCTGTCATTGCCTCCACTGCTACCTCGGTCATTAGTCGAGTTTGCAATCCTCCAGAATCCGAAGAGAAGCCTAGCATTCCAATGGGAAATCCTTTTGCGGACAAACAGCCTCCGAAACAGATGTATCAGCCCAGCATGGATGACAGTAGTGCCTACCATGGCCCAACAGTTGGAGAAGAGGGGGGAAATGCTGGTCGTTACATAGTGGAGAGCACTTCCCTGAGTACAGGCCCTACTGCTGGCCTCAGGGTGAATACCTCTGAAGGAGTAGTTGTTCTGAGTCACTCTGGCCAAAAAACTGAAGGACCTCATCGAGTTAGTGCCAAAATAAGTCCGATTCCTCCACCTAGCGCTGTAGACATAGAATCCCAGCAACTGGTGTCCATGACCCAGATGAACCAAGATATTTACGCTGCCTCTCAGCCAGCTACACTAAAAGGTTCCCAGCCACAATCAGATCACAGTCATTCTTTGAAATCTCAGACAAATATCTCTACTGTTAAGCAGGATTCTGGACTAGACAAATTAGACCCACACACTCCAGTTCAAAGTGGGGTTGTTAAAAGACTGCAGCAGACATCTGGGCCTTCACAAGTCATGGGTTACCTTCACTCAGAGTATGGGATGGTGATGAAGCATTCCAAGAAAGAAGGAAATGAACCTCTGAGTGTGGATAGTGTGAAGCCTGCCTGGGTGTCAACTATAAGCCCTGCCATAAGCCCTCACCTTCCATCTCCGGCTGGTAATCATGTTGGATTCATACCAGGCCTGGCCACGCCTACAGATAGAGCTCCTTCACATATTCAGTCCAAACAAGAACCACGGTCCCCCCGGAAATCTGGACACCCTCATTCTCCTTTTGTGTCTTCTCCCATGGGCTCTTCATCTCCCAAAGGTGTTTCTATTGTGTTGTCGACCGGCCTGTCTAGTATGTCACAGTATGTGCCAGGTGTCCATCACTCTGAGCAGTCTGTGATCATGCCACCTCACAGTACACATGGCAATCTTGGGCGAATGTCGCCTCACCGCGTAGGTCAAGCCATTCCCATTGGTCACCTTTCTCAGGGAGAGGTACGAGTTAATACGCCCCCATTGTCAATGATGAACTACGGCATTCACTCTGAGGGCCTCGCCTCAACCTGGACTCCCGGTCAGCAGCGACCCACATCACCCCAAGCAGTGGGAAACAGAGAGATGGTCCTCAAAGTTAACCCAGCCAATGCAAGAGGCCATGAAGGAGGTGAGGATGAAGCTAGACGCTTTCACCAAGCACTTGGAAGACCGCCAACGACTCAACTTAAACCAGAGTCATTACCAGCAGATTACCGGGGGCAGATTCACAGTAGCCTGCAGTTTAGCGTGCCACCAAGAGATCTACGAATGCTTATGCACCATCAGGGGGAGCGTCCAGCTTCGGATCTTCACCAGGGGCACATTGCTGAACCTATTCCTCCAACCTCAACTCCCACCAGCATTACAGCATCCCTGTCTCCACGGGCACTTGTGTTACAAAAGAATGTTGCTGACAAGGACCCTTTGAAGCAGGCTGAATTGAAGAGGACCACGTCACCCCCTGGAAAAGATGGAATGATTGGAATTAGGGGTGCTGTGTCTTCCATTGCCTCTCCTCAGCGAGTACAGCTTATTTCTTCGGGCACTGTGCCACCCTTTTCTGAGTACTCAACTGTGTACACCAACCTGCGCACTGTCCACTCCCAGTTTCCTGATAGTTCACCACTGGGGATTGCCCAACCGCCTCGAAATATCACACCCTCTCAGGTATGTTAGACCTTAGGCTGACTGTTATGGTACATTTTAAGCTGCTTGGTTTTATATAATTTATTATGCTAACCTTTTTTTTTCTTTAACCAAGGGTGTTCAAGAGTCAGACCACAGCCAGGCACTGCCTGATAGTAAAGTAGAACATGTTGGACACCAGCAAGTCAACATGGTGCAGCTTCTGACGGTAAGTTACAAGTGTGTAAACTACCTATAAGTAGGAATACAAGTAGGAAATCTTAAATTAACTGCTAAGTCCAAGTTTGGAGAATAAATCTGTATGCCAAAAGGAGCTGCTTTTTTTTTTTTTTTTTTTTAAAGTGTATATACATTTTTTCCAAGCAGAAGTACCCTATTGTGTGGCAAGGCCTATTGGCACTGAAGAATGACACTGCAGCGGTCCAGTTGCATTTTGTGTGTGGAAACAAAGCTCTTGGCCTGCGGTCACTTCCTGTGCCAGAAACTGGTGCTCTTTTGCGTATTGTCCAGAGAATGAGGTTAGAAACACCACAGCTTGAGGGAGTGGCTCGCAGAATGACTGTAAGTTTCTAATCAAGTAAAACTTATTTTTTCTTGTCGATGTTTTGTCAAAGAAACATCATTGGGCTTAATTTTTTCTCCATTTTCATTATTATAGGGTGAAAGTGACTTCTGCCTTTTGCTGGCCATGCCCTGTGGTCGTGATCAGGAGGATGTCGTAAGCCAGACACAAGCCCTCAGATCGGCTTTCATCAACTACTTGAAGGCCAAGCTGGCTGCAGGCATCATCAACGTGCCCAATCCTGGCTCCAATCAGGTGTGCACAGTTTTTTTGTTCATTATGCATGCTACATGTGTGGTGAGCAGGGTTACATACCTTTGAACCTAAGGTTATGGTAAAATTATCTGAATATTTGTTTGTGTGTACATTGATTCAAGTCATTTTAGGCTCTTCCTTGTGATTTCTGATCTACGATATTTCTCAGTAGTCAAGAAATGTTCTCATGATGTATTGGGCCAAAAAGTGGGTGCTGATCTGCTCTTTTTTCTTTTCTAGCCTGCTTATGTGTTGCAGATTTTCCCTCCATGCGAGTTTTCAGAGAGTCATCTTTCACGACTTGCCCCTGACCTCCTTAGCCAGATCTCCAGTATCTCACCTCATCTTATGATTGTCATCACCTCAGTGTGATCAGACATTTTCTTGGTTTGAGCTAACTCACCTCGACTCGCTGCCTCCACTTACACTTGGAATCCTATGCTCTGCATATCAGTCTTTAACTCCAGTTTGTCTTTCTTCTGGTGGCTCTCCTTCATCTCTTCAAACAACTCAAGGATATGTATCTCTGCAACACCACTCCAGATCACATTCAAGCTAATTTGACCATTTCTCTGCTGTATTTCTATTTATTGGTGAATTTTTATTTTTTGCTCATGGAAATTCTTTGAGAAATCAGGATGTTTTGAAGAACAAGGGAAAAAAGGTGACAAACTGGACACAATTTTTTTTCTTCATTCTTCAGTGATTCAGTTCTGTTTAATTTTTAAAAGATGGATAATACAAACCATTGTAACAGACTAATGGGGTTTTTAAGTAATCATGGACATTCGTTGGTCAGTGCTCGTCCCAAAGGAGAAGGAACATTGAGAATGTACGTTTCAGGGGATCTCCTCGTCAGCCTTGCTTTGTCACTCACTTTGCTAATCCAGATTACAGCGGACCCATTCCTTGGCTCGAAACAAGACATACAGCTGCAGGACTCTGGAGTTTGTGGATTGCAGGACTGTAAATATTTTAAATATTTAAAACCCTGGGAAGTTGGCTTAAACCCAGGAGAGTTGCCCTTTATTCTTTCAACCATGGAACTAACAGATCTTCAGTGGAAAAGACGAGCAAAAAACATCCACATGAAACAGAACTTTAAATTTGTGATGTAAATACTTTAAAGACTTTTGAGCTGGCAGCTCTTGCAAGGGTTTGTTGCGGGCACTTCAATTTTTTCTTACTCAAATAAAAAAAAAGATCCAGAAAACTTGAATATAACAGTCACATGCTCTCTCATTTCATTGTTTGTGTTCATCGATCCTCCATGAGAAAATCTTTTTTTGTGTGAAATAAATGTCTAACCAAACAAGACATCCACAGTAATAATTGTTTTTGGTGCAGCAACATCATGTGGTTTTACGCAGGTGTTTACAAATGTTTTTATGGGTGGAAGTATCTACAGTTTGTTGGAATGTGAACTAATAATTTTAAAGGAACCTGATCCAGGAAAGCAGGATCTACTGAGTACAGGCTCTTATGGCTTCTACTCTCAATAGATCTTTTGGATAAAGATACAATGTTTCTTCTCTAAAAAGCTACTAAACTTTTAAAGAAACTGCTTTTGACTAAATGTAGGTTGTCATACTCAAACTGTCCCAACACTCCTTCACCCCTGCAAAAAGAACCAACAAAGTGTGAAAAAAGCCATCCAAGTTTATGGATATGCATTTCTTCTGAAATCAAGCATGTTCATAGATTTGTTTCTTCTTTGTGGCAGCAACGGCTTTTACATTTCTGGTTCAGTTATTAGAAAATCTGTCAGAATTTGATAGCATTCAGCCCTAAGAGCATTCGTGAAGACTTCTACTGCTGGAACATTGCTGTTAGTGTTTGTTTGCACAAAGGCATTTGATGCTGGAGGATCAGTTCTGCATCTCAAACTTGACTCCATCTCATCATAAAGGTAGTGGGTGCAGCTCCACCACTCCAGAGAACCATAAGATATTGGTGCAGAATCACGATGGTCTTGATCAGGGGTCACCAACTCTGGTCCTGGAGGGCCAGCACAGCTTGATGGTAGTTCTCCTTAAACACATTCACTAAACCTGACAATTAACTGCTGAGGTAAACCAGGTGTTTCTGACCAGGGAAATCACCAAAACCTGCTGGACCATGGCCCTCCAGGACTGGATCTGGAGATCCCCAGTCTAGATAATACTAATAAACAGCATTATAGAGGAATAGTTCAGGCCAATGTTGCAAACTGAATGGATGTTATGTTAGTAACCACCACTGAGCACTGACATCTGCTATACTGACTGAACTGCTCCTTTAAACACTGAGATTTTGGAGGAATTTCGGAAGAACAGTACTGCCATTTAAATGCAACTCCTGAAGGATTCTATAAAACAGACTTTTTCATTAAGACCGATCAATCATAACAGACTGATGAGCAAAGAGCATTTTTTATTGAATGGGTTTAAAGGGTCCATCACAAAGTTTCATTCCATTTCCCCCATACAGCCCATATATTTAAAGCATCAAACAGGCTGCAAACACAACCAGTTTTGAACGCATCGTGTATAGTATATATGTATAGTACTGTGCTAAATCATTTCTGTATATTTTGCTTTGTCTGGTTGGTGCAAAAATACAATTTGCTGCCAGTCTTAACTTTGGCACGTGAGTAGATTAAATGAAAGAAACGGGAACAAATGTTTTAGGCTGCAAAGTGCCTAAATATATAAAGGAGCCTAGATAAAGAAGTTACAACCATTCATTCAGCACCACCAGTATACTGATCACTGCCTGACCATCTGGAATCATTATACCTGTTTCCTCACTGGTTCAGTTAGATGTGCTTTGTTCTGCTTTAATGGTTCATATGTAGGTCACTGTGTGTCAAACAAAATGTCTGTCTGTTTGGACGTAAACTATGAAGAAATAGGGTGGCTCAAGACTTCTTTTTGAATGATAAACTATACAGGGCAGCCAATCGGAATAGAGCTCGTTTACATGCATCAGTATCAAAGGCACAGAAATCCTTAAATTCTAAGGAAAGAAAGGCTGGAAAATTAGTTTTATTCAAATGAATTTCGGGCGTTTTTTGGGACCCACACAAACGTCATTAGGGGGAAAATAAAATGGAAGGAAATGTGGGATATGGGCCCTTTAAGTCCTTTAAGCTCTCAGAGGTTCCTCAGTGTTTCAGATCGTCGCTGGAACCGAACAGCGCCACCAGCTGCTCCTTGTATGAAGCAATGTTTCTCTTCATGATCTCTTTACACGGACCCAGCAAGCGCTCGAACGCCTGAACATCGATCACTGCAACACAAAGAAAAACAGAACAGAGACAGCCAGCTTCACCCAAGATACAGAACGTGATACATATGAAAATACAATATCCTGTATTTTTAATGTAGTCTTGAGGAACAGTTCTCCAGGCTTCCTGAAGGACTTTCTTATTTCCCTTATGTCACTACAGTCATGCAATATCACTGCTTATATCAGTATTATGTGCAAGAACAGACTCAGTATAGAGAACAACTCCAGATCACTGCTTGTATTAATTTAAGCTTTTTGGTTCATTTAAGTGTTAACTACACAACTCTACATTCACACGACAAAATCAGAATCAGAACCAAAAAACAGTAAGTAGTAATTAGCAGAAACCACACAGCCATACCTAAACACTTGGTCTGTCCCACCGCGTAGACGGATGCAGCTCTGGGTTTATTAGTCACCAGCGCCAGCTCTCCAAAATACTGCCCCCTACTGCACCGGACCACCTCCACCTCCTCATTATTACTCTGACCCACTTTAGTCTGAGGAGAAACACACACACACACACACACTATTAGGGGGACGGGGAAATATTTATAATACATGCATAGATTTTGTACATAAAAACATAATCAGACTTTTACTTTCAGACTTATGAGACATTTCTTTTACATTCAAAAATATGGACAACACTAAACATGGACTAAATGGATTTTTTAATGGTAAAACACCACTGACAGTACTGACTAGGCTTAATCCAGTGTAACTTTAGCAAGATGAAGCTTAATCCAGCTCTGGGAAATGTGCTCATTCATTATTAGCTTAACTATGATTTCACTATTAGTGCTGAAATGGTCAGATATAAGATGTGTTACTTTGCTCTTGATCATGATCTTCACCACTCCGGACTCCACTATGTAGAAACAGTCGGCCTCGTCACCCTGGTGAGGAAACCAGTCAGCAGGTGTTACATTTACACCAAACAACGGTAAAAATATTCAATTAAACATCAGTGGCATCAACGAACCTGTTTAATAATCTGCTCTCCATCTTGAAAAGTCTTCACTCCTAAAACGTCAACAATCTTCATCCGCTCAGACAACTGGAAACCCACCAGAGAAACAGGAGTGTAATATTCACAAACAACGACAACAACAATAATAATAATATAAATACCAATGGATTTCATATGGGACTAAATAGCAGAAAACCAAGCTTGATTTCTAATTAAAATGATAATATTGATAACATCAACAACAACAACAACAACAACAATAATAAAGAATACCACATTAGACTAAACTGAAATATGTCATATATAATAATAATAAGTCATAATTTCCCTAAAAGGTTCTATTTAAACTCTTTTCTAAATGAATACAGCAGTGCTGTGTAGATAACAATGCAGTGCTTATTAGAATCAAATCAGTGATTTTTTTCAAGGAGTGTACAATGCAAAACTGCGAGGAAACACACAAACACACACACACACACACACACCTCAAGGGACTTGAGCAGAGGCACACACTCGATGAAGGCCTCATACATTTTCCTCTTCTTTGCATTATTTCTCAAAATCAGCCTGTGGAACGTTGCTCTGTCCTGGATACACACACACACACACACACGACATTTTTAAGTCGTGTTTTTAGTAAAATATGACTACGTTTGAATGAGGTCACAGTAGGTGTCAGTACCAGAGCCCACAGTGCTCCCTGCTGGGTGGCGATAATAGTAGCTGCGCGGGGGGTGTTATACATCAGCGCCAGCTCACCAAAACTCCCCTTATTATCATATTTCCCCACACAGCGGCTCACTCCATCACTCATCCTCACTTCTATATCATACACCCCCCTGAGAGAGAGAGAGAACACATCCATCTTCTTTAGACGGATAGATAGATAGGTTGATGGATGGATAGAGGGATGGATGGATAGAAAAAGAAAAAGACACACACACATTTTTATGAAAAGGTACCTCTCAATGACATAGAAATTATCACCGTCATCTCCCTGATCGATTATGTGCTCTTTAGGTTTCACCAGCACCTCAAACATGGCATCTAAAACCTCTGAAAACTGCTCCTGAGAGAGAGAGAGAGAGCAAATGTTCACACTTCACATAGAAATGCTGGTGCAGAGGCTGTTATACCCACTTGGTCCACATGAGGCCAAATCTCCCTTAATTCTTGAATGAGACACAGGTCTTAATACAGCCATATGTATGTGTGTGTGTGTGTGTGTGTGTTACCTTTTCCAGAGTTTTGAACAGCAGTATGTCTTTACAGGCTTCCTGTAGTCTGGTCCGCTGCTGGTCAGTTTTTGGGTGAATGACCTTCGGCTCAGAGTCGTCATCATTGTCGTCGTCTGGATTATACGCCTCTGCGCACACTGAATGCATAAATAAATAAATAATTTCATCAATTTTAATATACAGAATCCTGGATATTCTTATTAAAAACAAATAAAGCAACAGGCCAGTGGGACACAATCTCCTCATGCAAAGACATTTTCTGAGTGTGAAGAAGTCCACACGCTCCACAGTGGATACACTTAAATATTCTACTGTACAGTTTTGGTGCAATTTCTAGTTGTTTGGTGAGTTTAATAGCCTGCAAAAACAGAAAGCCTAAAACATAAAATGTACCTTAATGTTTGCACAGGCCTGATTGTTCCCATTTGTTAACCTCAGTTAATAAACCCTAATTAGTGTGATTGATTAGTGTGATTATACTAATATGTTTTATTCCACTAGGTTGTGAAGCTGCTTCTCCTCTGAGCTTATTTGAGATATTGGCAGCATTCTAGCTCTGAAATAGTGGAAATGCTCCAAATCTGACACATGCATAATACCCTCCTAGTGCTCTTGTATACAGTTTGTATACAACAGATGAGAATTGATCGTTTAAAGTTTGGAATGTTGTGGGCGAGTTGCCTCTGGCATGTTAATGGAGAGAAAGCAGAGGGGTGAGTAACCCTGGGGATCAATACAGAGAGAGAGTCTCAAAGTGAGCACTGTGACGCCTGCTGTGTGTTATGTGTAGAACTGGTGTGCATAAACTATTACACACAAACATATTAAGGGAACACAAAGTAGGGAGAATATGACACCACATAAAATACTAACACTGGCCACTTTAATGGGAACACCCACCATTACAGGCCGATCAGATATGTTTTGGCTGGTTGGCTCTTCCCAATAGTATCTGGTGGGCGGTTGTATGGTGCTCTGTTTCCACAGATGGAGGGGCTGAGTGTATAGAGGTAGCTCAGTGGGTAGGAGACTTGCCTCCGGACAGAGAGGTCATGGGTTCAAATCCGAAGTTGCTTTGGATAAAAGTGTCTGATAAAAAACATATTTGGATAAAAGTGTCTGATAAATACCATAAATGTAAACCAACAGGGTGGTGCAAGAGGTATGTTCCATTAAAGTGGCCAGATGTGTAAAAACGGCATTAATACCTTCATTACATAGAGAGCAGAAACGCAGGAAAGTTATCGCCGTAATGCACACACAGACACACCCAAAGAATCACTATGATAATCACTACATCTGCTTCTATTCATCAATGCTGTGACTCACCATAAACACACACACACACACACACACAAACATATACACACAATCACTGCAATGATCTCCATTCATATTTACTAAAGCAGCAAAAACTGGGTCACCACAAACAAACACACACACACACACACACTTTCTCCAGTGGTTCAACACAGACAGTGAACTGAAAGGTAGTAACGGAGCCGTTAACACCCACCTGATACTCGTCGGTTGGATTTTGTGGCCGGTGGTGCTACATAGAGAAAAGAGATGATGAGTTTCCTTTGTCCTCCTCTTGATGATCTGACTTTCTCCTCTAGACTGTCCACAAATGTATTTACTGAGCTGAACATTTCTACATAAATAAGGTCTATCCGAGGGGTTCATAGTGGAGCCAGAATGTTTACTGTGGTGGTGAATGGAACCAGACATCTGGTTCTCTAAAGGCTCTCTCATAGTTCGTTATTCCATCAAATGATAACGCTTGTGCTGCCTGAGACGTTGTTTTGAGAAGCTCATGGTCATTAAACTCAACCCATTTATGGTGGAGGGGTACATGATGACAAAGAAAACTGATTTAGTTCAGATTTACCCTTTTACCATCATCAACATCCATATAAACACTCAGAGACAGGTGGAGCTTCACTGGGAATTGAGGGTGAATAAAACGTCTGGATTTGTGTTGGAGGCGTCTGCTTCTTTTCACCGCCACTGTAAAGAAATCCCGAGTCTCTACAGTGAACTGTTTCACACCAAACCCACTCTGGATGACTCTCAAACACTGACATTTAGGTTAAGGCCTCTCTACCTGACTAGATTCTCCCAGTCCATTTGCATGGGACCCCAAAGGGGCCCTCATTGTTCCTCCATCCCAGTTCCCGGAGCACCCAAGTCGGTCAAACAAGAACCAAAAGCCTGGTTCAGGTGTGCTGGGAACAGGGACAGCGGACACTGGACAGGGGAGAGAAGATTAAAATGTTGGGTTGTGTAAGACTAGTTTGGGTATCCTGGACTTAAGTCACCTTTCCACCTACGTTTGAACGTGAAATCATCAGGAAAGTCATCGTCCTCCTCATCCTCTTCATCCTCCTTGTCGTTCTCATCATCCTCATCCTCACTGGACTCTGTAGGGGTTGTGTCTTTATCGAAGGCCACTCCTCTCTGCACTGGAGACCGACTGGCGTTGCGGCAACTGATCTCAGTGTTGCGACGGCTCACTTCTGCTGGGACACGAAATGTTGATAATGTGATTTATACCCATTGCCTGCACTTCCCATTCACCTGCTAGACAACTATGAAGAAGTCTTTCCATTCAGTAACAACAGCAGTAATCAGCGGGACAGTTAGACATTAGTTGATGTGTAAAGATGGTGAGTAGAAAAGAATGATAGTTGGCCAACGTGCCTCAGACCACTTCTGTGCTAAAAACTGGTTTGTTGTCTTAAATCGGATGTTTTTTTTCCTGGTAGAATTCTATGAAAATTTTAAATTAGCATTAGGACGTTTTGGCCATCTTACCTTCAACGTTCCTCTGCTCCTTCAGGCGCGTAAAATACTGCACCGCAAACTCCAGTAGGTCGGACGGCCTCTGCTTCAGCACCTCCACCGTGTAGCCCTTCAGCAGATCCGTCAGACCAGCCGGGATCTCCAGACTCATCCTGACAGAGGAGCCGAACTCTTCTCAACACAAACTTCGCGAGAATTTCAAATGCATCACTGCTGGAGAGGCAAACACGTGTAGGAAATTAGAAACAGGATCCTCAAGATTTAAACGAGTTCAGAGCTCAGAAAAGTCCAGTAAATCCTCTGACAGGCTTTAGAGGAGTGGAGATGGAAGCCACCAGAAAGTGATGTTCCAACAAATGTCTGAGCGAGGACCGAGGACACGCAGATCATTAGCCAGACCCGCGTCCACAATCATGTCCCATTGATGAACGAGATCAATAACTACTATAGCGGTAGAGATACTCCCCTAGGACAAGCAGGACATTTCAGTTTGCAATGAAAAACTTTCATACACAAAAAAACACACATACACATATATATAATAATATATATAATAATTTTATGGGAACATTTTTTTTGTTACAATTTTTTTTTTTGCTATGGTCCATTTTTAGTCCCCTCTGTTATGAGAATCCTCTAACAGACTAACAATTTCAGAATACTTTCAATGGGAAGCAAGTCAGGAGATCTGTGAGGCAATGCAGCTCCGCCACCTACTTTAAGAACAAGTCTTGAGTTCTTTTGGCTGCATGTTTGGGGTCATCTTCTCTCCTCCTGATGCTCCTACCTGTGGACATGGTGGTCTTGGTATCTGACCTTCTTTCTCCAAACACGATGAGCTTAATTACTGCCAAAGAGTTGTTTTTGTATCATTTGACCAGAGTTCATTAGTTCTGATTGGTCTAGAAGCTTGTGTGCAGAGTTCATTAGTTCATTTTCAGCTGAGGGAGCAAGTATGGAGATGATTGTGGTGCGGTTTGTTGCATATTATTCTTAGTGTAACTGCTGCTCCAGCTACTTTCATCAGTGACTGCCGGCCTGCCTTCCTAATCATTGGTCTGAGAGATGTCTTGTGCAGAGCTCTTCCATGGATGACTGGTTGCGGTTCCATGAACTTTCAAATTATGCAAGTTGAAGGATGAACCAGTAGTGCTGAAGGTCTTTAATGGGTCTCCATAACTTTTTCAGTGCTGTTTAATGACGTCATACAGAAGAAGCTCTATTACCTTTTTGAGTCCACTGGGAGAAACTAAGCAGCAAAAACATCCCACTTTGAATTCTTTGTTCCTGTCATATCACAAAAAAGCAAAAAACTTATGGCAGTTTAGCTCCACTCATTCATTTTGAAGTTATAAGGAGTGTTCAACCACTGTTTGAATGAGGCAATACAGGGTGGCCAAGCAGAGCAGAGGTTATTTACATGTTTATCAGTTTAAAGACTAAGCAGACAGTTTAATTATGAGAGAGAAGTGTAAGAGGATGGAAAATGGTCATGTAGGAGGGAATGCTTATTGTTACCACCGAAGTGGGATTCTGTTAGTAGTTCTCAACCCAAATTAATTGCATGTCTTGTTCATCTCTGGCTTTGCACCAGTAAATGAGTGCAGATAGAGCTCAGTCCCTCACACCATGTTCCCTCTGGACCACGGTGTTCTGCACTGAAGCTGACCGGGTAGCAGCTCTCTGTAATGGAAAGTATTGATCTTGGCTGGGGTTCGTTCCTCTCCACTAACCTGGATTTCAGTTTGGTGAGTGGGTTACAATGTGTAGAAAACAGCTGTTTGGAAAATGGGAACCCCAGAGGAAAATTTAGCCTACAACAATTTTCTGCTCCTGCCAGATGTAAACAGATCAGACGAGATGCCTTTGGTGCCTTAAATTTGCACCAAAACTACAAGGCTGAGAACATCATGTTTCTCTCCACCACACACTGCACCCACTCCACCCCCCTTACTGATTATATACTCCTATAAACCATGAAATCCTGCTACGACTATTTAGATCTAATTTGCTGTCTCAACTATCTTGCACAGCTAACAGATCTTACATTAAACTGCCCACATACTCAGGACTTGCTTGGCTATCGCAGCATTCAACATGTCTTTAATATTGTGGTTGTATTACAGAAAAATTGCCTACTTTTTGTTTTGCACTGTCCTGTGTGTCCTGAGCTTCACCATCTTGTCTCTCAGCACATTTCACATAGTTGAGAGGACAAGCCCTGAAGCTTACTAGCACCACTGATCATCACCACTGCTACCTTAAAACATCTATAAAAAAAAAAAAAGCTGCAAAATTTGCTCATTTTATAGCAATTGCATCTCTCAACCCAAAGCAAGGCTGAGGTGGAAAAACCCTGGAGTCAGACTGCAATGTTTATTTACCAGCTGACTCCACCTCCACCATTCTCCTGTTGTATGGTGTTGGTGTATTTTGTACAGAGCATTTTTCAGTTTTTATTTTATCTGTCTGCGTCGCAGAAGTTATTTCCTCTGATTCGGATTTCTGATCTTCACCCATCTCAGCCACACTTTCAGTTGAAATCTGTGACTGAGTGAATAAGCAAACCAAAGACTGTAGAACTTCAGCTCAGGACCTCAAAGCACATGGACGTGTTCAGTAATCTTTAATAGACTAGCTCATGTAGTTTCTGATGCTGTACAACTCAGTTTTCTATAAACATGGACTAAAGTACAAACACAAGAGAGATTACTGTCATTTTAAGTCAAACTTTTTAAACCAAAACATTCCTGTAAATCTCTTTGGACTGATCTTGGGTCAGTTTTCTGTGTCCGTTGACATGTTGTTGATGCTTCATCGATGTGCCCTGGAGGATGTAGGGCAGATTCACTGCAGTCAGTCAATATCTGTCCGGTCCTAAACAGTCTCTTTTTTATTGTACATGTTGTACATCAACAATGTCCACGAGTTCTCTGCCTAGTGAATAAAAATGAATGAAGGCACGAGCCAACAGAAGAAAAATAATGACTATTAATTGACTGAGCAGCATGTCAACACAGTTATTTCACATTGACATTGTTCAGTTGTGTTATTTGACAATCACATGGATGACGCACTGTAATGCACTACTGGATGAAAAAAAGGCAGTTCCCATTGGCGCACACACACAAAACAGAAAACGCAGCCGGTGTTCTGGGTGATTTTTGTACATAAACCCCAGTGTATGTGAAGGAACACTTCGGCTTTTTCACCCAAACCTGACCCTGCTGATCATTTCAACATGTTTTCCTGTTCACAGACTCTAAAGACGCCAGTGGGCAGCTGCAGAATTGAATGCATGCAAAGCCACACACACATTTTCATCATGTATGTAAATGAAGCTGTAAATCAATGTAACAGGGACTTGCCTTCCAAAGGGAGCCAGACTGTTAGTGTGCAGGAGGATAGATGCCCCGCCTCATTGCCATGGTTACCAGAGAACTTTTGGCAGGACAAAAGTAACCAGACATGCTTACCTGAACAAAGATTCATGTTATACAGATAATTCAGCATCTGCTCACTGACATCTATTATAGCTGAGTTTTAAAGATCTGCCCATTGACCTCTATTATAAGCTGGTTTTGAGTCAATGGGATTTCTGAGTTCAGGAAAACATGTTAAAGCGATCACTGTCCGGAGACGCAGCAGGTAGAGATCAGGGTGAAGACACACTCCAATGATCCTTTACAGGTGTGTTCTGGCTGCTACAAGGTGTTATGCAGAGGTGCAGGTCATGTTTTTCCCTGAAGTGCAGACAGAGACTGAACATACAGCCTGATAAATAAGGCACATCATCAGTCCTCTTCACTTAAAACTCTGAATAAAAAT
Source organism: Hemigrammopetersius urotaenia (assembly GCA_037974485.1). Lineage (NCBI taxonomy): Eukaryota > Metazoa > Chordata > Actinopteri > Characiformes > Alestidae > Hemigrammopetersius > Hemigrammopetersius urotaenia. Next base: position 13,857,940 of record JBBPDC010000135.1, read on the forward strand.
AACAGAAATAAGTCAAATAAGTCCCGACCTTCGTGTGTGTGTGTTTTACAGCTTACTGATGCGGTACGCTAGGGCTGCACAATATATCATTTGTCAACAGTTACTTGTGAAAGTGTGTAATATGCAAATAAGCCTATGTTCAGAGCACTGATGTATCCTGACCAATCACAGATGAGCTACTGTGAGTTTTCATGAATAAACGTATTCACATTATCCAACAAAAAGTTCTGAGATTTTAGTTAAAATAACACATCACTATATTGATCCATCACTACCTTTTCAAAGGAGAACTCCACCTGTTTTTCAAAATTCTTGCATAATTAAGTGTTTAAACAGACTTTTCAGAGTGGAGTCAGAACTGTTAACAGTGGAGGTGAATGGAACCAGATGTCTGGTTCTCTAAAATCTCCCTCACAGAAAGCCAATGGTTCCTGCAAATCCTGCAGCTTTGATCCTAAAACTAAACCCATTCATGGTGGAGGGATACATGCAGAGGCAAAATAGTCCCCAAAGAAAAGTGATTTAGTTCAGATTCTCCACCATTTACCAACATCAACATCTATACATACACTCAAGAGACATGTGGAGCTTCACTTGGAGTTGGTAGTAAATAAAACAGCTGGATCTGAGTTGGAGAAGTCTGATTCCATTCACTTCCACTGTAAAGAAATCAGAGTGAACCAATTCACACCAAACACACACTGCTTACACACCGAATTATGGGTGAATTGTAAGAAATCAGTGGCATTCCTCTTTACTGCATAGTGCAAAGCAAAATGCAAAAATCACATTATAGTATTATTCCACATTATGCGGCCCTACCGTACAGGACAAGTCCCTGTATATATATATTTATGTATGTATGTATATGTGTGTGTGTGTGTGTGTGTGTGTGTGTGTGTGTGACATTCAGATGCCATTTCTTTGGCCTGTACAGATCACAGGTTGGGTGCGAGCCAGTTCAAAAACTTCATGGCAACCTCAAATCCCAGAAAGCAAGCCTGAGAGAGAAAGAGAGAGTGAGAAAAGTAATACAGCGGTAGAGAGATAGAATGAGAGAGAGAGGGAGAAAGAGAGAATGAGAGAGAGAGAGAAGGATAAAGAAAATGAGAGATGGAGGAAGAGTGATACAGAGGTAGAGAGGAGAAAGAATGAGAGAAAGGGACACAAAACGAGAAGAGAGAAATACAGAGATTTAAAGAGATAATGTGAGAGAGAGCAGAGAGAAATTGAGGAGAGAAAGAGCGAGACAGAGGAAGAGAGAGAGAAAGAAGAAAGAAGTAGGGAGAGAGAGAGAGAGAGATAGAGGGAAGAAAGAGAGGAGAGAGACAGAGAAAAGGAGAAAGAAGAGAGGAAAGAGAGAGAGCGAGAGAGAAAGGGAAGAGGGAGAGGAGAGAGACAGAGAGGGGAAAAAGAGAGATCATTACACTGGGAGGTTATTAACATGGAAACCATTTAAATGTGTGTCCAACTGTGTGTATGAATATGAGAGAGAGAGAGAGAGAGAGAGAGAGAGAGAGACTCACAGCATTGGCTGGAAATGCTCTCAGCATGACTGCATTAAATCCCTTATACAGTGAGGTCACCCCCTCCTCCCTGATCAGCTCCCTCAGGACGTCCCGGAAGCCGTTGGGGTATTTCCCCTCCGGAGCTGCAGAGGGTGGAAAAGAGCACTAAATATTTATTCCCAGACTCAGCTAATGGAGAACAGAACCTGCGCTCTGATCTTACGCAGTACTGGGTTTAAAAAGGCTGATATGAACAACAATATACGACCCCTATTTCTCATAATTTGCTTGCTTGTATCTTAAGGATCAGTTCTCCAGGCTTCATGAAGGATTTTCAAAGACTCATTTTCAGTCAGTCCAGTTAATCTTTAGAGTCTTTGCAGCCTGTCACAGTAAAACATTTGTTCCGATTTCTTTCATTTAATCTACTCAGTATGACAAAGAAAAGACAGGCAGAAAATAGTATTTTCACAACAACAGGGTGATTCAAAGCAAAATATGGAGAAATGAGAGGGATCAAGACTTTTGCACAGTATTGTACATATAAGCAGACTCTTCTGTGTGAGACTGTGTTCTCTTTTCCTGCACTGTACAGGAAGCAGACCAGTATTTCCAGGTCCAGGGCCGTAGCCAGGATTTTTCAAATACCGAGGTCATTTTTTCCAAATCCCCCCTACACACAGTAAAATGCCACAGTAAAAAATCTCCATATTGGGTCCAGACATAGTATGATAGCTACT
>JBBPDC010000135.1:13890026-13919061 GCA_037974485.1 Hemigrammopetersius urotaenia
TGGACTTCTTAAGCACTGATGTACGTCGCTCTGGATAAGAGCGTCAGCTAAATGCCGTAAATGTAAATGTAAATGCATATATAATTATGTATGTACAGAAATAAATAAATAAATAAATGAATAAATTAAAAAAAAATATATAAAATGCATAATTCAGCTAAAATATTTAATTGCATATAGACATTAACATTTATGTTCCAACTCATCTAATCTCTTAATGCTATTTTGTACTTTTGTCTTTTTACGTTTTTTAACTTTTTAACAGTTGACTTTTATTTTGGCGGATCTCGCTGTCGAGGAAGATTCGCCGGGTTGGCAGAGAGCGGCAGAGCAAAAGTCTCGAAAGAGAAATCTAATAGCCCCGTTTTTCTGATTCATTAGACATCATTAAATCGTTAAACATTAAATATTGTATACTTTCTGAAAAGCTGCTGCTATTCGGTTGGATATGCAGAGGTGACACTGTGTGTGTGTGTGTGTGTGTGTGTGTGTGTGTGTGTGTGTGTGTGTGAGTGAATGAGTGCTCTGCTGGATAAACCGAAGTGGAGAGATAGAGAAGAGTGGAGGAGAGAAGAAGATATACAGATATACAGTAAGAAGATATACAGTGAAGATGTCCTCTGAATCAGAGTCCAAGCTCTACGCTTTGTCCAGGTGTCTCTTTGGAGTTTCTGCGCATGCGCTCTGCGTTGGTCTCACCGGCCTGATGGTGGCGCTGGCGGCACCTGGCTCCAGTGAGTACATACATACACACACACACACCTGAACAGAGAGACAGCAAAAGAGCCCGAGGGGATAGATACATGGATGGTTGACAGGTAGACAAAGAGAGGGATGGATAGATTCTATATAGAAAGGTGCATATAAACAACATTATTATTATTGTTATTATGAATTATAATAAATTATTACACAACATATATTGTTATTTATTACAATAATAATTATTATTGGGTGGTGGTGGCTTAATGGGTAGGATACTTGCCTCTGGACCAAGAGGTCATGAACTCGAATCCTGCCTTCAGCAAACCACCACTGGGTTCCTGAGCAAGAACCTTAACTTCAAGTTGCTCCAAGGAGACGGTCCCCTGTAGTTAGGCAATGGACGTCGCTTTGGGTAAAAGCATCCGTAAATGTAATCTGTTATTACATTATATCATTATAGATGGATTTATTATAGATGCTGGATGGATGATGGAAGCCTGGAGAACTGTTCCTCAAGACCATATTGAAAATACAAGAAAGTCTGGATCTTTGGAAACAAAATATGAAAAAAATGAGGGGGTCAGCATTTTCTCACAGTGCTGTACCTTAGTATGGCTGAATCCAGCAGTTAAAGCCATATTGAGAACGATTACCCACTGTCTGTTTTGGTGTTTGCAGGTTTGTTCTCCTGGCACCCCGTCCTCATGACCCTTGCGGTGAGTGACCTTTACTGACCTTTCTCACCTCTCACAGTAATGAATGATGGGGAGAGGGAGGACCACCTTACCCATCCAGAGAGAGAGAAAACCGAAAAGCAAAACAAAATGATCCCAAAATTAGTAAACAATTGCATAAGACTTTTGCACAGTCCTGTAAATGTGTTAGTGATGTCTGGTCAGACTGGGTATGTAATGTAGCAGATTTGGAAATACAACAGCCTCAAAACTAGTAGCCACCACATGATTTGCATGATGGTGAGTGATGGCCGTTGACTTTCATGCATTGTTAGCAATTTTGCTGCATGTTCCTGGCTGACCTTTTCCCTGATGTTTCCTAGTTCGCCTTCTTTATGACCGAGGCCATTCTGCTCTTCTCACCTCACTCTTCGCCGGTGGGGAAGTTGAAGCACCAGGATAAAGCCCGTCTTCACTGGGTCCTGCAGTGTGTTAGTGCCTGCTGTGCCATTGCCGGGCTGGGTGTCATCGTCTACAACAAACACCTCAACGGCAAGCCACACTTCACCACCTGGCATGGGCTGATTGGTCTTGTGACGGTCGCTGCAGTCACGGTCCAGTCAGTGGGTGCGCTGCCTCTCCTGTACCACAAACTGGCCAAAGGCTGGTCCCTGGCTAAGCTAAAACGCTACCATGCCACCTCCGGACTCCTGACTTACCTGCTGGGCAGTGCCAGCCTACTGCTGGGCACCTGCTCCACCTGGTTCATGGGCAGTGTGAGTGGGTATGTCTGGTACCTTGCCGCATTTTGCCCCACGCTGGCCGCCCTGGTGGTCATGAAACAGGTCACTGATGCTTATGTGGCTAAGAAACGCTTGCAGTACTAAAATCCCAGACTGCGAGCAAGATCACGTCTAATGTTATTAGAGGCAAAAAATGATTCACCTCACAAGCATTAAATCATGTGGAGGCACTGATACAGTGAACTGTAACAGACTCGTTCATGTGGTTTCTGACACAGTTTGACTCGTTTATTTAAACCCATATTAGACAGAATTTGGTCCAGGTTTATAGATAACTCTCATGAATGTGGTCTCTGACACTGTATGACACACTGTTGTCTGTAAGAATCCACATCAGCGAGTAGTTATCTATAAACATGACAATTCTGGCTAATACGTTTTTAAATGTTGCACAGTGTCAGAAACCACAAAAGTGAGTGAAACTATATCATGTGGAGGCATATCAGGCATCCTGATACTCATTTTTCATCATGTCCACGTTTACAGATTACTCACACACTCACTCTAATGATCTCTGACGCACATTTAAAGATTACAGTATGTTGTACAGTATCAGAAACCACATAAGTTTACAAGCACAAAACCGTTTACAAGCATTCAGTGATCACTTATGTGATTTCTGGTACGATTAGTGTGTCGTACAGTGTTAGCAACCACATGAGCAAGTCTGAACGGGGAGGTGAAATAATATTTTGCATTAAACCATGCCTTTAAAGTGAACAGCAATGAAGATACGCTATTCTCGCAATTCATCGACCTGAAAAGCAGACCTTCCGCTCCTCTTCCAATTTCCACAAGAATGAGGTCTTGCGCCACCTTGTGGACTTCTGTAGACGTGTTTACCAGTAATAGTATAAAAATTCCAGAGTATGTGTTGCATTACATTCCCAAGTAATTTGCTGGTTTATAAACAACACATTCTTTCCAGAATGGTTTCTATGGAGCGCTGCTATAAAACAGTGGTTCTCAGTCCTGATTCTGGAGAACCACCCTTCATTTCTTCATATTTTTCTCCCAAAGATCAAGACATTCTTGGATTTTCCCTGTCACATCAGGTGTGGTGAGAGCCGTGAAGTCCCACCCCAGAACTGAGAACCACAGGCATAGAACAAACACGACTGGTTCTCTAAAGAACCTTTCAGTTCTTGAGATCAAGAACCTCTTTAAAGTAACATCAGTATAAAGATGCTCTATCAGCTCTACTGAACGTCCACTTAAAGAGATGAACGCAGGAATTTATTGGTTTATGGAAATTATAATATCAGAGGTAATTGAAGTAAAACTATAAAATCGGACTGTTGATCATATTCATGGTGATGTTGAGATATTTATATTTTCTCTAAACTGTATCCACTTGTGGTCCAGATGGTGTGGGGACCAAGGCGAAAATTTCCTAGAAACCCTTGTTCACCAGCGCTTATAATGCAACATTATAGAAAGTAAATGTGGCCATTTTATCAGAAACACCGTACGTTCTCAGGGCCATCCCTGCTCAACAGAAACACCACCATGTAAGAATGAATTTTGATGAATTGGTACAAAACACCCTTCAAACATCAGGAAGGAAAGTGTGGAATACAAGCCCACAAATACAAACACTTGCTGCCATGTATTGCAGCTCATTGAAACACACTGCTTAGAACTTGAATGAATGGGCGGAGCTAAACTGCTCTAGGCTTAATAAGGAGATATTATGAATTGACCCAGGTTGTTTCGCAGCTTGTTTCTATATATGGACTGTATGAATTGTGTAGTAAATATACAATTTAAACCAATATCTACTTTTTAATTCCAGAAAAGTGATGATATGGGACATGACATTTTTAAAGCAACTGCAGTGTGTAGCAGTAAAATCACAATGCTGATATATTTGTCCATATTGTGCAGCCCTAGTGAAAGGGATTCTGATAAAGTGATAAAAGCTTTAACAGCAGTATGACTGAAGTTGTGCCAATTAAAGAGACCGTTTTAATACATCAAGAAAAAATGAATTTATTTTCTGTTAAAACAACATTAAATAAATACAATGTCATTTTAAACTCCTCCTCTGTGCTAAATACAAGAGCTGATGAGTCTCATTTTCTACCTGTACAGTGTGTATGTGTGTGTGTTTGTGTGTGTTCTCCCGTGGATCTGTCACAGAGACTGGTCGCCAGAAGAACAAACACATTAGACTAAAAAAAAAAAAAAAAAAAACCTCAAACCTACGTCACCGTTTCCAGTGGTAACGGACAGAGGTCTCAATTTTTTCCATAAAAAATGCAGACAAAAATGTACAAAAATTTAAAAAAAATGCACATGAATCAACCAATATAAATAAATAATAAATCCCGGTAAAACAAATACATTGAATGGAAAACAATTATGCTCGATAAATTGTTACATCAAAAAAAAAAAAAAAAAAAAAAAAGATATAAATTTTTGTGATAATGAAGAAAAACGTAACAAATAACATACGAATATCGGCCGATTTAAAAGGGAAAAAAAATAGTCATGGGCGTCGGCCAATAAGACAGCAGTGGCAGAAAGGGGGGCGTGCACAGATAGGCACTGAGAATGAACAGTGATTGGCTGAGGGGCCTGTCAATCAAACAGCACAGAAGGGTCATGAACACGAACACTCTGAACATTCCACATCTATGTCAGTCACACTTTGGTCATATCTGCAGTCCAAACACAGATGGAGGGAACAGATTATCAACGTCCTACAGGAAACGAGCATCTCTAAGCCCAGATTGAGCCAATCAATCGTCTGGGGGTGGGGCTTAACAGTCTACAAGGACCAACAAAAAAAAACTGCTACAGGAGAACATACCATATAAGGCTAATAACAATAAACCCCGACTACATCTCTCTCCACCACGAGGCTCTGAAGGCTCACAGGAAATTACATTCGTTGAGTTTTCATTTTTTTTCTCAAACATAAAGCAGAAAACAATGGCTTGTCATCACATTGTTGGACCCCCCCCCCCTTTTATGTCTCACTTTTGTTCTATTTGTGGTCATTTTAAATGGTCAAACCCACTTCTGAATATACAGCAAGCCCACCTTTTACAAAAGGTAGCAAAAAAAATTACATGATTTTTTTCTCAGTTCCAAGTGATGCTACGAGTTCTATCAAACATTGAAACGTCTCTAGATTTACCTTTAACAGATGCTAACCGGCCCATAGAGACTGATACGTTCTGGTCGTTTTCAACAGGAGGTCTCAGATCCGTATTGGTGGAAGCTTGTGTTCTGGTCCCTCATTACAGACACTGCCCAACCCTCGCCTACCCCCAGTTTATCTTGTTTTTCTGCTACAGCCTTGTTTTGCTGTACTCACAGTTTTGGCTACGGACCAATAAGGATCCTCCCTTTTGTGACGCTGGAAACAAAGCAGGCAATCGTGGTGCGTCACTGCCCGGTCACCTCGATGACATCATCGTCCGAACTGCTACCCCCATTTTCTGTGAGGGTGGGGTGTGTGTCTGGCCGTCTCAATGCTGCCCCCAGCAGGCTGGAGGTGGAAAGGAAGCTGGGGGTGGCTGAGCTGGAGGCAGAGGCAGAAGTTGGAGCTGAAGAAAGAGTGCCACCTGGATGCAGGGAGGAGTTGGGGAATATTCTTGAAGAGTCCGGGAGGAGGGTCTGACCGAATGGCATCGAGAAACCAGACAGCATGCTGGCCATGCTGGGGTTAAAGAGGAAAGGAGGAAGAGAGGATGACGAGGAGGAGGAGGAGGAAGGTGCAGAAGAAGTTATGGTGTTTGTGGTGGGCGTGGAGGAGTGGGAGGAGCCCAAAGGATCGATGGGGAACATGGTATGCAAATCGGCCAGCGTTTGCCCCGCCTGAGGCATGAAGTGAGATCGGCTGGTCCCACCCAAAATGGGAGGGGTCATATGACCCAAAGCACCCAGAAGGGCTGGGTGAAGGTTCATGGAGGGCATGGTGAAGCTGCTGCTTAGAGGGAATCCTGGGTAACTACTTGCCGTTCCTGCCCCAGCAGAGGTCCGTTTGGAGCCCCTGTTGTCCGCCAGCAGTTTCCTCTTGAGGCTCTGGAGGTCCAAGGTGGGGGCGGAGCCTGAACCGCCAATTATGTCATCACTCAGCTGCCTGGCTGGACCTTCCAAAGAATGGCTCTGCTGGGACGGCCTGTCTGGACCCGCGGGTTCCACTGTATCCAGGGGTAACAGGGTGCTCTCTCCCATGGTGACGGCGTCCGTGTCGCTGGTATAGTGGCGCAGTTCCCTCAGCAGGTCCGGAATGTTAGAGGAGGCAACTTGACGGACAGAGTCCGGACTCAAGCGCTTCGACTCCGACGGAGATGCTCGACCGTTACTGACAGAGCGCAGGACAGATTCAGAGTCTGAGAGAAAGAGAGAGAACAGAGTGAGAGAATTTACACAATTTTACAGTGTATTTTACTATTTTTCTACTCCCAAAGTGATTAAAAGCCAAATGAGGAAGAATTATATATGAGGAAGTTCTTTATATTAGAACTGAATTTGGAACACAAAAGAATATACACAGCAATAATAGTAAACATTAAAAAAAAAACGGGCAAGAAAGTAAACAAAAGGGGGAGATCTAAAGAAAGACAGGAGTGAGAGGGACCTTTTAGTATTTAGAATCTGTCCTGATGTCATACCTCTGGGTGCAGGTGCTCCACCCTCACTGGTTCTGGTTTTCCCGGAGCGGATGGCGAAGATCCTCCCGTCATTGGTTCTGATGTACGTACCTGAGGACACAAGACATCACAGATTAGCCCCAGATTTTAATCAAGAACAAATAAGAGTCCCAGGCTATAGTATAGTAACCCATGGTTGTTTTTAGGTAGTTGCTATGGGGTTGCTAGGTGGTTACTAATGGTGCAGCAGCGCCTCCAACTATAACTTGACTCTCGGCGAGGGAAGTGTGTATATGTACCTTTCGACCCTTTGATGACGTGGAGACTCTCCCCGGCGCCGATTCTTGCTTGAACATCCGTAGAGCTGTTGGTTCCCGGGATCACTATATCTGCATGCACCACAGAACACATCAACACTATTTAAATAACTTTAAGAGCCGGTTAACAGTTTCATTACTATCAGTAGGACTGAACTCTGTGTGTGTGTGTGTGTGTGTGTACCAGTGGTGGTGATGATGCGCTGAACGTAGACCCCAGCTTTCTGCAGGTAGTTGACAGGAAAGGTTGAGCTGGAGGCGTGGCCTATGCCCACCTGGCGGGGCATCATGGGAATGGGTGTAGACTGAACTGGACGCACACTCGCAATAGGCTTCTCATCCAACCGACCCGGCGGCCGCCTGACAGCAATCCAGAAAATACTTTTATGGCATATGCAAATTATATTTTTATATGTAATTTAAATATACATTCAGGTTCATAACTATGGAATCCTCCATAATGAGTTACATGCATATTTAAGTTGTATTTTTAGCAGCTGAAAATGGGATTGGAAGGAACGCATTTTAGTGTTTCTTTCAATCACTGTTGGAAATTATGCACTTAGAACAGTCTTTATTACCCCCTTTTTTTCCAATTTTGCTTTTCAATCACATTTTTGGTGTAAAACCTTTATTCCAATCAAACTGTCTTTTCTTTTTTATAGAGGGGACCAAAATTTTTTTATTTGTTTAAATCAGATTTTACTAAAACCCAGAAGGACTGACCAGTTCCTCTGGCTGAATGCTGGTATGTTGGAGAGGGTCTGGTCGGTGACGGGGTAATAGTGGGCGTAACTCGGCCGCTGGTACGGAACAGATGCCCTTTTCTCATCCTCATAACTTTTCTTAGCAGCTTTTTTCTCTGCCTTCGTCAGTTTCGTATCCTTACGGTCCGTCAGCAGAGACTCATGATGGAAAGGAGGCTAGAGAGAAAAAGAGGGGAGAGAGAGAGAGAGAGACAAATAAAAAATAAATACACGTAGAAAATAAATCTAAAATAATGTTCTGTGCTCCTTTCACCTTTGTGTCTGTTTTGGTGTGCATGTGTGTGTGTTACCTTGGTGATGAGGAGTGGGTAGCGCAGACAGGCCTGTTGAATTACCCACTCCATCTCCTCCTGAAGCATCTGTTCTGAATGGCTCTGATGAGGCTCCTCCTCCACAAAGTGCAGCAGAGACTCCACCTCCTTCCGTGTGAAGGTCAGAACAGGATTCAGGTCATCCACCACCCGGTCTGGAGAACACAAACACACAATAATTTAATTTTTCACTTTTATTGTCAGATATAAATTGGCATAATGTAAGTAGGCATCTCAAAATGAACAATCATTCGATGTTTTCATGACTTTGATGTGAAATTATAAAAGTTATTATAGGAATGAAGGATGTGTAGAATATTGGTTACCGGACATCCCCTGTTTGGAGACCTGTCGGTCATAGATCTTCTTCTCCAGAGTGAAGTCACACACCAGTCTGTAGATGTAGCAGGGTTTGTGTTGGCCGTATCGATAAACTCGACACACAGCCTGGGCATCGTGACACGGATTCCAGGAAGCGTCAAACACCACCACTCGATTTGCACCAATCAGATTGACTCCTAAACACCCCGCCCTAAAAAAAACGCAACGCAGCAGATCAGTTCAGTACAATTCAATTCAGTTCAGGCCTGAATAACTGTTCAGTACAGTTGAGGTTAGAAGGGGTGTGTGTGAGTGTGGAGGTGGGTGGAAGGCAGGGGTGTGACGAGACGCTTTTCCCACGAGACGAGACGAGACACGAGACTGGGTTCACGAGAACGAGACTTTTAGACATTTTTAAAAAAGAAATCCTCAATGTTTAAATATATAGCAAAAATAGCCTTTTATTTAACTGAAAAACACAAAATGCAAAAATTGCATGTCCATTTTGAAATCAACTTTATGAAATAAAACTTCTATTTTGATGAATGATATGCAGTAATAACATGTAAACACTGCAAAATATTTTGCCACAAACTGACAGGCAATTAATTGCACAATAAAATTAAATAGTATAAATAAAAATAAACAATAAACAACACAAATATCCCTTTACGTGCAATTTACCATAACTATCAAAGTAGTGCTGTCTCAGAGTGCAAAACAATGAACAAAATTTTCTTAAGCATGGAAAAAGAGCCAAGACCTAGGTAATGAGGTAATGACCTATACAGAACAGCCTAAGATATGGTCACGTTCTTTTTTTAATAATACAGTAAGCCCCCGTTATTCACCCTTAAAGAAAATGTAAAGATGAACCCGAGGTTTAAATACGGAAAAGTCACGAACGAGAGAGACAGAGCGAGAGTAAGACAGAGCGAGAGAGAGAGAGACGATCCGTGCGCTCCAGAATGAGAGAGCAACAGAGAGAGATACAGAGACAGAAAGAGAGAGACGCGTGCTCCGGAAAAGTCACAAACGACAGAGAGCGCGCGAGAGGGAGAGATACAGAGAGAGAGGGTTGTTTGCTCTTTCATGCGAACTGAATTGCTTTCTGTTTTCTTCACAGGCGCAGCTTTTAGTAACGAGCTGTGGTTGTTTTCTAAATGCTTTTACATAGTGCTTGTGTTAGCAGAGGTGTACGGTATAAATTTCTTACAGTGTTTGCAAATTGTCTTTGTCTTGTCTGTCATTTTTTTGCCGTTTCTTATTTCCACAAGGAATCAAAAATGTTGCCACACCAACGATTTAAATGTCGCGGGCGCATCTTCTATCCTTAATTCTCCCTCACACTCCATCATGCCAATAACGCAAAGATATCGTCATGTTCTCGCGAGACCAGACGCATCTCGCGAGACAAATCTGATCTCGTACCACGAGATCTCATCACACTCCTAGAACAGATTGACTTGTGATTGTAAATGTCTCTACATAGTTTTAAAAAAAATCAATACCTCAGTATAACTCAATTGTGTTTATAAGCGGAAGATCTCCAAATTGTACAAAATGTTTTTTTTGGATTTTTACAGTGAAACAAAATAATGGCTGGATGTACTGAAAAAAGGATATGACACTTGTACACATTGTTTAAGCCTGTAAATATTTAAGAAAAAAGAAATAAAAAGTAATGCAGAAACAGGACAAAGAGTTCTAAGGGCTCAGAGCTGGTTTACCTGGTGGACAGCAGGAAGACCCAGGCCGTGCTGTTTGTAGGGTCGTTAAACTGATTAATGAGTCTCTCTCTCTCTGAGGCCGAGGTGCTTCCATCCAACCCTGCAAACAAACAAACGTCAGATTTAATACCCCACAAAAGAAAACATACATTAATATGAGCTATTAGTAAGATATTATTGATGTATTTTATTAGCGCTGGGAAATTCTCCTCTAACCAAACGAACTGGATCTCAAACTGAACCAAAGTTAGAAGAGTAACTTCCACAACATTTAAAACACAGCTGCAATAAAACAATCAGGAACTCAGTTAAATAATATTGACCATGTTTTAATTTTAGAAAAGGAACTATTAAAACATTTCTTGCTTAATCATCGTTTTATATGCTGTTTTTAAATTTTGTTTTTATAGATGAATTTTGGCTCCGCTCCTCCTCTATGGCACCCTAACAAGTGCGTTATACCCATCCCTGTGAACACCAGTTAGCCAGCAAAACCTGGATACCGAGTGTGATAAATGTGTACATATTGAAGTGTGTTAGTTTGAGAGCTCTAGTTCGCGTTATTCACGTTGGAAAATGAGCTCATGCGCGTAAATCATTCTTCACATTTTCTAAGGGAAATGTGTCCTAGTGGCAGGGTTTCTACAGATATGGACAAGTTCAATTTAAGGCTCTTACAGAGAAAAGTCCTACAATTCCTTACAAATAAATTAATTTACCAAACTGTGTAGTCATTTTAACTAATCATTACTTTACAAACCGTCCAACTTCAGTGTATGGAGATGGACTTTGAGCGGATAGTAAAGGTTATATTACCCCTCAGTTCCATCTTGGTTTTGTTTGTGGCTTTATTACAGCGGTACTACATCGGCTCAAAGAAAGAACTACAACACAAAACCGATACACACTGTGCCAACAGATAATGTTGTGCCAGCAAAATGTAACAAGATCAGTGTTTAATCATGTTAACATTAAAAACTGAAGATTCAGATTTTGAGTTTTACCTGTTCTTTACATGGCAAATTGATGTTGATGAAAAAATATCATGCAATAATCGTGCAAAGAGCCTGAATATCTCAGAGACAGAACTCACTGTAGTAGTTGATGCTGCGGACCCAGTTCTGGCTCTGGTCTCCTATTTTGATGGGCATCTGCCTCAGGCACAGAAAATCCTCGATAACCGTCAGGGTGGACAAACTCTGACTACAGGAAAAGACAAAAAGTTCAATTTTTTAAGCTAAACGTATTGGCATATTGGTTATACAAAGCTTAATCAAAGTCTAATCTACTAAAAAAATGAATTAGATGTAAAAATGATAATTAGACCTAAAGAGAGTGGTTCAGAGTGGGGATGGTGAGACACTTCACAGTGGTAGTGAATATGCCTCTAAAAAGCTCCTCTGTAGAAAGTGATAACATGAAATAACATTGTGATTATACTGCTACATATAGCGACTGTGATTCTTTTCAGTATATATTAAGATCCCATTTCATAATTTTGCAGGAATTAAAAAGGCTTAAAATCTGTAAATATTGTTTCAAATGGTCCATTTCCTCCCCGCATCCATACAGTCCATATACAGAAAATAAGCTACAAAAACAGCACGCATTCAAATAACAGTTTTTGTAACGTCACAACACCGTTTTAATATTTCAACTGAACACAGACCTTTTTTATGTTTTAGATATTGCGGTTCCATTCACTGCCAATGTAAAGAGTACAAAAAAAGAATTTTAAATGAAGAGCTCTGATGAAAAATGAACCAAAGCCACAGACAATTTATGGAGGTTCCACCGCCCCCCGTGCTGCAACATTTACAAGATTCAGGACTGAGTATCTGCTTTTTAGGCAATGATTTCTGCCCATGTTCTCAGTTATGACTTTATAGCCCCTTTAAACGGAAGGGTTACCTGAAGACGAGGATTTTGTCTCCTCTGCAGACGCTCTCATCAATCAGGTGGAAAAGCAGAACCATCTTAGCAGAGTTTTCCAGAACGCCCGTCTGGTAGCCGCTCATGATGTCCTTCGCCTATCAGTAAACAAGAGCTGATTACAGACTATTGTTTTGAATTACACACTACTATGCAAAAGCCTCATTTCTTTCTATTTTGCTTTAAATTACCTTGCTGGTGCAAAAATAAAAATTTCTGCCTGTCAAACTCTCCTATCTTTGGCATACTGGGTATTAAATATTAATTAATTTAAAAAATTAAATATTTTAGAGTACTGACTTGCACAGATTTTTTCCAAAACGGTGGTCATCTCTAAATATTGTTAGAAAAAATAAAATACAAACAATAGTGTATGTGTATTGGTGTGTGTAAGTGAGAGAGTGCATGTGTGTGTTTATTCATACCCATTCGTAGGTGATGACCTGGTTAGCTCGTTCCTGTAGAGGTGCGAGGGCGACTCCAGACAGACCCCCCTTACTGTTTGCGGGGTCTGAGTTTTTGTTCTTGAGGCCGGGGGCGGAGCAGCGGGTGGTGGAGGTGGAGTTCAGGTCGTCTAGGTCAAGGTCCTGCTCATTGGCCAAATTCTCCTTCTGCAGGGCTTCATATAGAACATCTGGGTGGTTCCAAATCTGATGGAAAAAAGCCAAAACAAAAACACAGAAGCACATGAGTCAAAACAGACCAACACACTGAATACTGAAGTGCTGATCTAGGATCAGCTCAAGCCTCACATTCAGTGCTGTGCGAGAGAGAGAGAGAGAGACAGACAGAGAGAACAGCTGTACTGACTAAACACTCTATAAACCCAGAGAGAGAGGCTGGTTATGAAGAGGGTATTTGGTTAATTAAGACTGATATTTCAGGGGTCGTCACCTTGCAGCAGACGCAGAAGGCTTTTAGGGGGTTGAGGCCCAGCCAGCCGTTGTTCCCCGCCTCGCGAAAGCGGTTCATGAACTCCTTATAGAGCGCCCTCTGCAGGGGAGACAGACGCACCAGGATCACATGCTCCTCTTTAGTAGGCAGCTGAGTTCGCAACACATCATGACCCCGCCTGAAAAAGATTGAGAGATTTAGACTGTAAAGGTCTACTAAACGACAGACAAAACATACCAACAGACATATGTTCCAAATAATAATGTAATAGGTAAGCTGTAAGATTTGTTGTTTCCCACTCAATTTTAAGATCATTTTTATTCAGGAGTCGCCAGGTTTCAGTCAGTTGTTCAGTCAGACTCTGATCCAGAATCACTTTAAAACTGATACACACAAGCTCCAATGTGTGTGGATGTGTGTTATGAGCTTAGGATAAAACATGTTAGCGTTTATTTGAGTTAATGTTAATCTGCGTTAGCTTACATACTATAAAAATATAATTATCATTGTCATTCAGGAGTTTTTCAGCTTTTCACATGGTTCAAAATTAAAGAAGCAGCTCTAATAATCACGGCTCATCACTAAATATAAAGTAGAACAAAATGTAATAAGATATCAACTATAGACCGATAGGGAATTTACTTATCCAGTAGTTAATTAAAAGTTAATTAAAATATTTAATTAAAATGTTTTAAAAATGAATTAAATGAACGGTGGGAATGCCAAAACTGCCTTTTTAACACACACAGACAGAAACATCCTCTAAAGCAACTCATAAATGCTGGATTTAACCCTTTAATGCACACAGTCACACCTGCAAGACATTTCTGGATTATTAGAGCACATTTAAAACGAATAGTATTTATTCAAACCTGACAAATAAAAGAAATTTATGACTGCGAGCTTGATGTTTGTCAAGGTCTAGTCTTTATTTCTTAATGCTGTTGTAACAATGCTTTCAAACCTGTGGGACTAATAAAGGGTTATCTTATTTTATTTGATATTATCTTACAGAGGTGCCATCAAGGAGTTTCCACAGACATCATAACAGCATTTGCATTAATTAGCATACCCTGTATCAACTCACCTCTGAACGAAGCCCTCCAGCAGGCTGTGCAGGACGTGGCTGCGGTACCTCATGAGCCGGACGTCCTGTGGCGTGCTGTCGATACACTGTCCGTTCAGGATCGGCCGCTCAAACATGTTGCTGAACTCCTGCCGTGTGCCAAGAAAATCGGGCCGCACAAAGTCCACCATGCACCAGTATTCAGTCAGGTTGTTCTGGAGCGGGTAGCCCGTCAGCACCACGCGCCGCCTCGAGCGGATGTTCTTCAGTGCCTGCGATGTGCTGGCATGGCAGTTTTTAATGCGGTGACCTTCGTCACATATCACCACGTCTGGACCAGGCCGGGACAGAGCCTTCTCAATACCTAATGAGCAGGAAGATTACATTTTTAATTAAACCACAATTATTTTATTCTCAAATCAGCCACACATTCACTGCTAACTTAAACATACTCTGAGAATCAGTTCTGCAATTATATTGCTACATACTGTGATTGTGATTTATTTCAATCTAGTTCCCATATCATCACTTTTAGCTTAAATGTTCACTTTCCCCATCCATACAGTCCAGCTGCAAAAACAGCCCATTTCTCTTAATAGTTTTTGTGATGTCATCAAACCAGCACATTTATATACATCCTTATTTAGCACCGTCCAGTCACGCATCAAACATCAGGTGAAAAATGACATAAAAGGAAAACGTAGAATAGGAGCACTTTGAAAACACTTTGGCCAGTCAGGGTATTTAGTGGTTAAAGATTAAAATATTTAGACTTTTGTTGGATCACAAGAAGAACATTTAGCAGAACACCCAATAATTCACCTGGAGCTGTGATTGGTCGCCCTGTCAGAAAACATGTGATTGGTTGGTGTCTCATTCGCATATTGCAGCTTCTGTGATTATTCTGTCCAGTCTTAAATTATTAAAGACCCTGACTGGATGAGGTGTTTTTAAAGAGCCCATATTGTACAATTTCCTTCCATTTCATTTTCTCTTAATTCATTCTTACATGATCATTTTCCAGGCATATAACTAAATAGCCGTTTCTGTTATTGTGTCGTTCAGACTTGAAATCAGGCTGTTCTTGCAGCTTAGTCTCCATATATGGACTGGCTGGAATATTTGTGAATATTTAACCCTTTTAAATTCCAGAAAAGTGACAATATGGGAATAAAGGCATCACAGTCATAATATGCAGCAATAAAATCACAATACTGATATTCTGTACATATTGTTCAGCTGTAATTGCTGTGCCCTGCGTCCTGACAGACCTTTCATGAGCTCCTGTTGTCTGTCCTCTTCGTCCAGGTCAATGATGACGGGTCCAGCAGGTTTTTTCGACTTTCTCTTGCGTCCGGTCACAAAGCTCTTTTTGAGGGACAGCAGTCGGTACATTTCATATCCCATCAGCAGGACCCCGCCGTCCTGCGTCCACTCCTCCACCACCTTCGCCCGTGCTGCTGTCGTCCTTCAGGACAAAACAGATCAATACAGCAGACACTGTACAATTACTCATATTATTGTTTTGTTTTCCTATCTATTTGTCTATCCGTTGAATTCTTTTTAACAACCAAATCTTAATAAAGATTTAGAAAATTGATCCTAAACAGCACAGCACTGTGAACAGAATAAGCAAAAAACAAACAAAAACAACCAAAGCTCCAAAAGCAAATAAATATAAACTAGATAATAGTTAGAAAGCTAGATAATAGTAAGAGAGACTGAATAACTAGAATAACTACTAGAAATTCCGATATTTGAATACACAGGACAAAAATATAACAGTATGATGTGCTATTCAGACACTGGGATCACATATTTACATTTACATTTATGGCATTTAGCATATTAAGGGACTGTTCTAAACAGGGCCAAACCTTCTAAAAGTGATCAGCTGAGTGCAAACTTAATCTTCTGTAATTGCTTAAAATATACTGACCCAAACAGAATGAGAGGAAGGAGATTCTTCCAATTGGTTGTGTTTGGTTTTCACTATAATGATCCCCTTCATCCCAGATTGCTAATATATTGGTCATGCTAATGTACTTTAGTCTGTGTTCATATAGAATAGTGGGTCATACAGTATCTAAAACTACTTAAGTGAGTCTGTTAGAGATCCCTCAGCACCTCCACACACACTGAAATCTGTGAAGAGGGTGTAGTTACTTGTGCTCGTCATTGAGAATGTGCACTTTAAAGGTTCGGGAAGAAATCTGAGCTGGATCGCTGTCCGGAGGAATGGACTCGGCCGCAGGCAACCACAGATTAAACTCAGCTAACCAGTTCTGTAGGGTGTTCACCTGGAAAAGGGGGGGTGAGAAGAGTGTGTGTGTGTGTGTGAGAGAGAGAACAATATGTAGGAGAAAATTTATCAATAAATAATGATTTTTTTAAATCACATCTTCCAGTGAGAGATTGTCATCATTAGTCATTGACACAAATACACCAAATGCACTTTTCCACAGGTATACAGGACCTATTCTGTACCTAAACTGTACTGTTACAGCATGGAAGATAGTAGAGCTTTTACTTCATTTACTTCCTGTTAATTTGTATCTCCATTATTAAACAAACCAAAAAAAAACCCAGTTGCCTCTTTCCAAGTCTGTGCTGTCATGACAACATTTCAACCAATCAGAAAGCAGTGAGGTTTGTGTATGGTACGGCTCGCCTACAGAACAGGTCGGGTGCAGCACAAGTACGGCACAGAACTGGCTCAGGTACAGGTAAGACACAGGTCAGGTATGGTATGGGGCAAGTACTGCTCAGGTGCAGCTTGGATCAGGCTTGGGGTATGGGTCAAGTACGGCTTAGGTACTGGTACGGGTACATTTTAATTGTAATGGAAAACATTTGCTTGCAGTACAGCTCGGTTCCTTGTGCCAGTGGAAAACCACCACATGATTGACAGGTGGAACAGTCAGTCTGTTACTCTACTACTGAACAGGTCTTACAGGTACAATGGCGAGAACAGTTTTGGCTCCTGTGTGCCGCAGCAGGACGTCTATGAAGGAGATGACCTGCAGTGTTTTGCCCAGACCCATACTGTGGGCCAGGATACAGCCAAACCCACTGCTGGTCTTATGGCGCTCTAGAGACTCCACCAGGTTATCATACAGGAACCGGATCCCACCGATCTGTCAGGAGAGCAACAAAAAGAGTGGTGACATACAAATATATATTATATAGATTTAAAAAAAGAATTAAAAAAAAAAGCTAAAACATGCCTAATTGTGTGTCATATCTGGTGTGTGTTATACCTGGTGTGGTTTGACGGCGCGGGCGAGCTGTGGGGTGAGGAACAGGTCGTCCTCCTCGGCTGGGTGGTTGATGTTGACCAGAACTCTGCCCTGAGCATCAGGCTGGTTCAGGGCATCATTGATGTGTGAGCCACTGCTTTCCTCTGTGCCAGGCGATCCTGAGCGCTCGTCATCTTCACTGCTGATGGGCAGCGTGTCTTCATCACCCGAACTCAGCTCAATCACATCTAATGGTTCAATGTTCAAGGTTACTTTATGGTCATCAGCAACTTTGTACACAAACATGGTGTGATATGCATCTTCATGGGCCACAGTGCAATATGTAGCAACATTCAAAACAGTGCAATTTAAGAAAGAGGCAATACAATTATTAGACAATACAGTAATGTAGTAGCAGGATAGTGTAAAAGGGATGTAAATCTTACAGAGTGACTAATGTTAAACCACAAGCATAATATCGCACAGGAGGCATCTGGCAATAATTCACATATGTCATAAGTGTGCCTCTTGTGGCTATAAACAGAAGCTTAAGTGCTAATGGAAGTCTAGAGTGTAATATGAGAAGTATTTACAATAGAAAGTCAGGTAGTACACTAGAATAATTCAGTGACTAGAAACTGAAACTGCTGCACAGTCTTGCAGAACCAGAATGGAAGCTTCTATATCAGAGGGTGTTCAGCTCTGTTATAGGAGTGGGCTTAGTAAATACCTTGCACAGGAGGAAGAAGCGAAAGAAGGATCTCAAAGTGCTATAAATGGGGATAGTGTGTGTGTGTGTGTGTATATACCATCTCTGGGTGCTTCTTTCAGAGGTGGAGCAGCACCTCTGGAATCTCCTTCATCTCCACTGCTGTCCAGACAAATCACCTCACCCTTAATAACAGTCGCCAAGGGTGGAATGTCCACTGAGAAAGGAAGAGAAACACACAAATAAGTTTGTATGTGCGCATGTGTTTTCATACCGTTTCCAGTACTTTTAAACGCCGAGTTTACTTTTAAAAAATCCTGGGAAACAAAAAAACGTTTTCTAACTGCTGTTACGTTTACAAACTAATGTAATTTTTCAACTTACAGACACTGTTAAAAAAACAACCCACTGGATGAAAGCGCTGCAGTAAAATACATTATCATTCAAAGTACAAAACTGTTCAGGTTATGAAGAAAAAGCAATAAAAAAAAGCAAAATGTTCCTGATTTTCGAAAGCATATATAACGCGCGTGTGTGTGTGTGTGTGTGTGTGTGTGTACCTGCAGGTAGAGGAAAGTCCTTGCGCTGTTGCTCCAGCCGTTTTCTCCTCTCAAGCTCTTCCTGCTGGGCAGCTTTAGTTCCCGGTTCCAGCTGGTGCTCCTTCAGAAGCTTCCTATAAAGACCACAGCGAACACACATTTACACACAAACGCGTCACTCCAGCGGGTGTGCGCTGCACAAATCTAGCTGAGACGTGAATGACGTCCAGTAATAAGAGATTCTTTCAGGCTAATATTATGTACATTATTATTTACCAGTTATTAGTGTGAGCGGAAAGTACAGTAATCCCCCGCTTTTCCAAGAGTGTACAGTGAAAAAACACATTGTGTTTTGGTTTAAAAAAAAAAAAAAAAGCTTAAAAATGCCTATTTTTATAATATTTTTAAAAAATATATATATCCTTTAAAAATATGCCCCATAATATGCTCCCATTACACTTTAATTTAATTTTAAATTCAGCTTAGTACATTACCCTTAAGGAAAATGTATACGAGGCGGACCTTGGGCCAAAATTCCCCCGAGAAATTAGATCACAGCTAAAACATTCTTTAATATCTGGTGTAGACCGATTTTGGATCGATTAATCAGGAGTATTGATTCTTTAAACATTCGATTTTTGTGGTCTAGTTGTCTGTTAATTATGGGGAGAATGAGCAGAGGGGCGAATCTCCTTAAAAGTGTGTCAGAGTGTGAATAAAATGTGGAGCAACAAATCAATCTTATGGAGACACAGCACACTCAAAAACAGACTTTAAGGCACTAAAGCTCAGGCCAGTTATATAAAAAAAGGTATCACTGTTTGTTGTGACAACTAAAAATAATCAATTTGTCGGCAACATACACTTTTCCCACCCCTTTTTGGGTGAGACTGGTTTGTTCCACCAGTTTCAGCTGTCTTTAACCATACATGACAAAAACATGGTAATAAACAGTGAGTTAACAGGCCCCTCTGTGGTTCAGCAGTAAAACACAGCCAGAACAGGTGCCGGGTCAATATCATACTGATGTAGATTTACATCACTAAAAATACAGATTTTGCAGTACCCATGCAATCATACTTCACATTTCTCACAGAAATGCAATCCAGTACAACTGAAATCACACCTGATGTTCCTCCTCAGATGAGCAGGTTTGGCAGGTTTAGTGCTTTTCTTCTTCTTCTCTTCTTCTTTCTTCTTCTTGGTCCTCCTCTTGGTGTTCCTGGGTCTCTCAGGGCTGGACCCAGCGGCAGACTGACCGCGAGATGCTGAAGGGGATGAAGGTCGAGAGGTGGAACTGGATGAGGGCTGAGACGGCGGCCTGGACGGGGATCTGGAGGAGGCCTGGAGGGGTGTTGAGGGGGAGGAGTCACTGGATTGGGAAGATGAATGGGCGGGGCTTGGTGGCTCCACATGTTCCACCTCCATTCCCTCTGTTTGGTCTGT
Source organism: Hemigrammopetersius urotaenia (assembly GCA_037974485.1). Taxonomy (NCBI): domain Eukaryota; kingdom Metazoa; phylum Chordata; class Actinopteri; order Characiformes; family Alestidae; genus Hemigrammopetersius; species Hemigrammopetersius urotaenia. Next base: position 13,910,087 of record JBBPDC010000135.1, read on the forward strand.
GGAGAAGAGAAGGAAAACCCAATCAATTACACGACGATTCAACTTACTTCATATGGCAAGTCATTTGGACCAAAAGAATTTTAATTATCTTAATTAAGGTTGTTACTGCAGCTCAGACATCCTGAGCAAGAACAAGCTGGACCCACCCATTCCAAATGAACATCCAGCAAATGATACAGAACTTTTCGCAGGGGTTACGTTCGCATGGGTATCATGAAAAAATGCACTGTTGTGTTTTGGTAAAAAAAAAAGAAAAAAAAAAGTGTGTTTAAGAAGGTAAATCGACACACTGATGGAAAACAGCCATCCAGGACCAGAGTGGCCCCTGTTTTATCCTTATCATCCTAAAGTGGCTGAAGAATCCTGAACAGGTGAAGCAGTGATTACCTTCTGGACCATCATCATCATCATCTTCTTCATCGTCATCATCATCATCATCATCAGCATCGTTCTCTCCATCACCTTCCTCTCCCACATCCTCCTCGTCCTCCTCCTGTTCGCTGTTCAGGCTGGGCTCCAGATCGCTCTCCGACATCACCTCTTCAGACATGACGTCGCCCAAGCTCTACCTACACATCCTACACACACACACACACACACACAGTTACCTACACATCCTCACAGACCCCCTCACAGCCAAACCAGACACGCACTCACAGTCAAAACACTTCTGGCATAACTACAGATATTACAATGGCACTTTCCTACACTGACAATTTGTCATATGTATCCATCTGAGCTTAACTTTTAGCCAAAGTGCTTCACATGAAATAAACAGAGCATTTTGTTTGTCTACTCAAACCTAGCGCCGCAAAATTTTATAGGGACCCTCAGCTCTCCTCCGCAGAGAACCGGTGCAATGACCCCTGAGCACACTTTAATTTTGTAGTATCGAAAATAGTATCGAGTAGCATCCTTAGTATCGGTGTCGAGTTTGATATTTCAGTATCATGACAAGCCTAATAGGTATACACATACACGTATAGCAATAAGAAAATCATCTCATTAATTGTTAGCTCTCTGATTAATCAATCATAGCGTCCCCATTCATTTCAATGTAAATCTTCTCAGACCCCGGCTTTTCGAGGTATGCTGGTATGACAGAGTGAACTTCATCAAGAAGACCAGGAGGGTAGACTTAATTCATAAGGTGAGAAGGAGGTCAGATATGGTTTTAATATTGTTAATTATGTACTGTTGAAATAAACATTACTATTACGTGTTTGTAACATATGCACAATTAACTACTTTTTATATTTTTTAGTGATTAAACACTAACTATGAGGAGATTGAGGAAAGAGCAGGAGAGAGAAGAAACATCAAAATATAAGGCAGCAAAAGCTGAACATGGAGGTGAAGTACTTAGGGCAAGAAAATCAGGCTGCCCAGGGTGTACGGTGAGGTACTGAGTTTGCTTTGCGGCGTGCGCCAGGGATGAAAGGTGGTTTCACCAAAAATATTGACCAGGAACACTGATTTACATTTACACACAAGACCTTTATAAACTCATCAAGGTTTGTAAAATGTATTTAAATCATAGGCAAAGTAAAGATGTTTAAGAAAAAATGAGTACAACAAAAAAACAAACAAAAAGTGAACATTTGGAAACATGAAACAGCAAAGAGAAAGAAACTGAAGAAAAAAAGAAAAGGGCTTATATAACACCGAGTTACGTAAGACAGGTACTGGAGGCCTCCTCTCTCTGCAGCATGGCTCAGAGAATATAGGCCAGTAGGCTGAACAGCACACACTGACACACTCTCAGACACACTCACTCTCAGCCTTCTGCTCTCCCAGCAACAAATACTATTGTCACTTAATTATAGTGATCTCAGATTTCAGAATGATCAGAAAATTTAACAGAATTTCCCCCCTTTCCCCCCCACAGATGATCAGCTTGGGCCTCTAAGCTTAATGGAGTTCAGTCTAATTCAGGTCCTCATAACATGGACCTTTCAGCAGCAGTAACACTCTGATCTGCTCGCAGGCGGTCCTCACCACTGTGACGTTCCTCACGCTGATTCCTTCCACCAAAAATAGAGCATTCTGTGTTACAGACAACGTTACCAAGCCAGTACTTCAACCTAGTTAGACCTAGCTAATAACAAAGAGGTTTCTTGGTCAAGCTGGATCTAGATAACAACACAAACATTTCTGGAGCCAACACCACAGACATTTCTTTTTTAAAGATTTAGTGCTTAATATTCTTTTTTGGTTATCACACTGTCCTGAAACTTGAATGTGTCCTTATACTTGCTTTGGATAAAAGCGTCTATCAAACGATTGTAATATAATGTAAAGTAACCCCCTATAGACACATGTGAACAGACCACAGACCCGGGGAGCAGTGTGTGGGGACGGTAACTTGCTCAAGGGTACCTCAGTGATGACACTAGCACCTGGGATTCAAACCCACAACCTTCTGATCACTGGGGCAACTCCCTAACCACCAGCTCCAGCTAACATCTATCTATCATCTAGCTTACATCACAGTAGTTACTGAATCTAGCTAATAAACACAAACATTTCCGGATGCAATGGTTGGCTGTGCTGCCTCTGCCTTTTCCGTCACCTACTCAGCAATTAAGGCCCTTGTGTTTTGTGCCTGGAGACTGTAATATTATATACCCTTAACAAGGAGCTTCAGGTTTACTGTCCTGTCAAAACAGTATTACAGTGATTTCAGTGTTGAAATACCGGAAACTGGAACACTTAACTGTGTACTCCAGTCATCACATCTATCAGGGGAACTATGGGGTAGTGGTTAGGGAGTCCCTCCTTTAGTGGTTAGGGACTTGGCCATATGACCAGAAGGTTGTGGGTTCAGATCCCAGGACTGCTAGTGGCACCTCTGAAGTGCCTTTGAGTAAGGTGTTGTCCCCACACACAGCTCCGCCAGAGCACAGTGTTCCTGGCTGCCCGCTGCTTCACTTGGTGAATGGGTTAAATGCAGAGGATGAATTTCATGCAGTTCACAAGTGACATGTGACAAATGGCCACTTTGCAAGCTTAAGAAGAAAATGATGATGGTTCATCGATTGTTCTCTCTGACTGCTGGTGTTTAGCCACTTGGCGACTGGCTGTCACCCTCAAGTCTTTACACAGAGGGAACATAAACCTCAATCAGCACAATTACAGTCACTCAGTAACCCCTGCAGGACGTCCAGACAGTCTGCCAAAACACCACAGGCGCTGCTAATGACCCAGCATCATTCATTAAGGAACCACAACATCCCTTTCTGTGGAGATTCCTCATGGAACAAAAACAAAGAGGGGAGTTCTGGACCCAGCTGACACCACAGAATAGTTTCTGGATCTAGTTAACACTACACTGCAGTGTGTGTGTGTGTGTGTGTGTGTGTTTGTCATAAAATATTTACATAAGTGTAAATATTTACACAAGTGTTATGAATGTTGCCTTTCAGTAAAGCGTCACCTACATTTAAAGAATATCTTGTTTTCAGATCACATTTTGAGGCAGAAAATCTGACAAAAATGACAGAATAACAAATCATTCAATAGATGTTTTGTTGCCAAAAACTCCCAAACATTCTAAAACACCTTTAGTGTTCAGTTTATGTGGTTTCTGACACTCTATAATTAACTGTTGTCTGTAAACATGAAATAAACTGTGGACTCGATACAAGAGCTTGGCTGTCTTTAGGAATCCCCCCCCCCCAAAAAAAAAAAACCAAAACAGATCCCTCAAACAAAAACAACCCTCCTCCTCTGCAGTTTTTCTTCTTTTTTTGTTTTATTTATCCATCATCCACATATCTACCATTGCTGCAACACAGACAGCTGGTGCTGACAGAAGAGATGGTTGATGCCGGCTTCGTTACAGATGTCTGGACAGCATAAATTATTCAAACAATCTGGACGCCTCGTTATGAAACAATCATGAACACACAACCTGAACAACCAACTCTCTCACTCGGCTGAGAGACACAGAGCTACAACAACCTTAGGGCAGTTGGTGGCCTGTTGGTTAGTGAGCAGTGGAAGGCTGTGGGTTTGAATCCCAGGACTGCTAGTGGCACCACTGAGGTACCCTTGAGCAAGATACTGTCTCACACACTGCTCCACGGGCGCCCCTTATTGGCAGCCCACTGGTACACTTGGTGAATGAGGAACAGTTTCCTTATTGTATTAATGTTGATTAGTGATTATATACCACAGCAGTGTTTAAGAAACAAATTATTATAAACACAAATGTGAACACAGCAGAAGACTACAATATGCAAATGAGCCTCTAACCAATCACAGCTCAAGGTGTTCTGACGAATCAAGGTCTTGATGTAATCAAACAAAAGTTTTGTTTATTTTCATCTTTAACCAATAAAGACATTGACTTTTAAATGGCCCATATTCTACATTTTCCTTTAAAACGTTTTAATTCCAGAACAGTGATGATTTGGACAGTTTGAGATCGTGAAAGAAATTGCAACCACAATACGTAACAGTAAAATCACAATACTGATATTCAGTTCACATCGTGCAGCTCTAGCACTGATAAGGACAAAATCAGTACCCCTTGAGCCCACGAGCACAGTAACCTCAGGGTCAGTGTGTTTCTTTGGAGATGTCCATCTACTGGACCCTTTAAAACAGCTAAACTGGGACGTCTGGGCGCTTCAGGACTCCACTGTGTGGTTTTTCGAGGCTGCAGCAACAGAGCAGCACCGTCAACCACACATAAACACACAAACACACATACAAACACACACGCGCGCGCGTGAACACCCCCCGCGCAGCACACTCTCCTCTGTTTATAGTGTATTCTGGAGGTATAGACCGGGTCCGAGAGCCCTAACCGCGATGCTAACTGTTAGCCGCAGAGCTAACCTCCATTGTCCACAGGGCTTTACCTTTAGCATCCATGCTAACACCCTAAGGAAGAAAAACTACAGATAAAGCTTCACCTCTCGGGGCTTGCGCCGCGCTCCTCCGGCAAACTGACTTCCCGCGCTCCTCACCGCCGCTGCGCCACGCCGCCCCGGCGCCCCATCCAGGATTTCAGCCGCTCTTATGCACACACAAACACCAAAACTGGACTATTTTATTTTTCTACTACAGTTTCCATCTGTGTCACCCTTAAGGCGTCACGGGGTGGCGCAAACGATGCCGCTCGAAGGTTCCACTCTTCCACCGGGGCATATAAAAAGTGAATTTATATTTACATTTACACTCACATTTACATTTACGGTATGTATTTACCTTCACCTTTTTCCCTGTGTTTAAGTTTAAGCTTCCGTTTACATTTACATTGTACAGTTACACTTGCATTTTAGATTTACATTTACATTTCTGGTGTTTGGTTTGGGAGAGGCTCTTATTCAGAGAGATGCTCATGGCGCTTTATAGTCCATAAGAAAACATGCCCCTCACACCTGTAAACCCAGGCTTACATCAAGAGTTGCTGGTAGACTAAGATTCTACATGAGGAGGTATTAAGGACACTCTCAAATCAGACAGAAAGAAATAACCAGAACCCTCTCAGACGACAGAGAGGAAACATCAGAACACTTAAAAAAAAAAAAAAAAAAGCAAAGAAACCAACAGCACCCTCTTTGATCACACAGAGAGGAACCACCAGCACCCTCTTTGATCACACAGAGAGGAACCAACAGCACCCTCTCAGATCACACAGAAAGGAACAATTAGAACCCTCTCAGATCACACAGAGAGGAACCATTAGAACCCTTTCAGATCACACAGAGAGGAACCATTATAACCCTCTCAGATCACACAGAGAGGAACAACCTGAACCTTCTCAGATTGCACAAAAGACAGTGCTTTTTAAATGTTATTTGTGAAAATTGTGTTAATTAAATTTTTAGTGGGATGATGAAGACAGAGAGGGTCTCAGAAGTTTGTTTTGCCCCTTTATGGTGCTGAAATTGAGAAGTCTTAATGCAGGTCTTGGACCTTTGAGCAGAGGTAAGTAGAGTCAGGCTGTGATTGATGCTGAGGCACTGGACTGGTCAGAGCTGATTGGTCAGAAGAAGCTGGAGCATGTTTTAAAAGCCCACAGTTTTACAAATACATTTTTTGCCATCTCTTGTCCTTTTATAATTGTATTTGGTTGTATATTTTTTTTAAATTGCACCTCTGAATTTAATGTTACATGTCCGTATTCTTAAAATTGCACCTTTTGTATTTAATGTTACATGTATGCACCTGGGGTTTGAGAGTAACATAATTTCAATTCTCTGTATGTCTGGTACGTATGGCAGATTTGGCAACAAAGTTGACTTTGACTTTGACTTTGATGACATTTGTGTTGGTCTATGCACCAAAAGAAGCCCCGATTCATTTTTACCCAAATGCTTTCATTTTTCATCCTCTCTGAAGTTAAAATCTGCTGCTGGGTTCCTGTAAAACCAATGTTTGTACATAATTTTAATATGTTTTGACTTAATTCTAAAACCAGTCCAGGCTGAAACAGTCCCTACAACTTCAGCATGAGTGCATGGGGCTAAACTGCTGCAGGCTGAAAACATTTATGATTCAGTAGTAAAATTTCAAAACAGCCACATCATATCTGTATATGGTCTGTGTGAACTGGAGAACCATGTGTGGTGGAGCAGTGTTAATAGGGAGAGGTCTGTGGAATAAGCGCGGTGTGTGAAAGAGCAGGGTGTGGAGAGAGTTGTGTGGATGAGCGGTGTGTGAGGGAGTGGTGTGTAGAAGAGCAGTGTGTGGGGAGAGGCGTGCGAGGGAGAGGTAGAGAGGTGGGGCGGTGGGTGAAATAGCAGTGCGTGTGGGGGAGCAGGGACTAGGGACCAGAGCGTGGGAAGCATTGTCCTGGGGGCAGGTTGTGCGCACGCGCACGGTGAGTCTTTGCGTAAACTACAGTTGGTCTCGTGCTGATGACGCACGAGCCCGGCGCCCGGCGTTTCCTCCATTGTGTTTCTGCGCATCGCCGCTAAAAATCAGAGACAAAATCCATTTTATGATGAATTTCTGTTATTAATGATGATTTTTCCAGAAGCGTGGGCTCCTATGTGACCCAGAGAGAAGCGGAGGACCGTGTGTTAAAACTATGAACATGAATAAAGGCTGGCTGGAGCTGGAAAGCGACCCGGGTGAGTAGCGGCTAACGGCTAACAACAACAACACCATCAACAACATTCATAATCATAGTCAAAACAATAACAGCCCATAAACACGATTCTCAGCCTTCATTGCGGAACGTTTCTCCGTTTTAGTGCCTGTTAGAGAGTCTTGAAGGTACAGCTTGCCATTTACTTTAGGCATTTAAACGTTTTTTTCTGAATTTCTTGAGCGTTTAAATTAAGGCTGCACGATATGGACAGAAAATCTGTGATTTTACTGCTACATATGGTAATTATAATTATACTAAGGATATTTTAATAAGTCAGTAATGATGAATAAACAATACATTTTCTGGCTAATACAGACTCAAGTAGCAAACAGTGTTAATGTATGTTAGTGTGATTGGTAACACGTTGATTTGTTATTTGCATATGGTAGCCTTTTCTGATATCAGTACTACGGAGACCCATTTCATGATAATGATTAACAGACGATATGTTGCACAGCTCTCCCAGCCAAAAAGGGTGAAATGATGTCCTAAATTGTTACTTTAACTAAAACCAAACAGGCCTATTTAGGTCAAATGAGAAATTCCACATTACATTAAACAGTTTTGTAAAAATGCTGTAGTTTTAAGAGAAAGTAAATATATTTATTAAACACTTGTTAAATATGCATGTTTGCCTTATGTCTGTTCTCTTATAAGAATTTTCTGTGAGGCTAAAATAAAACAAAACCCGGAAATAAAGGACTTTACCGTCTTTAAAAATGTTTTTGTCGATTTCAACTGTAACATCATGGAGGTATTTTTCCGAATAATAGAGAATTAAAAAACATCTGTCCATTAAGAGTGGGAACACAATTCTCAACCTGACAATTTCTCCATTTTAGTGCCTGTTAGAGAGTTTCCTAACAAAACCCATTTATTTCAGTCCAAATGCTTTAGAATGACATTGGTATGTTTTTTATTATTGTGTTTCTTGAGCTTTAATAGTAAAAATGTAACCAGAATTTTACTTTTTGCTTTATCTTCAGGACTGTTCACCCTGCTGGTGGAGGACTTCGGTGAGAAAACCTTGAAGCCACCTAGGGGTGCACCGAATTGATTTTTTGGCAGAAACCGAAAACCAAAAATGAGGAAACACTTGGCCGAAAACCGAAACCCTAAAAAAATTTGTTATATCAATTGTTTGTCATATTTCCATTATATTGCTGGTACTGTGTGTTCTCCACGAAAATACTGTGTGTTCTCCACGAAAAAATCAAGCATGAATTAATATTCATGGTTCAAAGAATAAATCTGTTACAAAACTATGAAAATATTTATTTAGCATTCAAACAATGCACAATATAAAATACAATTTTGAATAAAATAGTTTACTTGGTCACACCCATGAATAGCCGAAATGCAAGATAGCTGAAATATTATACAATGAAATATCTTCTCTCATAAAACAAGTGAATTCAAGTGCGTTTTAATGTTCTGAGCAAAGTGCATTCAGAACAAGTGCTTTAGAAAACTGTTGAATGAAATAACAACATTCTCTGTAGGCCTATAACAAAATAGTGTATTAAAGCAATGACTGCCACAGGCCATATATTAACTGCAATCACTGGAAAACTTTCTTACCTTCTTAAAAACACAGACGGAGTGGGTGTGCTCTAAGGGTCTCGCCTCTTCTGGTGATCGGAATATTGAGTTCATCCCTACTCCTAATTCATTATTGACATTACTGTCACATGACAGAAGTTTGTTTACTTGTTTGCGTGTTGGTTGTTTTTAATGCTCAGGTGTGAAGGGGGTTCAGGTGGAGGAGATCTATGACCTGCAGAGTAAATGCCAAAGGTAAGCTACTTTAATGTGCTTCAGTCCGTGTTTATAGAGAACGGTAGAGCTGCACAATATCAACAGAATA
>JBBPDC010000135.1:13919161-13939161 GCA_037974485.1 Hemigrammopetersius urotaenia
CACACACACACACACACACACACACACACACACACACACACACACACACACACACACACACACACACACACAGTCAAGTCTGTCTTAGCTCTGCACATGAAAGGCAGGAAGGCACAGATGGTTGGTTATGAGCACATTAGAGAAAGAGAAAGAGAGATACAGAGGGAAAGTGTGAGAGAGAGAGTGCTGGGAGAAAAACTGCACCTGTTTATATTTAGATCCTGTGTTTTGTTCTTCAGGGACTCAAGAAACAGAACACAATGAGGAGGCATCTGCCTCGTTCTGCCTTGCTTTTTTCTCCGGCCAGAGTTGCACCAGCAGCCAAGCAGAGAGCTGCGCTGGGTCTGCCAGACTCCCCAAACTCCCCAAACTTCTCCCAGACTCCAGCTGCTCATTTAAACCACCCTCTCCCCACCCTCCACACACACCCAGCTGCCTTGCCTCGCATATTTTTGCTGCCTTGCTTCCCTCAGCAATGCTTCTGAGGCCCTTTACACCTCTCTGCATTGATCTGGACACTCTTCACACTCCTTTACTACTTTACTACCTTTCACTACTTTAATGCAGGTTTTATTTGCTAGATTTGACATGTTGGGGGAAGTCATGAGGCATAAATCATGATTTAAGATGCCCCCTATTTTCCTTCCCAGAACGATTCTAGTTCAGGAACATTAACAGATGCCCTATTTCAGATCTAATAATTCAGAAAAAGGTATCAGTGTAAAGTATTGTCAGTGTCGGTGTAACGTGTCATCAGTGAATGAAGCGTGTGTAGTCGTGACAGACATAGTTTAAAATAGCGCAAAAAAAAGTTCCCATTCTGCTAAAGCGGTTTTCACTCTCAAACTAAAGCGCTTTAGTCTCATTAAAAAATGAACTAAATGAAGGGCCCATGGTTGGGGAATGAGGAAAAAAACAGCTCACAAAACCAGAGAAAAATCTCAGTTCAGCACAAAAGCTGCTGCTAACTTAACCTGTCACACTACCACGCTTTACTGTCCTTCAGACACATTTTCACCCAGAAAGGAATCAAACTAGCGAAGTAGCAGTGCTAAAACAAGTGTTCGCTGACAGTCTGGTGGCTCGAGTGAGGTTACATCACACCCAAACAATCACACAGATTATTTTTACACTTAATTCTCTTTTTTCTTTAGAACAGTCTGTTTGTCTTGCGGTGCCTTTAATGTCAATATATGTAAATGACCTCTGATTGGCTATTTCAGTCTGGGTTGTAACTTCGGAATAAGTGGGGGTGGCTAACTTCTTGGAGCCCGAATATGCACATGTACAGACACTGTTTTTTCTGAAAAAAATCCTTCTAAAGGGCTGTTTTAGCTGCCTGTTTATGCAGGCTTGTTCTTTCTGTTGAGTTTGGGCTATTTATCTTCTCAGGAATGTCTCAAGCCTAAAGCTCTGACGGCCGGTTCTCGGATCCTATCGTTTTCATAAATATCCATGTTTTCATTAATGTGTTTGAAGATGGTTGCTCTGCTGTATGTGCATTTGTGTCTGTTGGTGTTACACAATCAGAGCAGAACCCTGAGGACCATTACACTCGCTAATCAGCCTTGCTGGCCCAGCACACACTCCCCAATACCCATAAGCAACTGAGTAAACACAAACAAGTCAACCAGATTGTCTCTCCGTGGCAATGCAAATTCATGCCAATGAAAGCACGGTCTGGGCTCAGTCCAGGAGTGCCAAAAATACAAAAATGGCTAAACTAGCAATGATAAAAGCTAACAGTGCACACAACTCAGCTGTTTGTTGACTTTGAGAATGCTGGGTTTGCTGTTGAGTGGGCTTTTGTTTATTGTTAGCATGTTTTGGGTTTGAAGTGGTCTTTTGACACAGTAAAGATTTTTAACCTACATTTTGAATAAAAATTAGGAAGCGGAACAGTTCACATGATTATATTAAGCCTAACTTTGAACTGAATCACACTGGAAAGTGGACTTTGAAATCCCTCTTTGGTGAGGGCATGTCTAAGATCACTGACTTTTGATGTACATTCCATTTCTTATAGTTCCTTGTTCAAAATGGTAACGATCTTCAAATGTTTGGCATTGTTAGATCCCACGTTTTACACATCAGAATGAACAAAAAACTGGTAAGAACTGGCCCCCAGATAATAGAAAAGTATAGATTAAAGGCAGAAGGGGCTACTTTTTGGTCTGGGATTAAAGCGTTAGGCAGTTTTTACAGAGCCCCAGTGCTGTACTGGTATAAATGACGTGTGAATAAATCAGTGCACCCCTCCCATAGCTGTGACCTACGACATTTAACATCTGTATTTTTGGGCAAAAGTCTGACAAATATTTTGCCAAAATATATACCAAGGGGTTGCAACTGCTGCAGCTGACACGTTTTGTATCTCATCCCACTTAAACTAAAAATGTAAAACAGGGGATCTCTGGGGATTTAACTCCTCCTGATAATCAGGCCACACACACAGTTACGAATGTTGTTTCCCATCCAGACTGGTTAATGAGTTTTTTCTAAATATTTTGTTTATTTCATTAATTCAGTCAAGGATGTCCCTCATCACCTATTCAATTAGTCAGTATATACAGCCCAACTGTGCTCCCAGAGTGCCAGGGTCCAGCCCAGTTTGGTGGTTCCCGTCCTTAAACACACAAATAAATCTGGTAATGAAGGGTTGAGCTGAATCAGGTGTGTTTGAGCAGGTGAATCACCACACTGTACTAGAAACCTGCCCTCCAGGACCTGAGTTGGACTGGTACCTTATTTTTCTGGGGCCTTTAAACTCTTTATTGCTATATGTGTTTATATATTACATGAAAAGATGGTTATTACTGGCTACACGCCTTATCTCTATGATTCTCCCACTCTCTAACAGAGAACTCTGCCAGTAAAAGCTGTGATCAGTGAACAGATAACTGTCACATATCTTATTAGGTTTTCTTGTGTTGTGAATCAACGCGTGTTAGCATGTGGGTTTATCATCTGCGCTTCCTTTTTGCTGATCCTATCACTACAATAGCTGCCAAAACTGTTGATTGACCCTGTCTCCGTTCATTCACTCTGAAAAACACAAAAGATCATCCTTCCTGTTGATACAACTTTTTTTTTTTGTTGCCTTTCTGTTTTAATTTGCTCATTTGTTCCCTTGATATGTGATCTGTCTTGATCTATATCTCCTCTAACTAATTGAAATGTGCCCCCATAATGTCTGTAACACATTTTGAGGACAGACAACTTGTTTCATTCAGTGTTTCACCCATTTAAATGTTCTGATCTCTCATTAATATCTGGTTTTCAAATGTATTTTATTATTAACAAATGTATTTTATTAACATTTTTAAAGCTTTTTTAGAGTTGCTTCATTTGGTAATATGAATTAATGTACTGTCTATGTTGAGCAGAAATAAGGTGTTGCCTGATAGACGTTTCCTGGAATTAATGTAATTATGGTTCCTAGCCTCACCAAATCCCTTTTAATATTACAGAGAGAGGGCGAGCGAAAGAGGAAATATGGGCACCCTGATGATGAATTGTGGCCTGCTGTTTTGACGTTCATTAATACTGGTTCTTGCGGTATTCGCTTGTGATGGTTTTTTGATACATGGTTCTTTACGCTACTGTTTTTTAGAAGAAAGAATGGCTCTGCCTAACATGCCAGACCCAGAGGGCCATGTCGGGGGATTTAGGGGTTGGTCCGTCTCCTGTCCCTCAGCCAATGGGATCCCTCCGGCCAGTGGGTCCTGCCAGTCAACAGCAGGCCCAGCAGAAAGGACCCAGTCCTCAACCCGGGGTGAGACCTACAGGCCCTCAGCAGCAAAAACTACCTGGTGCCCAAGTAAGTGGTCCTCTCCCTCACACCAAACAGGGGACACCACAGAGCAAGGGTTCCACTCAACCATCTCCTGCCAAGACAGCCCCTACCCATCCTGCGACCAAGACCGAAATTCGAAAACAAGAGCAGAATGTTAGCAGGAAACAAATGTCCAAAACTGAGAAAGAGGGGGATACAAAAACCCCTAGAAAAGGAGCACAGGACGTAAAAGACCAGAAGAAAAGTAGTGAGATGCAGAAATCTAAACACCATGATGTGAGTGACCCTCTGTGTCCTCATTGTCTTTGTACCTGTCCTCCATAACCAGCATAACCAGTCACGAATTTGACACGCTGTGATTGCGTGTTAAAGTTCCTATAATTATGCTGATGCCATCTGTTTTGAAAACCGATTCAGAGCCATACTTGGTCTGTTCATTATTTAATATACTCCATTATTATTGTTACCCCTATGCAATTTTGTCATCATCACTCGACCACCTCCCCCATTCTCTTTCCAGCAACAATCATCACTGTTTACAATCACTTCCTAGTCATCTTTTCACCTAGCTTGTCATAAGGTTTTAACCCTAACCACAATGTTACAGGACTGATACACTGTTCATATCTTGGACACCCATCATCATTATTGCTGTCGTGATCTACATGCAGTGTTCATTACTGTTTGTTTACATTTGATCCCTCACAGGTGTTGCATGCTCTAATGTTGTTGCATGCAGTTGGTGTTTTCTATTTATGATACTAAAGTAATATTTCAGTAGCATATATTATTGCTTACATTTTTTTTTTCAAGACTATAATTTAATAATATTCATGTGAATGTATACGAAGATATATAATTATAATCTGTCATTTCCACAGGATTCCAACAAGTCCAGTACGCAGAGTCTTAGTGATACAGGCTATTCCTCTGATGGCATATCCAGCTCCCACAGTGAGATCACTGGACTCATCCAAGAGGAGGGAGTTAAACTCAGTGAGAGGGGGATCTCTGATCAGCGCAGCCCACCAAGCCCCTCCGAAATCACAAAGCTAGAGAGTTCCATGCGGCCACTGTTGGAATCACAGATGGCCTCCGATCAAGGTCGGGGTAGAGATTCTCATGGTGCAGCAGACACTGGTGATCAGCATAGACCTCAGACACTGTCCATATCACAAGACCAGTTTGATTCTGATGGGGAAGTGTCAGATGACCTTAGCTGCAAGTTACGTCATGATTATGTGGAGGACAGCAGTGAAAGTGGCCTTTCTCCCATGCCAACCAGACAGAAGAAATTGCAGAAGGAGCTAACAGATGAGGAGTTCATGAGGAGACAGATCTTAGAGATGAGTGCAGATGAGGATGAACTGCCAGAATCCGAAGGACATGTGAGGACGAAGAAGAGCCATAAACACAGTGGTGATCTGGGGAAAGAGAGACGACGCCTTACACAGCAATCTAACAGTTTTGAGGAGGAGACTAAAGGCAGTGATGGTGCATACAAGTCCACTGATGGGGACGAAATGATTGGCTCACAAGGAGGCCTAAGACGATTTAAGACTATAGAACTCAATAACACTAATAGCTTTAGTCGTGACATGGAACTTAGCACAGAGCATGACCTCAGAGAACCAGAGCTTGAGATGGAAAGCCTAACTGGATCACCAGAAGAGAGGTCAAGAGGGGAGTATTCCTCAACTCTCCCTGCTACCACACCTAGCTATACATCTGGCACCTCCCCCACCTCTGTCTCATCACTGGAGGATGATAGTGATAGTAGTCCTAGCAGAAGGCAAAGGCTGGAGGAGGCTAAGCAGCAGAGGAAAGCAAGACATCGATCCCATGGCCCACTTTTACCCACAATTGAGGACTCCTCTGAAGAAGATGAATTGAGGGAAGAGGAAGAACTTCTAAGAGAACAGGAGAAAATGAGAGACTTGGAACAGCAGAGGATTCGCAGCACTGCCAGGAAAACCAAACGAGACAAAGAGGAACTAAGGGCCCAGAGGCGTAGAGAGAGGTCAAAGACTCCTCCCAGCAACTTGTCACCTATCGAGGATGCTTCGCCGACAGAGGAGCTTAGACAGGCAGCTGAAATGGAAGAACTTCACAGATCTTCCTGCTCAGAATACTCACCCTCAATGGACTCAGAGGCAGAGGGGTTTGAAATGAGTTCAAAGCTTTACAAGTCTGGCAGTGAATACAATCTGCCAAATTTCATGTCCCTGTACTCACCTACAGAGAAAAACTCCACTGCTGCACCAACTATAGGAGATAAATCACTTAAAAGTGCTGAGGAGGTTTATGAGGAAATGATGAGGAAGGCAGAGATGATGCAAAAGCAGCATGGACAGCCAGGTAGGCAAGGCCAGCAAGGGCCCCCACATTTAGCAAATTATCAGCACCTGGGTACAGGGTCAGCATCTTTGAGTCCAGGCACAAGCCCCACACAAATCGCAGCCCCTGTCTCATTTTCAGATAGAGGCTCTAGTGAAAGGGGAAAAGCTGGAGTTAATGAGCCACAGCACTACACACAACAAAATCAGGCCAGGGTGACTAGCCAGACTTCCAAAATGGGTCCTGCACATCCAGGTACCCAGTCACAAGTGCGTCAGTCTGTCCCTGGACAATCACAAGTAAGACCTTCTCAGGGACAATCGCCTGACCCTGGAAATGCTTCACTGACATCAAAGATGTTCTCGTATTTCAAGGGTCCAAGTCCTCCTACATCCCCCTCTACTTCTCCCACACATAGTCCCACTCGAGTTCGTGCTCCTGGTCCCACATCATCTGCACCAACCACTCAAGGGTCTCACATTTCTCGAACTGGAGCACCACGCCTTGCAAGACAGCAGTCCTCTCAAGATTCCCCTGTCATGGTGATAGCAGGTACTACTAGTCAGTCCACAAAACCAGCAACTGTAAATTCTTCCACATCTCCTCTGTCTTCTCCAACAAGTAATCGGCAACATCCAGTTTATCAGACTCAGTCTGCAGTGACTACATCCCCACAGAAGACACAAAGAGCACAGTCAGCTGAGAAAGTCACTGTTGGTATGAGCACTGCCACTGCTTCAGGCTCCCAAAGCCATAAATCTCCTCCAGGTGAAAACATATCATTGTGTAAGATCTCTACTATCCCAGGAACATCTAGGGTTCTTGAGCAAGGGACAATGACCCAAAGTGGTAATGTTGTTGATCTTAGAGCACCAATGAAGCCTACTCCAATCATCATGACAGACCAGGGTATGGATTTGACATCTTTAGCATCTGACACACGAAGGTACTCACTTGATTCAGACCAGCCCCCAAGTCGTCACACAGCAGTGCAACCTTTAATCATGAATCTAAATGCACAGGCACAGCCTCATGTGACAACATCCACACCAACGACAGTAAGTGTTACTGTGGCAGCGTCTATGTTCATATCACAGCCAAAGCACCCAGTGATTTATGGAGATCCACTTCAGAATCGTGTTGACCTTGGTCAGGGGGTTGGATCAGCTGTTTGTCTTACTCAGACCAGGTCACCAATTACAGACCCATCTATTCCAAAGATAGATGCATGTCTAGAAGATTTAGGTATCCAACAGCAGCAGCTCCAAAAACAGCAGCAGAAGCTTCAAGAGCAACAACAACTCCTTGAACAACAGCTTCAACAGCACCAACAAAACACATCTTCCTTTGCTCGTTTTAACTTAGCAAACCAAGTTCAACCCATACTGCTGAAAAAAGATTTAGTAGTAAGCCAGACCAGTGGTGGAGGTACTCAAACAATGGTTAGTGCCATTCCAAAGATTTCACCTCTTCCCCCACAGTCCTTATCAGGTTCTGTATCTCCCACCCCTACTCTTGGCCATGACATATATGGTGGGGTCGCTTTGGAACTAAAGAATAAGCCTACTGTTGTGAACCTCTCTACAGGCAAGCCGCATGTAATGATGGTACAGTTAGATGAAAGTACATCATCTGAAGGAGGCACAGTTACCCAAATTGTTAAAAAAGAGGAGCCCCCACCAGCCCCAGAAGTCCTAGATCTCACTGGACAGATAAAGTCAGAGAACCAAGTGGCCTGCTGTGATGTTGTCTACAAGTTGCCTTTTGCTGGTAGCTGTTCAGGTTCTTTTGGTCAGAGAGGAAAGACAGCTACTTCACAGCCAGCTCCTACTGCTGAGCCCACGCAAGCTTCTCGTCAGCAGCTAGCTAATATGCAAGGAACAGCAGAGGAGCATAAACCTTTTACCATGCCTCCTCCTGGGCGGCTTCCACCATCAATGTCGGACACAAATCTAGCAGATTCAGGACTTCAGTACTATCAGAGAACTGATCCTGGGGATCTTGCAGTGGATTTAAGCTCCATGAAACAAGCATATGAGGCAGGATATCTGGGAATAGGTGCCCAGTATGGATCTTACACAGACTTGCGCCATCAAGGAGATGTTTCAGCACCAGCTTTACCTCTGCGTAGATATGGCTCTATGTCCAATATCAGTGGAGACTATGGTTATCCTTCCCGTGACCAAGGTGGTTTTCAAGAATCAAATCTTGCACAGTATAGTGCCACCACTGCTAGAGAAATTAGTAGAATGTGTGCTGCTCTGAACTCTATGGATCACTTTGGGAATCGTTATGCCAATAGCCCTGAACTTGTACAGTATGGTGCTGGAAGAGGAGGCCCTGCAGGAAGGCTAGGTCTGCAACAGGGTCTGGCTTCTATCAGAGCCAATCTGCTCTATGGGCCGGATGGAAGGCCAACCGTGCATGGTCAGGCACTTACTAGTCTTATCAATGCTAGACAGGCTAGCCTGCGAGCCTTATATCCCCCAGCTGTGAGGACTGCAGATGGCATGATATACTCTACAATCAATACTCCTATAGCTTCCACTTTGCCAATCACAACTCAGCCTGCCCCTGTGTTAAATCCTATGGCAAGAGGAGCCTATAGACCTTTCCCTCCAGGCAATGTTACAGCTGTTCCACTGTCTAGCCTTACTAGATTGCCTCATGTGACTCCAAGGATACCCCTCCCTGCACAGGGTCCTTACAGATATGTCCCTCCCAACCACTTCTCAACATCTACACCAGATTCTGTCCCAGGAAGCATGCCGCCTACAAGTACCTCTCAAGAAGCTCCTGTATACCTTGGAAAGCCAACGGTACCTGGCACAATGCCACCAAGTACAACATTACCACCTGCCCAATCCATTACAAACTTGCAGGGCATACCTAGAGCAGATGCTTCAACAAGTGCTATGCCAGCTCAACCAAATATATTAAATCAACAGACGTCTCAGAGTCATATTGCAGTTGGTGGTACCACAGTCCTTTCCCCTGCTCAGACTCAAATTCCAATGCAGCAGCAAGGACAGCCCCAAACCCAGCCTCAAGGGTTCACCAAAGGTCAGGATTTGTCCATCTCTCAAGGTTTGTCAGTTTCTCAAAAACAGTCCCACGTATCAGTGCCACAGTCACAGTCACAGGCAGTAAGCAGTGTGTTGCCAGATCCAACAGTAAGCAGCATCATGACCACATCTACAGACATAGAAAAAGAGAAAGAAGAAGAACGTTTACGACAGCAGCAGGAGCAGCTCCTGCAGCTTGAGAGAGAGCGTATTGAGCTTGAGAAGCTTCGTCAGCTGCGTCTGCAGGAAGTGTTGGAGAGAGACCGGTTAGAGCTACAGAGGCACAGGGAGAAAGAACAGCTGCTTGTGCAGCGTGAGATCCAGGAACTGCAGAACATCAAGCAGCAGGTCCTCCAGCAGCAACAGGCTGAAAGGGAAACACAACTTGTAATGCAGAGAGAGCAACTAGCCCAGCAAAGAATGCAGCTGGACCAAATCCAGTCCCTGCAACACCAACTCCAGCAGCAGCTTGAAGAGCAAAAGAGACAGAAGACAGTAGCTGTTGAAGCAGCAGCAGTTGCAGCCGCAGCAGAGGCGGCTGCTGCTTCTGCTGCAGCTGCTGCAGCAGCCACGACGGCTCAAGGTGCCATTCAAGGCATAATGGTTGGTGGTGCTCCTCAAGCCATTTCCATCATTTGCGACCAGAGCGGTAGAGTTATTCCACAAGATGGGCAGAGTTTGCAGTTCTTGCCTTGCGTAGATGGGCAGGTGGTGCAAGCCCTAGTGTCTACAAGGTCCATACCCAGCTCTTCTTCTGAAATGTCCCTGAGGAACAGTGATGATCAGAGAAGTGTCCATGTTATGAAGAAACAAAACTCAATGCCCCGTTTAAGGGATGAATCAGAGGACGAACCTGTAAAGAGGATCGCAGACAGCAGTGTCCAAACTGATGATGAAGATGCAGAGGATCGGTTTATGTCACGCCGCAGAAGGACCAGGCGCATCGCTGACTGCAGTGTGCAGACGGATGAAGAAGACCAGGCAGAGTGGGACAACCAGCCAGTACGACGACGACGCTCAAGGTACTCAAAACACTCTGAATCAAGTGCAGAAACTAAGGCTGATGCTTCCAAAGTGACGTCAAGCATAGCCATACAGACCACCAGTGACTCCTCCTGTCAGACTGAAACAGATCAGCTGGGCAGAGTCTCTCCAGCCATTCACATTACTATGGCTGACACATCCAAGGTTGAATTGCTTCACTACATCTCTGCCCCTGAGAGGACACAGAAAGGAGAAAGTTTGGCGTGCCAGACTGACCCAGAGGCACAGTCTCACGGTGTGGTCACTCCTCAGCTCAGTGTTCCCACCACAGTCAGCCCCTACTCCACCAGTTTACAGCTTGTTGGTGCCACCCCAACCAAGTTTGAAAGGAGGAAGCCAGACCCACTAGACATTGGTCTACAAGCCCAACAGAATGACACCCGACAACCACCCAAATCCCCACAGGTGCTGTACTCCCCTGTGTCACCCCTGTCCCCACACCGCATGCTGGAGACCTCCTTTGCCTCCAGTGAGAGGCTCAACAAGGCCCATGTTACACCTCAGCAAAAAGCCTTCACCACAGAGTCTCCCCAAAGGCATCAGACAATTCCAAGGCCCATAAAGAGCGTTCAGAGGTCCATGTCCGACCCCAAGCCCCTCAGCCCAACTTCAGAAGATCCGTCCAAGACCAAGTTTACCCTGTACCAAAACCAAACCAGCTCAAGCAGTCAGGTAAGAAAACAAAGTTATCATTTGAGCAAAATGTATATTTTCTTTTTGTTAGTTGCAAGATGCGAATAGATGTTGACATAAGAATGGTTAGAGTGAGGCTGATGATACATCCCATAGGATTTGACTTCAGTGGAGATAAAATGGATTCCAACACACTCTTGTTTCTCCTCCCACTTATTATTTTCCCTCTTTTCCTCCCTTTTTTAGCTGTAAACCTTGCTTGTGTCTTAGTTGGATCCTTGGGTCATGGAGGGCAAGTGGTGCATGATGGAGAGATGCAATTAAGATGTTCTTTATCAGCTTCTTTTTCTTAGGTAGCCGTTATTTACCTTTGGACAGGTGATGCGAAGTAAGAATGGTGTTGTGCATCATTGTCGTTTGTGTCCTTGATGATATCCTATGCACCATTCCTTTTATCTCTTATTTCTTCTAGCCTCTTATCAGACTATTTTGCTTTATTTTATCTTATATTTCTCTGAAAAGTTTTTTATGTCTGTTTTGAGATTTTTTGAGGTTTTCCTTGCTTATATTTCTTCGATCTTCTCTCTTTTTTTTTTTTCCTCTCACACACACACACACACACACACACACACTCAGTGCTATGTCTGTAAAAACCCTCAGAATTGCCAGCAGGAGTCACACTGTGTAAGCATCCTGGTTTAGCCCTTGTCTTCCGGCTTGTCAGCAGCTGGTCAGAGAAGGTCTGAGTCTTTCATTTTCAGTGTGAATGCTGTTCGAGGAACATTCAAGCCTGACAGGCAGGTTCATTGTATTTCACAAGCTGAAAGAGGATTTAGTTTTTGTCTTTTTTGTTTTTTTGACAAGGCCAACGGGCTTTTTGTCATCCAAATATGTCTTACGGATTTCCACTGTCTCCACAATGGGTATGAAATTCTTTTTAGAGATTTCGGGGTAAAGAATTAAGTCTAACTTATTGTACATTTATGCATCTACTGAAATAATTTATGTTAAACGTATGTGCAAATTCTTATACTTTGTCACACTATGCGACTTGTCATTAGATTAGTTGGGGGAATGTGGGGGTGCTAAAATGACCTTCCATCAAAACAAATGCTATAAGGCTACAAAGATTGAAAATGTGTTTAAATATTATAAGCACTATAATCACTGTCATTACTTTTTTAACTGACATAGTGTCTACTTAAATATTGGAACAGAATAAAAATATTTCTCATATTGAATATATTGTACCTCTTAAGCCATGCAGAATTAATGCTAAACCAGGGAGGTGCAATTAATAGACCCCCTTTGAAATGCTTAGTAAAAACATCTTTGTGTTTTAACTATGCTTATCCCACAGTCATATTGCATGTTTCACATTCCCTACCTAGGTTATTATTCACCTTAAAAATAATATTGATGGGTGTAATAATTGGACAGTGACCAGGGTAACTAGCTGCCAGCCGAGGCTAACTCCCCGTCAGCTGTCAAGCTAACTGGCTCTCAGCCTGTCTTTTTCTTTGCTTTCTTGTTTATCTGCTGCGAGAGGATGCATGTGGATGCCGGTCCAAAGGAACAGAAGTAATTAAATTCTAGAAATAGCCACTGCTCCCAGTGGTGTTGCAACCAATTCAGAGCGAAGATTCACAATTGAATGTCTTTTTATTAATATGTGAACAAAATTAGAGTTATATGTGCAAAGAAAAGTGTGAGCTTCATATCTTAAGCAATTTCCTCTGTGATCAATAAAGTTCTGATTCTGATTACAATGTCCAGATATAAGCTCTCTAACTAGTTTGCAGGTTAAAGCTAGTGTCCCATTTTAATGATTACACTTTCTCTTCTTTTTCTCTCACCGTCCAGATGTCTTCCCTGCAGCAGCAGCAGAATGCTATGATGAAGAAGGTGAAACGGACCCTCCCCAGCCCTCCTCCAGATGAGACGCCCCTCCCTATCGTTACCCCTGCAGTGTCCCACATGTACAGCTCCCAAGGCATGTCCCAGAGAGTTCTGCCTCGCCCAGTACAAGGTGTGACTAAAGCGGGTCTTCTAAGTGACCTGAAAGCAGTTGAGCAAGAGTCCTCCAAGCTGCGTAAGCAGCAGGCAGAATTGGAGGAAGAGGAGAAAGAGATTGACGCCAAACTACGCTGTTTGGAAATGGGAATCACTCAGCGTAAGGAAACAATGGTGAAAGAGCGAGAGAGGAGAGAGCTGGCCTACCTGCGTAGCGTGGGGGATGCACGGGACTACATGTCAGACAGCGAACTGAACAACCTCAGGCTGGCTGGGGTACCGACTGGGACATATGAAGGAAATGCAATGTTGTCACGACCTAGCACAGCACCTCTTAACCAGTTTACTTCTGAGTTAAATGTGGCTTCTCAGTACATGCCCACCTCCTCATATGTCCCGTATCCATACCAACAGAACCAGCCCACACCACCTCAGCCACCAACTGCAGCATATCAACAGATTGGGTTCCAGCCACCACAGTATCCTGCTCCATCACAGCCCCAACCAGGCACCTTCCAGCCTCATCCCCCACAACCTTCATTGTACCAGACTCAAGGAACCTTTCAGAGTCATGGTTACACCCAGTCCTCATATCAGACTGACCTAGGCCTGCAGCAGCCAAGCCATCAGGGCTTCCAGCCTACTGTAGGTCCCTTGCCTGGACAGACTTTACCATATCCTAGCCAGAACCTGTCCTTCCAGCCCCAGGCTGATATTCTCTCTGTTCATCAGATGCCACGACAGACATCGTTAGCTGATCTTGAGCAGAAGATGCCAACCAACTATGAAATCATCAGTAATCCTGCAGTGTCAATAGCCACCTCGGCTCAGGAGACCGGCTTCAGTGGTGCATATTCTTCACCCCTGACAAATGCTTACGGTCCATATCGTACCCCTGACCAGACACTGACCGACCGTATACCAAGTCCTACATCAGGGTTTGGCACAGAGGGTCTCTATGCCACAAACCTAGAACAAAATATCCCCAGAAATTATGTCATGATAGATGACATCAGTGAACTGACAAAG
Source organism: Hemigrammopetersius urotaenia (assembly GCA_037974485.1). NCBI lineage: Eukaryota > Metazoa > Chordata > Actinopteri > Characiformes > Alestidae > Hemigrammopetersius > Hemigrammopetersius urotaenia. Next base: position 13,933,079 of record JBBPDC010000135.1, read on the forward strand.
GATAACATGGGATCTTCAGATATGTCCAGGACAGGCTATGTGACTGAGAATGGTCCACGAGGGACTGGGTATGGAGATAGGTCTGAAGATCCATATGGAAGACCCACCGACAGTACAGGTTATCATCAGCAGGGTGCAGTAGACAGTCATGGCCGGCCTACCACAACTGTAAGTGGTGGATCATCTTATTACTATGATGACTACAAGCATGGATCTCGCAGCAGTTCAGGAATGGGAAGCCAGAAACACTCATCTAAAAATTTGGCACCAGCTGTTGTGTCCTCCAAGCGTAGCAAGCACAGGAAGCAAGGCATGGAGCAAAAGATTTCCAAATTCTCTCCTATAGAAGAAGCAAGAGATGTCGAGTCTGATCTGGCTTCCTACACAATGACGACATCAACAGGTGGTAGCTGTACAGTGGTGTCTAGGACAGGAGGGAAGAAGAACATATATGATCAACAGAAGCACTATGGCTCAAGAGAGCACCTGGAAGACGACGATCGTTTGTACAGCTCTGGAAGGTCAAGGTCCACAGGCTATGGCATGGATAAAATCTCATCCAGAGACTCAGCAGGTTACAGAAGCAAGTCCTATGAGAGAGATGCCATGGAACGATCCCAGAGGGGTATCCACAGCCGGAGTGGAAGGCCTTCCATGCGTACTCAAAACTCTGAGGAGGAGAGCCCACTCAGTCCTGTAGGAAAACCTATGGGTATGGGACGTGGCACAGACGCACATGATGTGCGAAATCAGTATGGTTCCAGTCATTCCCTGCCAGATGTGCAGGACCATCACATACGGGACATACCAAAGAGCCATGTGTACAAGCCGGATGACCCGTATCTAGTGGACGATATGCATTGTGCGGTTTCTGACAGTGAAGGTAACTGGTGCTGAATCACGACTTGCCTGTTTAAAGTGCATCCTATCAATCAAGTGACTGCATGCCGGTGGTTACACCTTGATGATGTTCTGTGTTTGCTTTTTATGAGCATTTTTGTTCAGTGCACAAAACCATATATGCCTACTTGTTTGCATGTTGTTTCTCAATGTTAAGTGTATGTTAAGTAAAGTGTATTCATTCTCATTTGTGTTATGCATGTGCTGCTTTTTAAAAACTGACTTCCCCATGTTTTTTCTTTTTTTTGATGGACTTGGCTGTATTTTTTTGTGGATTTCTTTTCTCTTCTGTGGGAGATCTTGCATGTTTTGGCATTTCCCCTCTTTTTCTGCATGGCTACAGTCTCCACTCTAGTATTTTCATAAAATAGCTCTGACTTTTTTAATCTTTGTCTTGGTTCCCCAAAAAGCCTATCATTTGGGTCAGGAGGAGACAGACTGGTTTGAGAAGCCACGTGAGGCTCGTTCAGACCGTTCTAGGCACCATGGTGGAAGCCATTCTTCTTCAGGTAAGAGAAGCCACGTCAAGCACACCTACCATGATTATGATGAACCCCCTGAGGAAGACTTGTGGCCACAAGATGATTATGGCCACCAGCACCAGTCCTCTTCCACCTCTCCCCGAGAACACCGTCATCATGGTAGCAGCTCAGGACGTCATTCTTCATCGCGGCATTCTTCTGAAGATCCTAGATCCTCTCGTTCTTCCCGATCACATACAAAGGACCCTTCTAATCGCTCCGAAGGCCGTGGCACTTCTTCCTCTTCCCAGAAAAGGTCCCCGGATCCCCGATCTTCACAGCCTGGTTACCGAGATTCAGGCGACTACTCCCGTGACCCTGCATCTGGACACCACCACACATCCAGCGGCCAGCGGGGGCAAAGACAGCCTGGTTCATCCAGGAGGCAAGAATCTCCTGGGTCCAGGCAACAGCAGCATCAACAACAGGTTCCTGGAAGTCAACATCAACCACCACAGCAAGGACAGCAGCGGTCAGCGGCACAGCCAGCACCTAGCAGGCAACCTGGATCTCAACAGCCTGAGACTGGGCAGGCCAGCCAACAGACTCGCACCCAACAGCAGCAGCCACAGCAACAGCCAGGACAGCAGCCAACAACAACAGCTGCCACAGTCCAGCCCATGCCCACAACCACAGCTGCTGGTACTGGAGCTGGGGCCGCTCAGCAGCAAGCTAAGCCTGGTCAGGCTTCAGCACCAGGCCGACAACAGGCAGCAGGACCAACTGCAGCTCAGCCGGCTGCTGCTGGGGTGAGTAAAGATTAAGCTTTTTATTGCAGTTGTTCTACAGGTGCATCAATGCTGATATGTGTCCAAACCCTTAATCATAAGCATTGTAACTACAATAAGCAAAATATTATCTGATTACTGTAAAACATATTCTTCATTAAAATGTATTTTGCATAGTCTCTAAAATTAAATACAGATGCTGAAATTATTGGCAAACTGTTGCTTAGATTAAACGTAGTCTTGTGACAGGACATATAATCCAGGACTAGATTTAGCACCTGGAACCAATCCTAAATGATGATTGTTCACAATGTTAGGGTTGGGATTAAGATAAGAATCAAGTTTACAGTGTTTAGGGATAAACACCTTTATTATATTTCAGCCAGCTAATCCACATCCTCCAGCTGTTACTTGGTTGACCTCAGTCAGAATAATAATAAAGAATTGTGATCTGGGTTAAAATTCCCTAATTATCATCCCTTTTTTGCAAAGATGGTAAAGATGGATCCTGCTCCTGCTACTGCTGCACCAACTCCCGCTGTTGCTATTGGGTCTAAAGCTGTACCCCAGCCTGCCAAGGGCCCCACGGCTCCGGCCACAGGCATCGGTGAGTGGAGCCATTTTGTTGCAGGATCAATTTTGTTGCAGTTTGTAGTGCTGCTTAAATTAAAGGGATGCTCCAGCATTTTTCAGGATAATCGCCATGTCCTGCATGCGATTAAACATCGCTGAATTGAGAAATTGCTTGGACTGGGTAATAATTAAAAGATTTGAAAGCCCTGTAATATGTGAATCAAACCTTTTCTGCTATTCAATGAGTGGGAGACTTCCCTCTTTAGCCCGGTTTTCCAGGCCCAGATTAAAGTGACCATTCTGTCATTCATAAACACACTGCAGTGCACAGTGTGAACGGCACAAATTCTTCTTCTGCATTTATCCCATACACTAAATAAAGCAGCGGGCAGCCAGGAACACAGCGCCCAGGGAGCAGAGTGTGGGGACGCTGCCTTGTTCAAGGATACCTCAGAGATGCCACTAGCAGTCCTGGGATTTGAACCCATATCCTTCTGATCACAGGGCCAACTCCCTAACCACTAGGCCACCAGCTGCCCCTAAGCACGGACTAGAAATACGTTTTGGCACTTTGTTTGGTCCAATTTGTTTATTTACACAAAAAAAGACTTGAGCTCTTTATATTTTATGAACATTTCATGACTACTACAAACGTTTGAAAAACATTTCATTCACATACCATTCTATATAACATACCTTAATAATATAAAAGTTACTTTCTATTACATTTAAAATTTGATGTTGTTCTTGTCTTTGTGTCTCTGTGACTGTGCAGTTCCATAAGCAATTGCCTCTATGATCAATATTGACTTCTTGAAATCCATATTAGGCCAGTCTGGTTTTCTGTACATTTCTCTGCCTGTCTCATATTCTGTTAAGGAATCGCCCCCATGATGTCAGTCATGGAGTTAGACTCTCGTAAGTGTTGATAGAACCTAGACAGAGAATTGAATCACGTGCGGCCTCTCATTTCACAGCTGCACTTCAGAGTTTATCAAATGTTATCATGAAGATGTTTATTTTTACAGTTATAAACGAGAGCAATTTTGTCTCTGGTGCTGACTCGCATGCACCCGTACTTGGACGCAGACATAATTGCCCTCTCAACGTCCTCGATTAGGCTAGCATGAAACATGGAGAAGCTCTCACCCTGTTGGCATTGACACCTCCTTGAATTATTCATTCATGGTAATGATGCTGTTCAGGTGCACGGCTTCGTTGATGTGAAATACTCTGTTTTGATGTAACATAACGTGTCTAAGCAGCTTGCTACCCCTGAGGACCAAATTCTGGAGTGAGGACGGAGATATTAAGGTCAGGGCGAGCCCTTGTAAAATGAGATTTTTGCTAGAAAAATGTAACCAAATGAGCCCCTGTAAAGAGGGCAACACTTTCTAGAGGCTGCCCAACATCCACTCCCAGGTGTTCGAGTGTGGTGGTGGTGCAGTACTGGTCTAACTATGCTTGGAGGCTGCAGACATTACAGGGAGCTTTGTTTAGTGATCATACATTGTGTTGAATCGCAAAATGTTATTTTTACAGTGGTTGGAGCTTTGAATATTGTATACATTTTTATTTGTAATTGTAAAAACAAGCAGAAAAACATATGGTGTGAGAAGCCTAATCACATGTGTGGGTGAGTGTGGAAGGGAGGTCTGTGCGTGTGGTGGTGGGTGGGTAACTCTGATCACAGTCACGATCAGTATCCTGTAATTTGGACTAGTTACGTTTGACAGCATCCACTTCAGCTTATTTGTTTCTGATAAATGTGATGTCTTTTACCCCGTTAGGGTCCAAAGCAGCCCCCAGGCCTGGTGGGATTGGTAGTGCGGCCCAGCCGGGACAGCAACCCGCTGAGGGAGAAAACGTTCTCTCCAAAATCCTGCAGGGCGGCGCAGCGGAGCAAGCAGGAAAACTTGGAGATGGTAGGATAAAAGGCAGACTGATTCAAATACAGAAATTGACAGATTATGGGTGGGATTATCCCAGTTATTTAGCTCATACCCTCCTAGAGAACGATTTTTCTGCTTAAACAGTCTTTACGTTGTCTCATAAGATATCGAAGTTCGGCTTGTTTATCCTAACCCCTCTTTAGGAGAAAACCCCTCTTTAGAAAATAAAAAAATCACCGTAAGATTCTTCTGCTGTTCATATCGGCTTCTCAGTTTTTTTTCTCTTTAACAACCTTATGGATCTCAAAACTGTCTGACTTTGGTAGTTGAGACTTTTTCAGATTTTATAAGATGACCAATTTTTCTTTTGGATCTTCTGGTTTATCTAAAGATCTGATGATCTGAGACAAACAAAGATCAGAGCAGTGAGAGAAAACAATGTCATTTTAAGATCTGAAATTTGAATTGGGCTGAAATGGTATGATTTGGTTAATCGTATCAATTAAAGAATGAATTCTCATTGTATTGTAATCTTCCATTAAAAAGGTAAAAATATTCACCTATTTTAATTTTTGATTATGTCATTATGCACCAGTGGGCGGGGCAGCATAATATTAAATAAGATCAAGGTCATGTTTTACACACACACTCACACACACACACACACACACACACATTGCTCAGATATTAAAAAAAAGTAATTTTTCTCTAATTAATTACCAAATTAATTCCTCCTGATTTCTTACAGCTGTGTCCGCACTCGGGAAGAAGTTTACGTCCTTTTGGTGAGCTGCTAGCTGGAGGGTGAGTAAATGTTGGTATTTTTATAATAATAATAATACTATTACCTCATAGATTTGTATAGAACCTTTCATTTATAGAATGCAGCTAAATGTGCATCATTAAACTTGCAAATAGAACAAGCCTAAATGACACAACAATGAAAATGCAAAGAAAGCACCCGAAAGATAATGTAATTACATGCATTTTGAGCTGCTGATTAGTTGATTGTATTGTTGTTTCATTGCACCCTTTAATAAACTAGGCTAATTCCCCCTGTACTGATGTGTGTTATGTTAATGTTCTTCAGGGTTTGTGGAGGCTGAGGGGGAGGCTTAGTACTGGAAAAAAAATCTTCTGCAACTGTTTCTGCCATTTCACACTTTCATCAGAGGGTGGAGGACACTGAGGACTCCGGTGAGTTCACTCTTATCTCTTACAGTCCAAAAACAGGCCTGATCTACAGAGAATAAATTCTCTTTTACAGATTTACAGAGAGAGAGTTTTTCTTTAACTTAATTCAGGACGAGGTGATTATTCATCAGTCTAATACGGACAGAATATGTACAATATGGACAGAATATGCTTATTGCCATTTTACTTTACTATATTGCCATTACTCTTCTGGAATTAAAAAGGCTGTAAAGTCTGGTACATTTACTCCCTCCATCCAAACTGTCGATATATGG
>JBBPDC010000135.1:13961581-13989387 GCA_037974485.1 Hemigrammopetersius urotaenia
GAGCCCCTCCACTCCTCCACCTCCGCTACCGCTGGCCATGACTATCGCTTGACAGACTGACTACGCGCACCATTCAGTGGAGCTTTTATTTTTCTTTCGGATCTTCGGATCATATGCGTGCCACACCGTGGAGAGGGATCGGTTCGGATCCCGGATCAACAGTGATCCGTTGCACCACTACTTCAGGCTGTTAGCTTCTAGCATCTGTTTTCTTTACTCACCCCACCGGTGCTCCTGGTCCTGGTTCTAAAGCTTCGCTGGGGCGTTTGACTGAGGGGGAGAACATGGGTGGGGCTCTGTGTCCATGTGCCCACCAGCCTGTGCAGCTCCATGGGGAAAAGGTCAGTCTTGTTATTGCTATTGTTGGTCTGTGCTTGGGCCAGTCCCACCACTGGCTGGTGGGGAGGGGGGGTTGAACCTGGAGGCATCTGAGGCTGGTTGGATGCTGCTGGAGAAGCTCCAGACCCTGTGAAATTAGGGAGATCAGAGTGAGGTCACAAATACTTTCTGTCTCATTAGCTTGAGTAACAGCAGAAGTTTGGGAGAAGACTGATTTCTGATTCATCACAAAAACGGATTCTATGTTAGCGCTCTTGCTCCTGAGACGATTTATGAAAACTGATCCTGTTATGTAAAAGGGAGTTTGGCGATACATTGAAGTTTAGTTCATTTTTATAGCTCAGAGTAAATCCTAAACCATGAATATAAATGAACAAAGAGCTGGGTGAAAGATTTGCGTGACATCTGATGTTAGCAATGTCAGCCTCATAGCTCCAATTCTAAACTAAATAAGAAAATTTGGACTCCTAACACATCTCTGCTGATCAAACACATTTTCTTTTCATCAAACTATTTGTTGTATTTATGAGGGAGTACAGGAATGCCAAAGGTTTGACAACCCCAGATGTATTGCATCATTTCTGTCATAGGAAGCTGTTCTGGGTATAGCCTAACAGCCCTATCTTTGCCAATTTAGTTATTTCTGATTCCACCAGAAATAAACAGCCTCACTGTGCTTGGAGGAGGACAATAACTGCTAATTCTGTTATGCCTACAAACAGACACTGACACTGGCTTGCAAGTGAGCTTCTGGTTATGAATAGCTGCAGAATAACCAGGATCAACTGTAGATTAAATATTTGAGATTTGTAAACTGAGAAACTGTAAATTAAAAAATCATATTTACTGCTGCTACGTTCTTTTCCCAGGCAGAGCCGCTTAAGCGTCGACCCTAAAGGAGAAAAGATAGATAACAGATCACACAGAGGAACATCAACAAAGGCACACAAGTAAAGTTTATCATCATTTAACAAATATTTTTCATTTGTATAATCTAGTTACTAATATACACACCCACACACTGCATTTTACAATACCGTGCAAAAGTCTTGAGCCTCTCCTTATTTCTTTCTATTTTGATTTTAAATACTATTCTCTTATCTTTGGCATGTTGAGTGGATTAAGTGAAAGGGAACAATTGGGAACAAATGTCTAAAAATACAAGGAGCCTAGACATAAGTCTTTTCCTGCCACCCAGCATTCAGCACCACCAGTATACTGATCACCACCTGATCATCTGGAATCATCTGCTCCTGGTTCTTCACTCGTTCAGGACTTCAGTTAGATGAGCTTTTTTCTGCTTGAATGGTTCATACATAGGTTACTGTGTGGCTTAACAAGAAAAACATTCCTCTGAAACTGGTCAGGTTCAGTGACTGAACTGAAAATAAAAGTCTTTGAATGCCCTTCAGGAAGCCTGGAGAACTGTTCCTCAAGAACACATTAAAGTACAAGGAAATCTGGGTCCTTGGAAGCAAAATACGAAGAAATGAGGAGTCGCTCAAGAGTTTTGCATACAAATAAAATCAAGGTTTAGAAGGGTTTAGATGTTGGAGGTTTTGAGAAATTCACATAAAACCAGACTAAATAAACTACATAAATCTGATTCTAATTGAAAGTTCTCGCTGTGGTGTGATAAGATTGATAAGATTGTGAGAAACAGATTTGGGAACTAAAACAACATAAAACAAACATCAACCACAAAAGCCACTACACACAGATGAACTAGCGATGACAAGACCTCGGAATTAAGTATCACTGACCAAACGACCCACACGACATATAGCTGTGTGCCAAAGTTTCGGCGCCCATAGTCAAATGACTTGCAAATAACATAAAGACCTATAGAAAAGTTACGGCACATTTTATATAATAATGGTTTATTTATTTATTTTTTTTCAATATGTTAAACTCAGCAAATCGTTTTATAACTTCTCTATGTTTATAGATTTGCCTAAAAGCATCTTAGAAATTGGCTTAGAAAGACCCTCAGTCTGAGAACCACTACCGTTGAGGATGTGCACTCATTTTCACTCAGAGGATATCCAGGATATACATTTGACCAGGGGTGCTCCAACTTTTGAATATGTAATTTATGATGTAACTATATAATTATACAGTAATTAAGTAGCTTTAAACTACAGGCCAGAAGTTTGGGCCCACCTTTGGTTAAAAATAATACACGGCTTTACTACAGACTATAAAATACAGGGGGTCCTCAAGGTACGACACAGATCCGTTCCTTCGACAGTGGTGTAACCTGAATTTTGGTGTAAGTCTAAGACAACTAAGCCACAGAAAAAGGAAAAGAAAAACTCCCTCACTTAAATTACTGTGTATTCTTTCACCGCACGTAACCAAACTAGTTCGCCCACATAGTCTGTACATACGAGGCTAACAGTGTAAGACGTGTGGGAGTGGGAGTGCGTATGTTGAGACTGTTGTAACTCCAGGACCCCCTGTACTGAAAAACAATCTCTTTTTTTCAAATCTGAGAGTCAGCCCAAACTTCTGGCCTGAAGTTATAATAAAGCAATATGACAAGTATAAGTCTAGACTGCAACGAATGACTGATGTTTGGGTGTTAGTGCAGGTTAAACACAAAACAAGGCGAGACTCTGCTGCTCTGAGGTCCACTCCCATCAAATGATTCTTCAGGTTTGAATGAAAAAATATGAGAAAATACAGTAAGAAAACTTACTGACCTAAAACTCAAAAAACAAGGCTTGCTAAATTGACTGCCCAGTTTTGAGTAAGCAGGGTTTTTTTCTGAGAGTGAAGAACTTAAAATGTATGTCTAAGGCAATCAGACACAGCAGAGAGACGTCAGGTTCTGCAGAGTTTATGTAAGGACTCAGAGAAAACGAGGGAGAGGGAGACAAAAAGAGAGAGAGGTAGAGAGAGAGAGAGAGAGAGAGAGAGAGAGGGAGAGAGAGAGAGAGAGAGAGAAAGAAAGAGAGAGACAGACGAGGCAAGGCAGAGGGACCACTCAGTGTTTTGGGTGGGTGGAGAGGAGAGAGATACAAACAGATGGAGAGAGAAAGTGGCCCACTGAGGAATCTAGCGCGTGGTTTACTGGACTTATAGGTAACCCTCTCAGCCGCCGGAGGATACTGAGGCCAACCTAGAGAGAAGAGGATGGAGGGAAGACGAGGGAGAAACAAAAGAAGAACACAGAGAGATTAGGAGTTGCCCACTACTGTGGACCACCAGTTCAATGTTAACACTCTTAACATTATCCACATCATGAATAAAAGGACCGGGTATCGTGGTACTCTTTGAGTATCAGTAACTGTGCAACACTAGTCTCTAACTAAATTGTTTTTTGTCATTTTATTAGAGCAATTGTGTCAGCAATCGCGATAATGTTCTTAAGTTTTCTTTTATTATTCTTTTTCTATATTTATTATACTCCCAACTGATTGTAGTTTATCATCTCAACTCGTTCCCAATCACAATTCTTAAGGAAAGTATAAAAGCTGACAAAAATGAAAGCTAATTCCTGGTCTTCCCAAGTGCAAGTTATCCTTTTATTGAGGTTATGTTCAGAATGAGAAGATCCATTGAGGTCCACTGAAGTGGTGAGAGGAAATTCTGCAGATTCTGAATGTTTATATCAGGACATGTCAATAGAAGTGTCATGTCCCATCATCAGCCACTAGAGGTCGCCACAGGTTAAATTTTAGTGAGGAACTTTTATTTTTCTTGTTTGTTATTAGTCATAGATGGACGCTGTATATATAGTAAAGTGTTTGAGTTTGTTTACTGGGTGTTGGGTTTTGAGTTTATGTGTACTAGGGTTTGTAGTAAGGTTCAGGTGTCGGTCCACCGTCATACTGAGTGGCTCTGTTTGGATGAAGAGGGAAAACATGACAAAGTGGAGATGTTTCTTCAGGATTTAAATTTAGTTCTTGCTGACATTTTTGCCAGTGTGAAAATGTAATTGGACAGTGTTTATTATATTAGTTATCAATTATATAAAGCCATAAAAAGTTTTATCTCTTAAATAAAATTCAGGTTATTCAAACTAACATCCTCTCGTGCTGAGCTCACCCTGTCCTGGCGGGTTGTAGGCTCCCGGTCCATCTCCCTGCAGTCCGGCGTAGATGTTATCGGAGGACAGCGAGCCCTTGAGGGAGCAGGGCTGCTGGGTCTGGACCGGTTCAGACACAGAGCTGGGCAAAGTGCCTGTCCCCGAGCGAGAGCGGCTGTCAGACACCAGGGACACCCGCGCTGGAGAGCCATTCAGACTCAGTGGAGGCTCACCTGGAGGGTCAGACAGAACATTCCTCTGTTTAATGAACTCCTGCTGTCTTTCAACAGGACTCTCACGAGTACGTCAGATTTTTTTTGGTGGATGCTCCTTGGTATTAAAGTGGTACTAAAAACTGCTTTGTGAAAATTGCACTTGCCTGTATATTCTACCTGTATGGAGAAAGCACGAGCAGAAACCTCGCAGAATTCACATGCAGCAAGCAAACACAGCAAGCAAACAAAAAAATATGCAAAAACTGCTCACAGAAAACACACACATGCAGGCACATGCAGATATTACATGCAGAAACCAAGCGCAGATGGCCCGTACAGACATTGCACACACAGAAATAACACGCAGAAAGAACATGCAGAATAGAAATCATCACATAGAAATCATATGAAAACAGAACACACAGAAAACACTCACAGGGGCCACACTCAAATCACAGACATAAAGAACACACAGAAAACACATGCCAAGAGAGAAGTTATCTATTTTGAATGGTTATTAGTTATTTGTGATCTTTATCTGTAGGCCCTGTGGTGGAGAGTGGAGAACTGCAGACCTGTTAAAGTGTGGAGAAAGAGACTCACTGTATTTGTCACTGGCTTTGCTGCTGTCGCTGATCTTGGTGACGCTCCGCAGCTGCTGGACCAGAGGGCTGAGCAGTTTTCCAGCTCGAAGCTTGTGCTTGCTGGTCCTACGCCTGCGACCAGCAGGGGGCAGCGTGGAGGAGAGGCTGAGGCCAGTAGGGGGTGCTTTACCGAGGCGCATATAGAGCAACTCGATCTCCCCTCGCTGGTGAGCCTGCAACTCAGAAATCTCCAACATATGTCTATAGGAAAGAGAAAAAACACAGAGGGAGAGATTATATAGAGAATAAAATAAATACCCAGAATATAATGCATATACACATTTCTAATAAAGATTAATATGACAAATTAAGTTCTAATAAAAATGAATGTCTTCCCAGAATGTCTTCTATTTTTATAATTATTATTACTCTTATTAAAGCCAAAAAAGGTGCCGCTTCTCATTCGAGCTCATGTGACATTTCGGAACTGTTCCAATTTTAAAATGTCTGTTAATATCCATAGTGGTGCGTTTGTATATAACTTTGTGATTGTTTGATAAGGGGTGAAGTATTGATCTTTTAAAAAATGGTTGAGAGACCTCTGTAATATACGGGGAGAGAGAGAAAAATGGTGTCAGAAAGTGAGTCTGGGAAGAGACCAAATGCCCAAAACCAAATGCGATGAAACAAACGTAAAGCAAAACATACAGCAGATCCATAAAGTGACACTAAAGCTAAGGTCAGTTATAAAAAAGAGACATGTCTCACTGTTTGTAGTGATTCAATTGCTATCACAATGAACCTATTGTTCTTATCGAATTCTTTTCATTTTTTCACCATTTTTTAGTACAGTTTGAATACTTCTTTTAAAAAACTCATTTTCTAGCAACCACACAATCTTGCATAGATATATAACAGAAAATTAATATAACTCTCCCACACAGGCATACAGGCTGAGATAACACACTCACTTCTCCCTCAACCTCTGCAGTTCCTTCTTGATGTCCGATTCTTCCATCTCTGAGTCGTTGTCGCTGCTGACATATGATCCATACAGGCCACCCTGTCGGCTGGGTGAGTCGGAGCTCTGGACGCTGCTGCTGCGGCCCGAGCGCCTCAGGAAGGCCACGGCCCTCTTCATGAAGTCACTGCCCCGCCTTTCCGAGCGCCCCTGCCGAGAGGGGGTTGGGGGGGGCATCTTGGCCGGGCTGCTCTCCGCGCCAGAGTCAGAGGACAGGAAGCGTGGAGCGTGGACATCCACTGGGACAGAGGTGTGTGCCCGCGGCAGGGAGCCCCTCTTGCTCAGCGTGGGTGGAGCCTCCAGGCAGAAATCGGGCGGGGCTGAATACCTGCTACCGTGCTTCCTGCGTGTGACCTCCTCCTCCGCGCTGACCACCGAGAAGCGGCCAATGGTGCTGACTGGAACGCTGGGGTCCCCATGGGCACTGCGCTCCCCAAAAGGGTGTGCTGGAGACTCTGTGCTGCTCCAGCTCTGCTGCTTCTTCTGCTGACATGACAGGACCTCAGGAGGGCCAGGCATCATCTGACAGATCCAACAGATAGTTTTCAATCTGTCAAAAGCCCCTTTAAATGTTGAACAAGCTCAAAACCCTCCTTCTGGAGATTTAGCTGGCCAGAGGGTGCCAATATTATTACACTTGTTCTAGGTAGATCACACCCTAAGCAACAAATATCAATATTTCATCAAATCCTGCATAATTAAGTGCCTGAGATGTAATGAAAGCGATTCAGAGTGTGTTTGATGTGAAGCTCTCTGAGCCAGAAGTATTGACACGGGGTTGAACGGAATCAAACGTATGCCTTTAAAACTCCCTCACAGGAAGTTATACCATCGAATCGTTATGGGGTGAGAAGCTTTTAGCCCTAACTAAACCATTCAGATAAACTTATGGTTCAGATTAAGTAATTTAATTTATCATAACAAACCATTTAAACATTTAGAGACAGTGCAGGTGAGTACCTTAAAGCGACTCCTGGATCCAGAGCAAGAGGAGGAGTGAGGCATGGTGTGTGTCTTTGTTACCGTGACTGCAAAAGAGAATAATTCATTATGATTATAATTATGTGAAATGTAGAGACCTTGACCTACCCCTTATTTTTTATATTTTGCTTTGTATCACCCTGTTGGTGCAGAAACACTATTTTCAGTCTGTCAAGCTTTTATCTTTGGCAAATTGAGTAAATGAAGCAAATGTATTACTATGATAGACTACAAAGTGCCTAAAGATACAAAGAAGGACAAAAGAGTTCAAACCGCTCAGCAAATGCAAAAACTCTCTGGTCCAAGGTCATTAACGACTGCTTTCAGCTCATCAGCAAAGTAGGAGCCTATGTGTCAGTTGTCCATTGTGTCTGTGCTCTTGTACAATACAGGTTGAGGAGTGGCAACAATCTAGTTTATAATTTCCCCGCGAACATTTGACCATCAGAGATGACTGATGGTTTGCTTGACCTTAGTTTGCACCCTGTCAAACTCTTCATCCAGCAAATGACTAGATAGTGCATGCCTGGTTCGTAGTTTCGAATTCTAGAAAGCATTGTGCATGTGAAGGAGGAATGCTATAGATACTCAACTGTATGTGCATCAGCCTTGATTATGCTACAATACACTACACTATATTTTATGTTCCCAAACTTCCAGTTTATTCCCGTTAATTCCCATAAATTTCATGTTAAGTTTCCATCTTTGAAAATTTTGCAACCTTCTTGAACAAAAAACATTCCTCGGAAACTGGACTGGACTGAAAACGAGAGTCTCTGAAAGTTCTTCAGGAAGACAGGAGAACTGTGGATCTTTAGAATATGAAGAAATGAGGGGTAGCTCAAGACTTTTCTGTACATTAAATGCATTAACATTGAAGCTGAACGATTAATCTCTGTATGGATACACCAGGAGAAACAGCAAAAATGATCCGCTGTACCTCCAACAGCAGAGTCACTGAGCGCGCTCAGACTATCGACTCTCTCTGGAATCTGCGGCTGTGAATGAAACAAGAAGACAAGATGTTGAACTACAGGCTTATTACTCTAATTAATCTCCACAATCTAGTATTAGATCTCCCCTGCAAACCATCACTGTTACAGCTGAGCCTTCAGTTTGGGCCATTATATTCAAAAATATGTTTAAAAAAAAGTCAATATGATAAAAAGATTATATTTATAATTTAAATAACTATTTGGACACAGCTAACAAAATCTCTCTTTTTACTGTAAAAATGATACCATTTGAAAAGAATTATGCCATTTGTAGAGTTCTACAACCCATACATTTCATGTTTGTTTTTCTTTGGTTCTACACAATACACAAACACAAAACACATCTTCCTGAATGAATGAAGCCTCTGTCTACTCAAAGTCACAGAAGCCCATGTTTTAGCAGTGATGACCTTTTGACGCACTGGCATGTTAATTTGTTTTGGAGGGTTGAACTCACCAGCTGGTCCCCTGCCCGGATCAGACCCTCTCCGATGAGGCTGGGGGTGCTGGTCCCTGACCCTCCAGTCGCGCTCTCTGGCCCCGGCGGAGACTGGATGTACTCTGTCCCAGAGCCGGGTGTTTCGGCCGCACTGCCTGAGGGGTACATGGGTGCATATTCCTGGTACAACAGGTTCCTCAGCTTCTCGTCCAAAGTCTTTATGGTGCTGTCTACAAACCCCACCCTCCCCCGGCCCTCGCCATCTGACTCATTAGGGGCAAGAGGATGCTGCGAAGGAGCCGGGCTCTGGGGCAACGAGGGGACCTTGCCCCCTCCCACGGCCGAAAAGGGCTGCTGCAACACTACGGGGTGCTGGCCACGCTCCGAGATGGACTGCAGCTGCTCCCGAGCTGAAGGGACGTCCTGCAGTAGAGGAGGGGTCAGCGGGGAGGGCTGCTGAATGCCAGAGCCAATGTCCAGTGCAAGGGGCATCACCAGGGGGCAGCAGGGCACAGTGTCTTTTACAGATGAAGCACAGGCGAGCTCCGCCACCTGCTGGGCAGCATGGATGGGTGAGAGAGGGAGGAGTTTGGCACTCGAAGGGTTGTCCACAGACAGGGAGGTATGTGTCGCTGGGCCAGGCTGCACCCGGAGTTGGGCTGCACTGGAGCCACCACTATCATCTGGGTGGGAGGCAGGCTGTACTGGCAGAGCGGCAGCCAGTGGAGCAGGCGGCAAAGGAGACAGCGGAGCCAAGGACAGGGGGTCTGTGGTGGTCAGAGAGAGCGGGCTGCAGAATCCATGAGCATCACTGTCGCCAGAGGGAGGTGCTGTGGCGTAGCCTTCTGAGTCTGGAGACAGAATTAAATGCAGTCAGTTCTGAACCATCTCTGCTACAGCCCCATTTATATCAGGAGATGCAGGACCAGAACGACCACAGTCACCAGAGACTCATCTCATGCAGTTAATGCCTGTCTGACCTGCTGCAATCAGAAAAACTTTTGTAGTCAAAATTCTTAACCAGGACACGGCACACAACGTTAACTGTTCACCGTAACCGTTCTACCTCACAGTATCTCACCTGCATCTTTACCTCGCTACCTCACTATCTCACCTGCCTCTCTGCCTCTCACCAGCCTCACTACTTCACTGTACCTCACTGTATCTTGAAAGCTCAGCTTTCTCTTTACCTCACTGTACCTCACCTGCCTCTCTACATTGCAAATATGTTTTTGCCATGTAAAATATAAAACATTTCTGTGACATCATTATGGGTTATGTCTATCTACACAAAGTTAAATGCACAAACGTTAATGCAAAATAAAAGTGGTACCTATAGAAGCAGAAGCAGATGCAGTGCTGCCCTCTAGTGGCTGTGTTGAGACGCTCTCAGCAGGCTGTCCGTCAGTCAGGGCACCTGTAGGGGCCGTCTGCATGGCTGCTGCTGCCTCCAAAGATGCATCGTGTTTGTCTGCAGGAGGCTCGTCCACAGGACATATGATAAACCACCTCTTACCAGTGTGAAGCACTGCGGGAAGAGAGAAGCAAATCCTGCTGATACACTCGCAAACACCAGACTAGTTTTCTAAACCTTATCTGTGAGATTTCTTGTTGCACAGTGAGAACCCTGTAATGTCACCCAAAATACTGCGACAACCTCCCTAAATCTACTGAAATGTTAAAATGAATGTGAAAAAGGTCATTCACTTTAGACCAAAGAGAGCATACCATTCTGCTGATAAACTGGCTGAGGAGCTCCATCCTTCTGTCCTTTTGTGCTCTAGAAAAAATGTTATTTTAGTATCCTAGATTTCACATAACATTCACTCATTTTCTTTGCACTGAATGTTGCAAAATCTATGAGTTTCACCTTTAATTTCAATCTTTGTTTGGGCAAATCAGCATCTTACTCTTTTTCCTCACCTCATCCCCCATCCCTCCGGGCGTCTGGCCCTGAAGTGGAGCATCTCTCAGGGCAGCAGGTCTCTCCCCCTCCACCTCCTCACTCAGCATGTCCTCGGCCTTATCTACAATGTCCTTCAGCTGGTCAATGAAGATCTCCTTCTCTATGGGCAGGATGAAGCCATTTTCCACCTTGGAGAGAATAATGCAATGAGTATAAACATGGGCTTTAGAACCAGAAACAAGACCCAAATGACCATTGGATGCATCGCCCTTACCATGTAAATGGCTATTTCCTCAGGGGCATCACCATCGAGATCGAACTTGAAGGTCACCATTCTGTGATTATGGGTCTCCAGCTGGCATTCCACCATTTTATCACCAGTATCACAAACCTGGAACGAGAAGAAGACCATCAGACAGATGTACAACCAGGCAGAGAAACATGGGATGGAGTTAAAGAGTGGTAGCTCTCACATTTAACATGTTGAGTTTGGGTTTGTTGGTCTTCTCCTGTCTGGAACGTGTGCGGGTGGATTTGCGGTGGTGTTTCCTGGGTTTCCCGTCACCCTTCCCGCCGCCGACTGTTCCATCGTAGCTGTCGCTCATCTCTTTACCTGAAGCTGCATCTGAATTTACACTGGGCACACACACAGGGTTAAGCAAATGAGGCTGAAATCACTCATTAATTTAATATGAATTATTAATCAATCATTGGAATAAATGCATTTAGCATCCTGAAAACATTTCAAACAGTTGAGGTGGGATTGGATAAGTGATGTTTCTTTACGTTGATTTTATGTTACTTTAATTTAGCTTGTTCATGCAGAAATACTATTTTATTCCTGTCAAACTTTCTTTGGCCTTTTGAGCATATTAAATAAAAAAAATGGTACAAATGTTTTACTGCGACAGGGTGCAAAGTGTCTAAAGATATAAGGAGTCTAAATAAAGGAGTTCCAACCACTCAGCATTGAGCACCACCAGTATACTGATCACCACCTGATCATCTGGAATCAGATGGTTCAGGCCTTCAGTTAGACATGCTTTGTTCTGCTTGAATGATTCATATGAAGTTCGCTTTTGTGTTTTGTGGTTTGTTTTGTCACTGCGTGGCATAACGAACAAAATGCATTCCTTTGAAACTGGTTGAGCTCAGGGCCTGGATTGAGAATTTGAAAGTCTTTCAAGAAAGCCGAATAGCTGTTCCTCATAACAACATTAAAAATACAAGAAAGTCTGGCTCTCTGGAAGCAAAGCATGAAGAAATTAGGTGTGGCTCAAGACTTTTGTACAATTCTGTATTTCTCCTGAGCTGAACTTTCACATAATTCTCCTCTCGAGTTTTAGTAGAGATCTCAATAGGGTCAGATCTGGGCCAGAAGCATCACCTTCTTGTCTATTGCCTTTTTGCCTAAGGGATTTTAGAAGACACAGAATCTACAGAGACACTAAAGGTCAATGATTGGTCTCTGAACCCAAAGTTGTAAAACATCAGTTAAGAAACCTGGATCAGCTGAACATGGATCTCTGGTCCCCTACCTGTCACAGGTGTAGCTGGGAAAGGGTGTGGCCATGGGCTCCTGCAACACAAACACAGATATTTCAGTGACTTTCTAGGGACTTAAAACACTCACAGGATATTTAAAGGCTCTTGATGGTCAACAGTATGTGCAGTCGACTCTGCTGAGGCATATTTCTTATGCACAGCAAATCTGCATTTGGCTCAGTTTAGCAGCAACGTCCTTTTGGAACACAATGACATGGCTTTCTGTGTCTCAGAATACTAAAAAATTCAGTTAGAAGATGGCCCTTGCAGTCCACACCAAGGTCTCCGGACATGAAAAACATTAGAGATCTGAGGGCGCTGCAGTTCTCCCTATCAGCAGAAAAAATACACAGAAAAGTAAAACCCTGAAACTAACCTGGGTGTTGTTTTTAGATCGTTCTTTTAAATTTGATAAGCACATATCTTCTGTGGTCAAGTCTAGTTTCTATTAATTGAGACAGACTGAAACAGCAAAATCTTATCTCCTTCCCACAGACCTAGGAAAGTTGATTCATGCTTTTGTTATCACTAGACTGGACTACTGCAATTCACTACACGTTGGTCTCGATCAGTCAACCCTCCATCTGTTGCAATTAGTCCAGAACGCTACTGCGCGACTCCTAACAGGCTCCAGAAAATATGACTACATCACTCCGGTCCTGGCAGGTTTGCACTGGCTTCCCAGAGTTCAAGATTCTTCTACTGACTTTTAAAGCTCTGCATGGTTTAGCACCCAGATACTTAAATAATCTGCTAGAACAACATAATCCTAAAAGGGCACTTAGATCTGCAGGTCAAATGCTTTTAGTGCAGCCAAGTTCTCTTTTAAGACGCATGGGTGATCGGGTACTTGCTGTGGCAGCACAGAGACTCTTGAATGACGTGCCTCCTAATATCCGAAATGCAGATTTACTAGACTGTTTTATGACTAATTTATTTGGCTTTTAATTTGAGCTCTGTGTTGATTTGGAATGTTCTGTAAGGGGTTTATCTGTGTCTGCCTGTTCTTTTGTTGTGACTATATTGTGTCTGCTTTTCTCGACTTTACCTTGTAAAGCACATTGATCACCTCTGTTGTAGTAATAGTGCTATATAAATAAGCTTGACATTGACACTGACAAAAGTTTAGTCTATAAAAGTATATACATATAACAATTATAAGAGTGTGAACAATATTACAATATTTTTAAGTAGTTAGCCAGCAGCTATGAAACATTTTAGTCTAAAGCCCATATCAATATGAAGTGCCAATGCTACACTTTCAGCCTCTTTATAACTTTATTTGACTGAGTCGTGAAAATCAGTTTGCAGAATCTTATTAAAATTTAGAGTAACAGCATAGAGACACAATGCTAATGTAAAACCAGAGACGATAGTTTATTCCTAAGCACCGTGCAGAAGAACTGGTTCTACACATCTGGTAATGCACATCAAAGTACAGAAGCGGTTCTGTTCCCTTATTTGTTTTCTACCCAGGAGATGCTTCTTCGGGAGTGGCCTGTCTATGTCACTTACAACCCCTCAGTGCAGTCGCGATTATGATGTAAGAGATCACAGTTCATGCACTGCCATGCACCTCCACACCTCCGCTGAAACACTGTCCCTACCTCCTGGCTGTGGTCAAGTGCAGGGGGAATGAACGCGTATGCCGTGTCCAGGATGTGCTGAGAGCTGCTGGGTGCGACACTACTATCAGTCTGAGCAGCTGCTCTCTGGGTTCCGGGAGGCTGCACAGGCAGGACGGGACACTCACGGACAATCTGCGGTCTGTCGACGAGGGCTGGACAAGGGGTTGAAGAAACATCATTAGGTATAAAAACTATTAAGCTATTAGAAATTTTATTCATAGACTTACATTTACATTTACAGCGTTTGGCAGACACTCTTATCCAGAGCGATGTATCTGTGCTTTATAGTCCACAAGAAAACATCCCTCATACTTTAATATAAGAGCTGCCAGAAGACTATGATTCTACCAGAGAAGAAATGAGTACTCCACCAGGGACCTATTAATGCTTGAAGGCTGACTCCTTTAAGTTATTAACAGTTATTAACAACATTGCTTTGGTTATATTTTAAAGAATGTTCTACTATAATTAAGCATCAGGAAGGACTTAAACACCCACCACAACTGGCTGTAGTAAACTCTGGCTCAGATTCTTCTCTCTGAGGAGGCGACTGGATGCCAGTTTCTGCACGGACGTGCGGCAGAGAGTCGTCCTGCAGAGGGAAAGGATGTTGTGGAAGCTGCTTGTGCCAACAGACCCAAACTCCTGACCAGATCTTACTCTGAACCAGCACAGCCTTAGAACTAGCACTCAGAAACAACACATGAAATTCTCCTTGCTTTCAGGAGTCACTCCAATAAAAAAGTATCAAAATGTCTCTCTATTTGGATGCTTGGACATGAATGGTTTGTGAGATTTTAGTTTAATAGAATTAAATAACTGAATTCAGTTACATTATACAATATTAAAGCATAAAAGTGTAAATGTTTCAGTTATGATTTATTCATCTGAATTTCTAGGGATGATTGTGATACATGGCTTTTGTTTTGTTTTCTTAGACTAAATTTACTTGAATTAAAGGTTACGAAGCTATGCAACCTCTGTGTAACCCCATCTTTACGGAGGGTGCCACAGAAATCCCATAGTGAGCATGCCTGGGTTAGGAGGGGCACCTATCGTTCTGAAACATGCAGAAGAACAGAAAGGAACAGCATGTACCTGAGCAGACGGCGTGGAGACACAGGGTTCTTGTTGAGGAAGGGAGGATGACAGCTGTGACGATATTTGAGGGAAGGGCAGAGACAGTTGGGGAGGTTGGGGTTGAAGGAGAGCACCATCTGAAGGAGGAGCAGGGGAGTACACCTGCTGCTGCAGTGGAGGCACGAGGGATGGAGGGAAGGCCATGCCAAGGAGAGGGATGTGGGTTGGCATGCCCAAGGGGGCAGATACAGGGGTTTGTGGGGTACCTGCTCCTGGTATGGAGGGCATGGCTTGCATGGGGGTGAGAGACAGAGGGGCAAGGACTGGACCGGGTGAGTAGTAGGGTGAGGGTACAGTAGGACCACCACTGGGGTAGGGAGAGGAGTATGGGACGGGGGAATAGGGCATTGCCTCGTTTCCAGCAGGAGTGACCCCTGTTGGCAGAACAGGGTATGGCGAAGGGAACTGAGGAACAACCAAAAAAAGAAAAATAAACGGAACTGCTAGAACCTTCACTGAGTTAGGAGTTGCTCTGTCAAGGCTCTTCCACACTGTCTTTAACATGCCACAACAGCTCCTGTTCTGCAGATGTTCAGTAGTGGCTACTTTTGTGAACTACATTGTTTATCGTAGAACTGTGCAGCAAACAAGGCAGTGTGAAGTGTGATAACACATAACAGGGGAATAAGCCATCACCAAGCTAAACTGTTTCATTTGACAGCTAAACCACGGATTTGCTTAGTTCACCTGAGTGGAAATCTGAAGAGGCTGCAGGAGGGGTGTGGCATGAACAGCCTGCTGCGGTTCAGGAGCTAGAACACCGCTGAGCATGGAAGGTGCTGACTGGAGCAGGTGCTGAGGAAGAACCTGTCCTTCTGAAGACGACTCCACAACCGGCTGCAAAGTTGATAATGTCTTAAAGAGAAACAGAGCATATTAGTTGTGGATGCGTTGTTTAGACCGATGTTTGACACAACACTTATACATCAACTTTTCAGCCAAAAATGCTAAAGAAAGAAAGAAGTCCGTTTTATAGAGCATATTAGGAAGAAGCGTCCCTTTTAATCTATCTCCAGCAGCTCATATTTCAGTACAGCCTAAAAGATCCATGAGGATAACTGTACACATGTTTGGTATGAAATCACAGTGCAGTAATTCCCATTCAGGATGGTGATCCAAAGGCCAATGACTGATAGCTTAGCAACAGGAGGATGAGGGTGTTTCTACAGATCTGAGACGGTGGGTCTACCTGGGACAGGAAAGCTGCAGGATGGAGATAGAGGTGAAACTGAGAGAAATAAAAAAACAGAAGAAAGAAAAACAAGCTAAATTAAAATACTAAGCCACTACACCATGAGGACACAGGTCAGGTCATCATCATGGACAACACGACACAGACACACTTTTGCACTTTTGTTTTGAGGCAGAAGCAGATGTCGCTTGCTGAGTTACATGGGACCTGTGAGGATCTCACCTCCTGTGCTAGAGGAGCACCTGGAGCAGGTGTGGCTGGAGCAGATACAGTCTGAGCCAGTGCAGCGGCAGGCTGAAAAACACAAGACACAGTCTGTTCAGGAGACTCGTTCTGAAACAGGAACACCAGATCCAGCAGCTGCAGTCTGGACTTAGTTGAAAAGGGGGCACCAATTATCACTGGCCCTGTCAAAACGACAGCTCCGATTTGTTTTCAAAAGTAAAACAAAAGCACTAACAAAATTGTAATGGTCAAATTCCGTTGGCTGGGAAGTGTGCTTACCCCCACTCACCCTTGAGGAACCATCTCCAACCAAAGATTTATGGAAAAAGTGCTACAGAAAAGCTCTTTAACACTGAAGGGACAAATTGTATCAATTATAAGTTACTTTGTGTGCAAAGGATACTCAAGAGGCCTTCAACCTCAGAGGCCCTTCATTCAGTATATCCAAGCTGTTTAACCTAACCAGAGTGGTTAGTGTTGCTTGCTTAGCAAACAACTTGATTATGGTTCTTCTGCTTTGCATGCCACAGCCTATATCCCCCTGTACCCCTGTTGTCGTGCCCGTCCAAAACGGCAGACTCTGCACTGTTATTGGCATCGCCAGGATTTATGGGGAAAACTAGAAATCCCACCACTCCTCAAGGAAGAGTTTGTTTTAATGTGACAAGGAAAATTATAGCTGCAGCTGTAGAGGAGAACTACAGGGTGTAACTACAGGAAGCTATGATTCTCAGGAGAGAGACCTGTTCAGTGGCAAAGGTGATATTAACTGTTTTTATGCTGTCTCTGCTGTCCTCTATGAAAAATATTTTCTAGGAGCTGTAATGTTCTGAACAAGTTCCTTTGATCCTTTGCAGTCATGTCTTTCCCCTATAATCAGCAACTGGTGCACAAACGCAGTTTAGTAGTCTATTGAAGGAGTGATATTGGGGACAACAAAAATTCTGGAATTCTAAAAGGTTATTAAAGCATTTCAGAAGAAGTGTAGGAAGCTTAGCCAGGCAGAGAAGCATCAAACAAGGAGGGATTAGGGATATCAATGTTTTAGTGGGTTAAAAGGTTCATTTTTTTTTTACATACCTTGAGGACTTGTTCAACCTTCATGCCATGCATGGATAGTGCCTTGTGTGGTGTGGTGGGTAACGATCCTGTGCTTTGGTTGTTATCTTGAGGACAAAAGATGCTATATTCTGTAGTATCGCTACCTGGTTTCCATGCAGTTCTGTCCATCAATACTGGTGAGTTGGTGCGAGGGCTGATGATGTTTTGTAAACATTGATTAAGATGAGACAGATCTATGTTGTCACCAAAACTACGGGAGGTACTAAGAGGTACCCTAGAGGAGGACGGGCTAAGAGGGAAACACGGATCAACAGGAGAACAAGAGGACAAGTGTTCAGGAGAGCCTGGGGACATGACCGGAGAGGGGATTACTATGTGTACTGGAGAAGATACTGCCTTAATCTTTAGGCAAGGGGAAGATGTTGGAAGCGGGTGTACCAAAGCCCCCTCAGAACAGGAATGACTTACATGCTCAGGAGACGGGGGTGTGATATGCACTGCAGAAGGTACAGCCTGGTGAACAGGAGACAATCCATTCAGGGGATTTGGAGAAGGCACACAAAGGTCAAATGCAGAGGAAGGGAATTTTTCCAGAGAAGAAGCCAGCATGGAATTTGGGGTGGCTGGGGTTCTATGGTCTGGGCAGTTGCAGGTACCAGGGACTGGGTGGATCAGACCAGAAACAAGGGCTTGGTTCAGAAGAACCGGTGAGTGAGAAGAGTGGTCAAGAGATCCTCTGCTGCCCGTCCTTGACTTCAACAAAAGAGCAACACAGGCCTGGCAGATGTTTGGACTACATGATGGACCAGGACAGGTTCTAAGAGTAGAGTGCTTGGCTTGCTCCTGTGGCTTGTGATCGAAGTCGTTACGAAATTCCGATTCACATGGAGAGAGTATGGCTTCAACTGAAGAATCATTCCCAATAGTCAGGATATCTCTGAGGGACAGAGATGACAAAAACAGACTAGGAGAAGGTGTCTGTTTTACTGTGTCCCATTGAGCTGGTTTTTGTTTGGGACAGCTACAGGGCAGGTGTGTCTGTAGCTCTGAGTGAGCATGCAGCTGGGCTCTCCTTTGCAACGTATCAACAAATGAGGTACTGCACCGTCTGGCACCAGTCAAGCTCTGAAAGGACCAGAGAGATTCCTGGGACTCAGAGGGAACACTGCCATGTTGCTGAACCGTCAGCCACAGGTGAGAAATGAAAACACATTCAGAATTTATAAACAACATAAATGCTCAAATAAAATGTAACACATGAATACACGGGGATGGCTGGTTGCACAATGTGCCTAGAAAAAAGGGGAATTCAGACTTACAGGTGGAGACTGCTGGTAAAGGCTCTGGTGCAGCTGCACGGAGGGCTGGAAAATAGCTCCTTGGTGTTTCTGTGGAGTGGATTGCTGGTAAGCCCCTTGGTGTAGCTGTTGGGCACCCTGGTGGAGCTGTGTTGCAGCTTGTTGCTGGGCCCCATGGTGCAGGTGAGCACTTGGCTGCGGTTGGACACCAGTTGGTGGTTGAATTGCTTGGAGTAACTGTGCTGCTGGCTGCTGCTGGGCTCCATGGTGCAAGTGGATAGTAGGTTGTTGCTGGGCCTCTTGATGCAACAGGGCTCTTGACTGCTGCAGCTGAGCAGGGGGTTGCTGGAGAGTCCCAAGGTGTACAGTCGGTTGCTGCAGGGTTTCTAGAGCAGCAATGTGAATTGGGACTTCCTGCTGCAGTGGAGCTGTGAGGTGCGGGTGGGCACCTTGCTGCAGCTGAGCCAGGAGCTGTGCTGGAGGACTAAGGAGTCTCTGGGGAGCGGAGACAGGCTCTGGCAAGGTCTGGTAAGGAACATGCTGGTTACCCAAACCATCTGAAACCATGGTGGAGCTGACAGTGCTGTCTACTGCAATGATGAAGAGAAGGGAAAAACAGTAAAGCACTTACATTTGCAAGTATGCCCACTACAAACCAAGATTTTCCTTTCTGTCTGAGGATGGCATTCAAAATAAAGGCTATCTAAAGATACACCTCAGATAATCTCTGCTTCACACAAGTGAGGCTGGAGCCCTAAATATACCTTTCTATTCAAAAGTCACTAATTAAGGCTGTTAAGGTGGAAGCAGATATTGTAACCACGGAGGAAATGGCTGTGGGTGAGTGACTGTTTCATGGTCATCTAAAGGTTTGCCGATGACTCATTCTGCTGACTCACTGGAGATGTAAAACTCTGCAGCCAGCGAAAAATTCAGCTCTGTTTAAGAACACCTCCTTCATCTCATTTCCCACTTGAATAGGTCTGAAGGAGTCTAAATTGCTAAAAGACCACTTTAAGGAACCATTAGTGTATTCAAACAGCGTTTTCAGTATGAGGGCAGTGAGTTTGTGGATTATGTCAACTCAATTAAATTCAGTTACATCTGATGTTTTTACAAAGCCAGGGTCCGAGTCCCTGGTGAGTGAGCCAAAGGTGGCAGGGGTGAAAAAGCCCTCCTATGGGCTAACAATCTTTATGTGTCATCTATGACTAACAGAGCGGGTACGTCTGATGCTTTTTTTACAATCCTGAAAAGGATGTAAGAGGAAGAAATGACATCATAAAGTAGCAATCATTAAAGTATTAGAACTAAAGAATGGGCAAAAAGGCAAGCTCTAAGGCTGAATAATAAGTGATTCTGAGGGTATTTTTCACATGTAGACATATTAAGAAGGAGCAAATGGTTTTGGACTGTAAAAATATAATACTATAAATGTGTTTTCAGCTCAGTGTGATTGCACCTTAACTCTCCTGTAGCCTAATATTGGTAACAAAACATGAATTCATTTATTCAGTTCATAGGCACAGTTATACTTCTGCACTATAATGCTATCGGGCATCAGGTGCGAGCAGATAGATCAGAAACTGCTAAATCCATCTCTGAGGTTCCCTGAGTAAGGTACCGTGTGGTATGACAGAACAGTCACTTTACATTTTAATAAAACTGAAATTAGCTTCATGTTAAACCACCAGATCAGGGTATACCTGCAGTGAGTGACAATAACAAAATGAGCTTGTTTTTGTTGGTTAGTGTAGTGACTAGCACCAAAAATAATTCTAACAAGATGCATACATTTATATTACAACATCAATTGTATGAAGTTCTATGTCATTTATTGCGACATTTATAAGGACAAATACCCACATTTCTTTTGTCTATGTATCACACGGAATAGCAGATACTTACATGTAGCAGTGGCAGTGGTGGTGGGGACACAGAGCAGGGTGGTCTGCTCTCCCTCAGGCTCATCCAGGTCAGTGTGGGGGGCAGGGCCAGAGGGGACCTGGAGCTGATTCTGCGTCTGGATCTTTCTGACCTTCCCTTCAGTCTTACCTTCACCCCCAGTGACGACCCGCTCCCTGCGCCATTTAATTAGAGCCACACGGTCCCGGATCGACTTGCTCACCAGCTTCACGTCACACTCCAGAAAAAAACCAGAGTCAACCTACAGAGAAAAAACAAATTTTATTTTCATTTTTTCATTTATTGTTTTGTTATAGTAACCGCTCTTTAATATAAACTTGTCATTTATTCTAATCATTCTTCATTCTGGAAACAGAGGTTCACCATGAATCTGCTGCAGTGTGCACACACACACACACACACACGCACGCACGCACACACGTGCGCGCGCGCACACACACACATACACACACACACACACATATATATATTTGAATATGTATTAACAATATTTCAAGTTATAACCTTAGAACACATATAAAAATTAAACACGTTTATTTCACATTTCAGTCTTGAATTGTGGCTTCCATTCATAGGTCTTTTATCTTGTAGCTGTCTTATTATATATATTTTATACAAAATGCTTTATTTGACTTATTCAGGCCTGCAGACCAAATTCTCATTAACTGAGGCCATTAAAGCTCCACTTTGACCAGCCAGTGTGAGGTCGTTACGCTCTAGCCAAGACATCAGAGCCTGTGCTCTTCACGAAAAAAGATTAGTTAAAGTCTTCCTCTCCGCAAGTTTGGTGTGTATGTGTCCATATGTGTAAGAGAGTGTAAAACAAGAAA
Organism: Hemigrammopetersius urotaenia; assembly: GCA_037974485.1. Lineage (NCBI taxonomy): Eukaryota > Metazoa > Chordata > Actinopteri > Characiformes > Alestidae > Hemigrammopetersius > Hemigrammopetersius urotaenia. The sequence goes on from JBBPDC010000135.1 coordinate 13,982,941, forward strand.
AGACAGAATTTAAAGTCATTTCACTTAGACTCTCTTTTGGAATCTTTCTAAAAAAAACTCTGATCATGTTTGAATTACATGTTTAATATAATTATAATTAAGTGTAATATAATTACCTATTCAGAAATATTTTTGTGCTCATTTTAATGCAGTTCTGTGCATAAGTCTTGAGCCTTTGCAAATGAATGTGGTGTGTGCCTAAACTGTTTGCTTCAAATCACCTTGTTGGGGCAAAATACTCTAACTGCCTCTCAAATTGTCCTAAAATAGAGTAGATTTAATGAAAATTTGGAACAAATGTTTAACTGTGACAGGTTGAAAAGTGCCTAAAGATACAAGTAGACCAGATAAAGGAGTTCCAACCACTCAGCATTCAGCACCACCAGTATACTGATCACCGCCTGATCATCTGGAATCATCTTCTCCTGTTTCTTCATTGATTCAGGACTTCAGTTAGATGTGCTCTGTTCTGAAAATGAGAGTCCTTGCAAGTTCTTCAGGATGCCTGGAGAATTGTTCCCCAGGACTACATTTTATATACACATCCATGTAGAGAATTATACCATTTCTTGAGCAACAGCTTCTGGAACCTCCCTCTTGAGGTCGAAGGTGAACTCGATGGCACCGCTGTCCTTGTACTTCCCTTTCAGCTTCTTCTGGTCTTCAACCCACAGCCTGAGTGCGATCGGTGTCTTTTTACCATCGTCTTCCTCAGCGAGCTCCACCCGGACGCCGGTGTCCTCCGCGAAAAAGGCGTGATTCAGGAGGTCCTTGATGGAGTACCTGGGGACAACATAAGCGTTGCTCATGTTAGTCCAGTCACAAAAAAACAAAAATAAAATGTGATTTTAACTCTTCAGTGTTCAGGCAATTACAGCAAAAAGGTTTTGGCCTTTTAATCGTAATGGAGTGTTTTGCTGCTCTGTGCAGAACTGTGTGAACCCACATGTTCAACTTAGTTCATTAGTTCAACTTTGACTGCCAAACCAACACCTAACGTCAGCAGGATGTTTTTTCTTTTCCAGTTGCTGCAGAATGACAAAAACCCATTCAATGTTTAATGTCTCTAAATACATGACCGATCTCATTGTTTGCTTTCATATTAAATGACATTTCCTAATGTAATACAACTGGATAAACACTGAATTAACATGATATGTTTTCAGTGTCGTGTATGCATTTTGGATATTTCTGCCAGAGCTTTGATATTTCCTGTGCTGTGGGGGCTTTATTACATGTACACTATGCGTCAACATTTTTTGCCCAATGTGTCTGTGTAGGTGCTGTGGCTGCATCTCAGTAGTAATAAACCTTCCTTTCGTGTCCACTTTCCCTGATTCTGACTGATGTGGTGGTCCAGTGGATCAGATATTTTTAGGAGGCTGTGGGCTGCAGGTCAGGAGAAATCAGGGCTGGCAGATCGGAAAGGAAACTACGAGGATGCCGCCCTAGTTGTGGGTGTGTTGGATGTAGCGGTGACTGTAGATCATTCTGAAACCTCAGTTCCTCAGTACAGTGGGGGAAGAACTGGAGATGTGCATAAAACTAGTTCTGACTGTGAACAAGACCTTAGGTTACTTGGAGAAATGTTTACACGTAATAAACAGACATTTGTCAGTGTGTGTGTGTGTGTGTGTGTGTGTGTGTGTGTTTTGAAAATTCCATTTTCTCTGAGTCAGTCAGTCAGTGAGGATGATGATGCAGGAGTTCAGGTGTCCTCTCACCTCTCCTCCCAACGGTGGCGAATGCACTCCCCGATGATCTCCTTAATCTCAGGAACCGTCACCTTACTGTAACTGGCGGGCTTCACACCCTGTGCCAGAAAAGAACAGTGTTTAGATAAAGTGTAAATATCTCACCTTTCAAATACATTTGAACACTAAGTTGTAAACATCAAATCACACAATGTCTGTTTAGAGAAAGAGTGCAATTTAATGTAGCATTTTTTGCTATTTATGATTTATTTTAGAGTTATTTATAGCTACATACTGATGCAATCATGCTATCATTCTAAAGTTTTGTTTTTATTCCACCAGTTTATTTTGGCACTACTTCTCGTCTGGGGCAGTTAGAGATATTGGAGTTACAACATGCGTGACATGCGTGTTATGAGCTGGTGTACTGCACTTGCATACAACTTTTTGATTGGAGAACTGGGGTGGAGTACTGACCATTTAGGCTCAGAATTATGTGGGCGAGTCACCTTGTGAATAAATATAGAGAGAGTGGAACACGACATCACTGCTAGCAAGCTGTAGAGTTTAAGTGTGCCAGCTGTTTTAGTTTGATGGCAACTGTTTTGCGGTCAGTATGTTGCAATACATTTAACGAATGAAAATAATTTATAACTGTTGTTTTGGTTATTCATCTTATGACGTTTTGTTTCTGTATTTTTTCACCCATTTTCAGCCATCCTTGACCTTATATGGGCTTCATTCATGCACTGAGCTAACTATGGCAGTATGAACAAAATATCACTATTGTGAATATACTGCTAAATATTTTGATTGTTATGGCTTTCAACATATTAAAGGGCTCACAGGCATGCACTGCAGACAGTGAAGCAGAGGGTGGCAACTAAAGAAGTGTTTGATGATACGGACATTGCAAATCCATTTCTATCTCATTCCTAATAATAATGCAGCGGAATACTGGACCGAGGAGTCCAAGTGAACAGCACACTGTTTAGATCACACTACTGCTATACAATATAGACATCAGTATTGCAATTATTAAACTGCTCCACATTGAGATTATGATGTGATTCAATGTATTAAAATGCACATGTCACTTAAAATGTATGTTCACACCCCCATTCATACAGTCATACATGGAAACTAGTCAGTTTTCAAATCCGTTTTGTCACAAAATTAACACATTTACATGTATCTCCTTACCACAGAACTACAGGCTATGGCAGTTTAGCCCCCACCCATTCATGCTGAAGTTCTAAGGAGTGGTTTAGTTCCAAGCTGCCTCCTGAATGAGGTGCAATAATGGGCAGCCAATCAGGAAAGGGACTGTTTACATATCTTAAAGGCACAGTCTGATTCATTCTAATGGATAAAGAGAGATTGGAAAACGCTTGGGTAAAAATGAATTCTGATCAATTATGAATTATATTTCGTCACACAAACGTGATGAAAAATGTAGAATACAAGCACAATAAAACACATTAAACAGTAAAAGATACTGTTATATAATGGCTGCATTACGTGAAAACCTTGATTCATCAGAACACCCAGTAACTCACCTGGAGCTGTGATGAGTCACACTGTCAGAAACACTGTAATTGATTAGAGGCTCATTTGCATATTGCAGCCTTCTGTTATATTACTATTGCAGAGACTGATAATGCCATGACGACTAACAAATAAACTGTGCATCCCTATGGCACACTCACTTCCACGGAGGAAGGGCTGGTTAATGGGCTGGTAAATTAGACTAATTGGAAAATTAATGTTAAAGGCATTAAGAATAACAAAATACTAAAGAGCCGGCCGTAACTCACACTGGTGACTTTGCGGTAGATCTGAGCGGCATTCTGGCATTCTGAGTAGGGGTACTCGGATGTGGCCATCTCCAGCATGCACATGCCGAAGGCGTAAACATCCACTGCCTCATCGTAGTGCTCTTCATACATTTCTGGGGCCATGAACTCAGGAGTGCCTGACCGACAGACAAACAGACGACACACAGATCAGAGTTTACAACATAATAAGGACAAACTGTGCCAATCTGCCTCTTAATCCTCACAGGGTGTGTTTTAATACTTATTATATTTGCTTATATATTGCAGACACAGGGTGTTAATATTAACCCTACAAAACCAAACATCTCACTGTTGATGAAAAACCTGTAATAAGTGCAGACTGTTAACTGTATTTGTTCACATGTCAAATGAAAATTCGTTCTTAATTTTTGAATGACAAGAAAAGTTTGTACTTTTTGCACATTGTACACTATACCGCTGTGTTGTATGGCTTTTCTTATTCTACTGTTTTTGCTGCTCTTATCTTTGTTCTGTCCACGTTCTGCTGGAACAATGCAAATTCCCCACTTGTGGGACTAATAAAGGTTTATCGTATCTTGTTTTTTGTCATTTTTTTCTCACAAAAGGAAACCTGACATAAACTATAATCCTAATGTTAAAAACATTATTTTATAATTATATATTATTATTTGTCATTTATTATCAAATACCAATTACCTGGTAAAGCAAAACAACACTAACTTCTAACACTTGTACAGTACACCACTAACACTTGTACAGCTATTTTAAAGGCAATAATGTGTGTGTGTGTGTGTGTGTGTGTGTGTGTGTGTGCTGTCTTGTGACAGTATGTTTTCATACTGTTTTCACGCTTGGCATAAGGAACTGTGCTGTCCCAACAGCGGGGCTAAAACAGCAGGGCTAAAAGAGGCCTGCAGCTGAGTTGACTGCATCCCTGCTTACTGAATGGTTGAAATGCTGCCATGACAACAGACAGACTTGTCCACAAAAAACAACAATGGAGATACATTGGGAACTCGATGAAGTACAAGCACTACTGTCTGTTTGGGCTGAAGATAAATGCCGTGAAAAATGCGAAGGTGTAAAAGGACATGGTTAGGCCTTCAGTGCATGGTTAAACAATGCCAAGAAATAATTAAATAGTCAATCAAGACTAAAAAAGACCACAATAACAAAAGCAGCTCTGACAGAAAAACTTTTCTGCTGGTTTGACCCCATGGACGCGGTTTTGAGACGACAACTGCCCATAAACTATGAGGAGAGAACTGAAACTGAAACACTGTTACTGGACTGAGATTCACTGGAAAATCTAAGTGCAGTACAGTTTCGGCACAGCACGGTTCCTGTACACCTGCAGAAATGTGCCTGACTGTTCCACAGTTTGCATCAGAGAGGGATGAAGGTCGTTACCGATGACGCTTTTGGCGAAGGAGGCCCGTTTCAGCGTTGCCAGGCCGAGGTCCCCGATCTTCACGGAGCCCGTGGGGCCGGTGATGAAGATGTTGTCACACTTTAAGTCCCGGTGGATGATGGGAGGCGTGCGTGTGTGCAGGAAGTGAAGACCCTTCAGGATCTGCCTGCACCAGCTTCGCAGGACCTTCGGCTTCATCACCTTAAAGCGCTTCAGGTACCTGCAGCAAAGGGCAGGGTTAGAGTGGAGGGTCTCACTGTCCAGTCAAGTCAAGTGAAGTTTATTTACATAGCACATCATACACAAAATCATTCAAAGTGCTTCACAGGAATAGAACAAAAACCAACATAATGTAGAATTAATTAAAATAATACAAGCAATAAAAGAAATAAAATAATATATATAAAATCAATAAAAGATGATTAAAAGTATGGTAGATTGTATAGTTTTTAGTGGATTTTTAAAGCGACAGTGGGTGTAGACGTGATATTGATGGGCAGTTGGTTGGTGTAGTTGAAAACTGCTGGTAGATCCTACCAGGATTATAAATATCAAACACATTTGTATTTAGCACCCGAAACATTGACTTATTTTTGTACTGAAGAATTGGAGTAATGTTAGGTCTTTTCTTGGTTATGGTTAGAACTCAGCAGCATTTTGAATGAGCTGTAGCTGCCTAATGGACTTTTCAGGAATCTCAGTAGGCAGAAAGTTATAATAAATGCGTAGAATAGTTTCTCTAAGTCTTGTTTGGGCACAAAGTCTCTAACTTGAGCTGCTTTTAAGGTGCCAAAATGCTGACATCATTATAGCTTTAATGTGGTCAATAAAACCAAGATCCCCATGCATGATGATGCTGAGATTTTTTACACGGGTGGACTTCTTTGTAACATCCCTGTTTTTTCTCTGTGTTATAGAATTGGACTTTTAAATTGAAGTTGTGTACACCAGATTTTAGTTTAGAGTTCATTAGTTACAGCTGACCAGTGTTTCAGTTTAAGTGAGTTTTGGTTTCTACTGGTTCTTGTGTTTAGTTCATATTGTATTTAAGTTCCAATGAGTCCAATGAGTTTTAGTTGTCGGTCCTCTGACTTTCTCTTCCAGTAGTCACTCGACCTGTCTCTGGGTTTGTTTGTGTTTAGGCCCTTGTGGCTTTTTTTTTGTAAATAAAAGTTACGTTGAATGATTATGGAAGTCTGTGTCTGCGCCTCCTTTCACTGACAGATGGACCGACCAACAAAGGCATGACCACAAACGAACCCAGAGACAGGTCAGGTGACAACTGGAACAGAAAGTCAGAGGATCGACAACTAAAACATGACTCATGACCAGGGATGTTACATTCATAAGTGTTCTAATTTCTAGCTGGGCACTGAGCATTGATCTTCCCTCTTTATATCTGTCACAAGGGCTGGAAGGAGCCGGCCCTCGTGAGCTACCTCGGTGCATGGAGCAGGCAGAGAGACGTGGATCCATGCAACAGGGGGTTTTATTAAAGGAAAACAAATAAGCAAAAGAAATA
>JBBPDC010000135.1:13989487-14000650 GCA_037974485.1 Hemigrammopetersius urotaenia
GCGCGCGCGCGCGCACACACACACACACACACACACACACACACACACACACACACACACACACACACACACACACAGCGTCAACTGTGTTATCATAGTAGTACTTAGTATTATTACCATTACTCTTACTACCATTGTTATTATTTTAATTATTAGAATAATTCTTACCCCCATAGTAATAAAACAGTGCTGCTCCTACAGCCGCTGTGAAACAACTCAGAAAGAATAAGGGACCTGAACAGAGAGAGACAGAGCTCATTACACAATATGCTATAAAACTTAAAGAGTAACTACTAATATAAATGAGTGTGTGTGTGTCTGTGTGTGTGTTGTGTGTGCGCAAATTACCCTGCTCGTTCAGCACAAATCTGTTAGCTGGTGTGATGGCAGCACTTGGCACTGGATCCTGGGAGTCTGAAAATAAAACAACCCGATAAATATGAACAACATTAAACTGCAGGTTAATTCATCAGTTCTGCACCTTAAGACTTCCTATGCAGTCAGTCCAGCCAAATACACAGGTCAACAGGTCAAAATCATCAGAGATCAGTTTATGTGGGTTTAGTAGTGTTTTTCATGCTGATTTCAATCTGTGGTTTTTCCTGTACGTACAGTGTTTGTGATGAAGCTAGTTATATTTTGCATGATAGTTGGTATAATTAGCATATAATGATCATATGTGAACCGTTTTTGAAGAAACTCTGGAAAGTTTCAAAGTGAACAACTGAAAATATGTCAAAATAAGTTTCCTTTACAAAATGGAAAGAATTGTCCTTTAGACTGTCCTTTAAATGCACTCGTTAACCTCTTTCATCCCATTGCATAATAGCTCATTAAATATCAATATCAAATATCGATATCAAAGACACTTGTCTGGTGATCCACACTGTTACTGTCATTATAACAATATTAGATGCCTTTCTGTAGGTCAGTAGGCACTTGGAATAATAGTATTTTCTGTCTGGGAAATGTCCCCCCAAGCCCAACCCCAACCTCCCAAAACTGAAATGGAAATTTTGACTAGTTCTGCCACTGCATCACACTCGGTTTAAGCCTACAGGCCAGTGGCCCTTTCAGTTTAAAAAGATTTTTTTGATGTTAAATTAATTTAAATTAAAATTACAATAAAACTGATCAATTCTTTGGTCCATGCTAAACATACCAGGGGCTCATACTGTGGTGCTTGCTGTGGGAGCTGTGAGGGGCACTAACCTGTGCGGCGGCGGAGGCGGAGGCGAGTGGGCAGGCTGAAATAAACCTCCTCCACATGCAGGTGAAGAGCGCGGTAGAACTCTCGGCAGGCCTCCTCCCCCTTCTCCTGCAGGAACGCTAGCAGCTCGGCCAGACGGACACTGGTTGGCACGTCCAGGTCACGGAACTGTCAGACAGAACACACAGGAGTGTATTAAACCCGCCCACACCTAAACTACAGGCCAGAGGTTTGGGACCACCCTCAGATTGAAAAAAAATGTAATGGTACCCTTACAGAAGTTTATTACAAGAAAACTTCAGAAATACTTCAAACAAATGTAACTCGCTGATTTTAAATTGTAACAACATTGTAAGTGCAATTTAATAAATGAGGTTTTGGAAATAGCTTGCGTCCAAACACCTTTTCACGCAGAAAACAGTTCAGCTCATCCCTGCAGCTCAACGGGAGAACGATCTGCCGCAAGATCTTTCTGCTTTTCTTTGAACTGTTTTTTTAAGCACAATTTTGAAGATGCTTGGTATCATTATCCTTCTGAAGAATTGCTTACAAATTGTACATAAAAATTGTTTTTTATAATAATAATAGGTCAGCCCAAACCTCTGGCCTGCAGTGTGCATCACATTCATCCACTTCAGCACAGACCTTCTACTGGTCAGCAAAAAGGGGATTTCTGATAAAGTGGCCACTGAGTGTTACTGATACTGATCTTGCATAGGGAACCTCCCTGAAATGGCATTTTAAGGTGGTTCCCTCAAAATGCCTCAGGCCCTGCAGACAAGTGTGCACTGGAGTACAAGTCGTTCCTAGTTTGCAGGTTTGCAGGCTTACCCTGGTGGCCTCCTTGTCAGTGAGGATCTGAGGGTGGATCCGGTTCAGCTGCAGGATGAGTTTATCCACCAGCTCCGTGTCCAGACGACGATCGGACCTCAGGAACCAGCTGTCAGTCCGTAACTGTTCATGGAAACTGTCTTGACGTTCATAAAAAATTGTTATGTTAATGACACTCTCTTTATATGTCTAGCAAACGTTTTGCACACACTGAGATGTTACTTCCTTAATATTTTCAAAAATAAATGCAAATATGAAATAGTTAAAGAGTGCATTTCAAGTTAGACAGTCTAGAATTTGACTCTGCATCACCACACAACCGGTTAATAGGATGTCAGACATGCACTGTTAGATTATTTTTATCTCATTAAGGAAATTACATTTGCATTAAAGTTGTCACTCAACAACTTTCTAGTGTTTAATGAGAATAAAAAACTACAGTTTATGAAATAAATGGATACGCTGTAAAAAACTGAAGCATTAACTTTTAAATGGTAGTATAACTGGTGTTATATATCCCCATAAAATGTACACTTACACTGTAAGGTTAACGCATACACTTAGAAGTGCGATTCTAAACTTGACCACCAGAGGGCGCAAGGGCAAAGCAAGAAAATATATTAGAAAAGAAACAAATTATACGTGAATCAAACTGAACATTTAGTGCCATTATCCGAGAAGCCATCAGTTATATTATATTCTGCACAGAAGCCCAGTCATGAAACCCCCCCAAAAATGTGTTTAAAGCAAAATCCAGCGAGCTGTAAGTTGCAGGAGAAAGTTAGAGGTTGTCTTCGCGGATGAAAATAGTCAAACATTCGAACCTCGTAAAGAAAGTCAAAAGGTCGACCGAACGTATTAAACTCTTATAAGCCTCTATTCCTAAGGAAAACGCCCTTTAACAGTAAGGTTAAGTGAAAGTGCCCGCGTTTGAAACCAACCTCCCATGTTTGATCCTCGTCCTGCCCTTTGTTTAGACACGCCGACCACGCCCATCACATGAGAGAGGGGGAGCCAGAGGCTTGACACACAGGAAAAAGGAGGAGCGTGTGTGCGCGTGGCCCCGCCCACTCTACTGTTATCCTTTTGCGTTATTCAGTCGGTAGAGGGCGCCCGAGAGCCAAAAGGCTGAAATAAAAGGTGACAAACGGAATCAAAATGCTGTCAACTTGTCCAAATTCAGTGTTCAATACCTATAAATAAATAAATGACAGCATTTGCCTCATATTATATTAATTTTTAAATGTAATGATGATACACTGTATAAATACATTTACATGTTGGTTTGTGCTGTACACCTTTTGTTTTTCTGTGTTTTCAGGGTTTGTGACTAGTTTTTCTGTATATAAAACATGAAACTACCAAAACATTGTTTTGGTAGTTTTGGATGATATTGAGGGTAATATGATTTTACAATCTTGCAAAAACTTCCCGCTGCTTTAGGGCCTGCACTAAACATAATTTAGGGTGGATGGAAATCTAGGAGTTGCCACTGCAATTAAAAGGTTATGGGTTTAAATCCCAGTACTGCTTGTGGCACCACTTGAGCAAGATACTGTCCCCGCACACTGCTCCCCATATATATATAGAGAGAGTGAGAGATAAAACTTAGTGCTGGTCATACAGAAAGAAGAAAATCCTAAAAGATACTAAACAAATGATCAGAGCCTCTATATGTGCAAATCGCAGGTTATTGCTGGGCGAGAAGCTGCTGAATGTTGAAGCTGAACTGTTGAATGTGAGCCTGTTTAAAAGGTTTGTCTCTTTGATGTATGTGCTGGTGATGTCACTTGCATATTAATGAGCCTCACAGTGATGCATATAGAACTATCACAGATTTAAACATGCAGAACAGAAAATATAACAGCACCACAGTAACGGTCACAATACTTTATACTTGTTTTTGTAAAAACTAAAATATTAATGCTCATTCATATTATACGATTACTACTAATGTTTGTCTGTTATTATACTACTACTACTACTAACCTTATGTTTGTCTGATATTATACTACCGGTACTACTAATAAATAAAAATGCGAGTATAATTGATCTGGCCCTTTTATACATAAAATGTCTCAAACGTGTAAAATAATATCCTCACCCCTGCATAGATTTATGGGACAAAACATATTTGCATGCAATTCTATGCACCCATGTATTGATGGCTAGACAGACAGACAGACAGACAGACAGACAGAGATACTTCTCATTATGTATGTAATAAAAAAGATTAAAAAAAAAAACACCACAAAAGCATTATTTTGTTTTGCAGTCCGGTTTATTTGAGTTTGCCAAATGAGATCCTGAACACTCCGCCTTGTTTTGGCTCACATGACAAGCAGCCTGTTGACTTTCCCTTGAAATGCACCATTAAAGTGACCACATTTTTTAAAAACTATTTGTTCATTATAAAAATGGAGCAGAATCTCCAGCTTTATATCAAGCGATAAAAAAGCGCCAGACCGCTGACCGGCCTGTAATTCAAGTAGACGTAAAACACAGCAAGACATTCAGCAGAAAACACTCAGACTCACACACTGACGGGCTAACGGCAGCGGACACCAAGGGCTAGGAATAAATATGATAAAATAATGTTATTTCATATGTAAAAATAGAGCAGAAGTCATTTGAAGCGAACAGAAAACATGATCCTATGATTATGGGGTGAATACTTCTGAATACTTTCAGTCCCTGCCTTGAAAAAAATCTGTCAACAGAAATGGCACAACTATCTCCTAGTAGCTGAAAGAAGATTAGTAACATTTCAATGAGACATCCACACATTTTACATAATTCCTGCATAATTAAGTGTTTGCGACGTAATCAAAGAGGTTCAGAGTAGGTTTGGTGTTCACAGTGAATGGAACCAGGCGTCCGATGCCTGAGACGTTTTGAGAAGCTTTTGGTCCTAAAACTAAACCCATTCATGATGGAGGGATACATGCAGGGCGTCATAAGGCAAAACAGTCCCCAAAAAGTGATTCTCCACTATATTTCATCACCCATATAAACACTCTGAGACATGTGGAGCTTCACTGGGGGTCGATACTGAAAAAATGGCTGGATTTGGGAGATGTCTGGTTCCATTTACCTCCACTGCAAAGAAAGTCTTTACAATGAACTAAGACACCAAACACAGAATTATGAAGACTTTGGGTGGACTTCCCCTCAACTTAATGTCATGTACAAAGCAGTGTCAAAATACAGAAAAACTTGTGAATATTGTGCTTACATACACGTATTACAAGCGTAGACATTAATACTGCTGCTGGACAAAAAAATCCCAAAAAAACACAAAAACAAAACTGAAGACTATTGTTCTCCGGTTCCTTAGAAAATATGTTAATAGTTTCAAAAAAGGCACAAGTGGTCTTAAATAGAGAAAAAAAAAAACAAAAGTTCTCCTGCGTTTTAGAACCCAATCCTGATCTTGTCCAGGTACTTGGTGAGATCTGGAGCATAGAGAGGCGTTACTGCCTGAACGGACGCCAGCGTTGTGGAGATCCACTCTGAAACACACTCCAGAGCCTCCTGGAGGAATAAGAAGGTGGTTTTCCTTCAGTGCTGGAACACAAAAGCCTCTCAACAGTGTGACCTTAACAAGACCCACATACCTTTTTGCTGGGTTTCGCTCAGAATACGGTGACCGAGAATCCATAATACAGTTAATATTCAACGAAAACAAAAAAAAAAATTCTTATATTATAATTTCTGTTAAATACATTAAACTGAACACACCGTGTACACTGAGATGTGCATGTCTTACATCATTAGTGTCAAAAGTGCGTTTAAACTAATAAAGAGGAGGCAATACTGCAAAAGGGACATCATGGCCTTAATCGGGGGCACAAATCCGCTCCTGGAGGAGAGGAGTTTAGCACAGTCCTCAAATACGGTCACTAAACCTAGTGATGAACAGGAGAGTTAAATCTGGTGGGGTGGCTTGTTAGGGTAGTGTGTAACACCACTGCCTTCCAAGCAAGAGAGTGCGGTTTGAATCCCACACCACATGAGCCTCTGGGCAAGGCTCCTAAGACTACATTCACCTATATATGTGATAGACAGATTTTAATAGGCTTTGGATAAAAGAGTCTATCAAATAGTGTAAATGTGTGCTTGAGTCAAACTGTGCTGGAAACCAGGCATCCAGGACTGGAGTCGGGCCCCTCTGGCCTTAATAATAAAAAGAATTTCATTATTAAGCTCATTGACTGTGTGTGTGTGTGTGTATATGTGTGTGTGTGTGTGTGTGGATTTGAAGCGTTCTGGAGCAGGACTGTCACTGGCAGGATGATTTGCTTTGCAGCCGGGGGACTAACCGCTTGTCTCCTTGGCAACTAAAATTACTGTAAGATTAAAAAAAATACATAATCATTAGAATCAATACAATATTAGTAGTAATATTTGATTTGTTTCATATTCAGTTACACTCACAAAGCATTTTAAAACTAAAGTCGAGGTTAAACACAGACACAGAGCGTGCTCTAATGTTACCATGACAACAAGCTGACCAGACAAGTGGGATGGACCACAGATCACAAGACACTCCGTTTCCCATCATGCAAGTGGCTAGATGAATCGGGTGTTAGAACAAATGACATGCAGAGAAAGGAATGACAATTTTATTGTGAGTCCTGTACTTCAGGAGAAGTGCTATCAGAGTAGACTTTTATACCACAATATAAGCATTTAAAATACATTTTTAAATAATAAAAATGAATAAACAAATCAAGATCAATACTCTGCTGTATGTGCTGAAAAAATCCCGATACAACAATGTATCGATTTTTTCAACTCTACTATTAATTTATAGTTCAGTTAAGAACAATTACAGCAAATAATTCATTTTAAACCTTCATTTTAGAGCTTTAAAATGAAGGAGCCACCCCTCAAGATGTAGTTGTGAGACTAAATGTATTATCGTTTATTGGCCAAAGCAGTTTTACAATTGGTTGAGAGTAACAAGTTTTCAAATTATACAATTTTATTAAAGGTTTTCAGAGCAGAAAACCTTGGATTGTGAATTTTATTTTTAAAAAATTTGTCGCAGAAGTTCAGTGATTATGATGATTTTCACAGAAAACCATCATGAATAGGTTTGATCAAAACAGTCTTAATACTGGTTGAGAGTAAGAAGTTTTAAACCTTTATTAAAGCTAGCCTGTAAATGGTGCAGCAGGATCAGACTCAGTAAAGGACGTCTGACCTTAGGATTATGGCGACTTATTCCCACTGACACTCAGCTGAGAGCTTACCAGGCTGAGGAATAAGTAGCCTGGAGGGTGTGAGCACTGTTACTGAGTAGATGTGGGTCACCACAGGGCATGCCTGACCTCTCAGAACTGCGGCAAGACCAGTTCTTCCAGCATTAATGCTAATCTCAGCCACCAGGAAAGAAACACAAACACTGGTCTCAGATCAGAACACAGTTCAACTGACCAATCAACACTTCCAGTACTAAAGAGTTTTTAGTATTTTTTAATCACAAAACAGATGCACGGTCGACATGCTAACAAACACTCAGAGCAGTTTTCCTGTAATCAATTAGCATTTGATTGAACAATTAACTGCCCTGTCACAGCAAAACAATAGTCATGTCGCCCCCTAGGCTTCCTGTAGTGTACTACAGTCCGTCAGAATGACCGTGGGGATCACATGAAAGTTATAGAGCTTTATAAATTTTTATATAAAACAACAGAAGCAATTGTGTATTGCAGTTTGTCTGATTGACCACATGGATCATTTGAACATTATAAAGTGCTTTTAATGTGTAACAATAGGAACCACATCGTCTCCTAGCCGTAATGCAGTGTATTACAGTCTGTCAGAGTGACTGTGTAGATCACGTGAACATTATAAAGTGCCGTTCATATGAAACAATAAGAGCAATATTGTCCCATTTTCTGTCGTGTATTAAAGTCTGTCACAATTACTGTGCGGAGCATATGAATGTTATCGAGCTGCTTTTTGTAGGAAATGATAGGAGCCACATCCTGTAGTGTATTACAGTGTGTCAGGTCATGTTCATCATGTGAACATTATAAAGCGCTTTTAACATTAAACAACAGAAACAATGTCACCCCTTATGTTTCCTACAATATATGTCAGAATGAACGCGTGGATCATTTGAACATTATACAGCTCTTTTTGCATGAAACAAACGAACCCATATCGTCTCCTATGCTTCCGAAAGTGTATTACAAACACTTAAAACTCAAAGCATTGCGTGACTCACGCAACGATGCAACTCCATTATGATCAATGGCAATACCTATGGAAGCACCATACTTAATTCACCACAGAGGTACAATCATGGAGTAACTGGGATTTACAAGCCACGAAGCTTAGTGTTACATTCATTTCTATTTATCTTGACAATTTAAAAGTTTTTTAACATCTATGTCACAAAACTCATACATTAAATGATCACAGTTTGCTCTCACGACGTTTACTGTGAAAATCACTGCACCCCTAGTGCTTCTGTCTATGAGTTTTTCTGTTTTTATAAAGCAAAAATGACATGTCAATGTTTTTTCACAACACAGTTAGTGGAGATGCTGATGCCAAATCACAGGAAAGGGACAAAGCATGAAATGATTGTGATGATGGAGGTTAGTTTGTCTCAGAAGTGAAAGCAGTATTTCATTAGACAAACTCAGCAGTGAAGCAGCAGTGAAATGAGGAGCTGAAACACTCGGGATGGTGGAGGGTTAGTAAGTTCAGCCGTGAAGCAGAGGATCAGATGTTACTGTTAATCAGCCTCAGATGTCGTAAAGGATCTTATACTTCTCACTGCAGAAAACCACGGGGCTGCCCGCGCGGCTTCCCATGGGGCTACCCACAATGCCCTGGGGCAGTGGGCGACTTCTGCAGGCCAGTCTGGGACTTACGTGTGGGCTGGAGGACGAGGCTGGCCCTTTGCCCCGTGAGAAAGGCCCTTTTCCCCGCGGGCCAAGGTTACTGCCCCGACGGGACTGCTCATGATCGAACTCCAGGTCCTCCAGGCGCTGGGTCAAAGCCAACTTCTGCTGGATGGCCATCCGGAGCAGCGAGTTCAGCGTCTTCTTCTCATCTTCAGCCGCCACCAGCTGCCTCTGCATATCATCCAGCTGAGTCACATACTCATCACACCTACAGAGGGGGCAGAGGGAAGACATATTTAAAAGCCTTATTTAAACATCCTCACAAAAGAAACTATATATATATATATTCATTTCTGGTTAAGAGGTGTGTTAAACCAACTCAAACAAGCACAAACACAAACACAAGTAACACTAAAAATTGTCTTAACACCTCATTATAAATAAATGAATGAAACTCAAAACTGAGGAGGAATCATAATTATTTTCAAAGTAGCTAAAAAAATACCACATACTACTTTTAGACACCGATGAGAAACTTCAAAAGTAAATTAATAAAAAGCATGTTAAATAGATTAAAAAAGAGAAATGAGAACAAATGTTTCACTGAGACAGACTGTGTCTATAGATACAAGGAATCTATATAAAGGCGTTCCAGCCACTCAGCATTCAGCACCACCAGTATACTGATCACCGCCTGATGATCTGCACCTGTCTCTTCACTGGTTCAGGACTTTAGTTATATGTGCTTTGTTCTGCATAGGTCATATGTAGGGCACTGTGTTTCTTAACAAACAAAAAGACATTTCTCTGAAAATAGTCAAGTTCAGGGACTGGACAAAAAATTAGAGTTTCTGAAAGTTCTTCAGGAAGAAGTGTGTGTGTGTGTGTGTGTGTGTGTGTGTGTGTGTGTGTGTGTGTGTGTGTGTGTGTACCTGGTGGCGAACATGGCTCGGAGGGAGGAGAAAGTGGCGGCGTCCTCCTTAAGGGCCTTCAGCTCATTTCTCAGCTTCATCATCGTCTCTGTGACCATGGTCTTCTCGATCTCATACTTGCTCTTCAGGTTGGCCAGAGCCACCTCGGCCGTCTGCAGGAGAGAGACACTTCAGTCAAAACCCTAGAACCATAACCAGTGCTGCACGATGCGGACAAAATATCAATACTGTGATTTTACTGCCACATTAAAGAGCCAATATAATCACGTTTATGGAATTGAAAAGGCTTAAAGTGTGCAAATATTGTTTTAAATGTTATATCCACAACCACATCTAGACAGTCTACATATAAAAAAGGTTTTGTGGTGTCACACCACCAACACATTTAAATAGATCTCTTCATACTGGATACAGCACTTGGATAAACCCATTCAGTCACTGATTCAACAACAAGTTTAATAAAAAAATAAACTTTTTTTTGGATTATCAGAACACCCAGTAAATCACCTGGAGCTATGACTCATTGGCATATTGCAGCCTTCTGTGATGTCAGTATTGCAGAGACAGATACGCCGTAATAATTATAATAATAATAATAATAATAATACATTTATAATAGACTTTAGTTCTCAAAGTGCTACAAGGTAAAACGCACCATCATAAAGGACAAAAAACATGTTAAAAATAGCAGCAACCAGCAAGGTTAATTGAAAGTTCAGCTAAAACTAAATGTTTTAAGTCTTTTTTTAAAACTGTGACTGATGGAGCCTTTACCAGGGCAGAAACACCCTAAACAGATCACCAGTTCATCACAGGGCAGGCACACATGCAATCACACCCACACACACCTTGGGGACAGACAGTACCTCAAGGCCAGGAAACCAGGGAACCCGGTGGACATGAGGAGAACATGTAAACTTCACACACAAAGAATCGCCCTGGACTGGAATCAAACCCAGAACTAGGGATGCACCGATTGATCGGCCAGTGATCGGAAACAGCCGATTTTTTGGCCTGATCGGTGATCGGCTGATCACTCACGCGTATTGCCGATTTCAAGCCGATCTTTTTTTGGGGGGGTTATTTATTTGTTTATTTATTACATTTTATTTACTTAAATTTGTACAGATTAGTGCTGGGCCGTGAACACTACGCAAGATATGATGAATTTCACCTTGATATTTCAGTGACTTGTCCGGTTCACGCACATTTTAAACCTGTCTCGGTCTCTCCCCTGGACAGAGTGAGTTGCTTAGCAACGACAGACGCTTCCGCTTGTGTCCACATTAAAGGAAATAATTATGCCCTATATTGTCGTTATATA
>JBBPDC010000135.1:14017351-14028158 GCA_037974485.1 Hemigrammopetersius urotaenia
TATATATATATATATTAGTGCTGGGCCGTTAACGGCGCGAGATTCTTATCGCGCGATAAAAAAAATATCGCCGTTAACTGGTAATATGAATGACAGAGGCCTATGATCTGCTGTGGGATGGATTTATGTGCTGCTGAGTGTGTAAATTAGTGCCAATCATGGAGACTGAACTAGAAAATACACAAAAATGCAGCACATAGTTATATTGAAATACTAAACATATTTTTTAGAACAATCCAAGTGCCCTACACTGTGTGGACAGCACATGGACTACTAAAAATGGTTCAAGTTGATTAAAGGTTATAAATTGATTAAGGTTCAGAATATTCTTTCTCCTCTAATAAGTTGCCA
This sequence comes from Hemigrammopetersius urotaenia, assembly GCA_037974485.1. NCBI lineage: Eukaryota > Metazoa > Chordata > Actinopteri > Characiformes > Alestidae > Hemigrammopetersius > Hemigrammopetersius urotaenia. The sequence continues at coordinate 14,017,703 of JBBPDC010000135.1, forward strand.
TTTCAGGGTTACAGAGTGTTTGGCTTTTGTTTTTGAGCATGGAGCTTTCATTTCATGCAGGAGCAGGTATGTGTGCATGAAGCCTAGTTTTGAACAGATCGTTCCAATTTCAGGTTTGCTGAAAGGCTAAAGGCAATAAAACCTGACTGGGGCTGCGTATACATACTGAGCCCTGTGGGCTTTAAGAAGGGGAATCAAGACCAAAGAAAGCTTGGCGAATTGCGATTGGGGGTAATGTAATGTGAAATTGGCACTCCAAGTCTATATAAAGCTGAATCTGAAAATTGAGTTCAGACATCAGCGTCCTGGTGAATTAAAGTTTGCAGCTGATAAGCGGCTGGTAGCCGAGTTTGACTTAAAAAAGATATCAATATTGAAAGTCTCAATACTGAAATAACAAAGTGAGTTATGTTTACCTTTTCTAAAGCTTCAGGAAGTGAAGGAATTCAATATCCTGTGTAGCAGCAACATATTCATCAAGAAACCTCACTGCAGCATTGATTTTCTTTATCAAGGCACTGAATATTAGGTACCTTAATAAATACAATGTTTAGTGTTTTCAAACAGGGGACAATGTTTTAGAAATTGATGTGTAGCTATGATTGGCGTGCCATAACTTTTAGAGCTAGACTTTCATAACACAATCCAAAGATATGGAAAATAGTAGCTGAAAAAATATCCATATCACCTCCATACTCCAGTATTAGGAGATATTGTGGTGTTTATCCCATCCCTAGAGTGACTCTTGCCCTCACTAAATTTGACCCACTCATTGTTTGTCCCATTAGAGTACAAACACAATTCTATTGAATAGAAATGAACTAAAATTACAATAAAAATTACACACATATATTTTATAATTCTGAGAAATAAGGTCTCCAAAGGCATGGAAGTCTCTGAAGGATCTTCTCTGGTAACTGTAGTTGAGATGTGGTAACAGATCATTTTCTATGCTTAAATACTGTATTTGACCCTATTGAATGAATGAATGAATGAATGGGTGAATGAAACATGTGATGCGTAATGTCTCCAGAACTGATAGTAGAATTAATTTTGATTATAAATCTAGTTTTATAATCCAGCAAAAGTCTTAATGCCAGCCAGAGCTGGAGCTGCGTGACTCATTTTTACAGCTCATGCTGATTGGGTTAGACACTAGAGTTTGCTGCTCAAACACAAACAAATAATATTGCTATGTCCCTCTGACTCTCAGAGATTTTCTTACTGCCTACTGGTGCACAGACACATTCTCAGTTGAGCCGAATTGCAGATTTGTGGGACACTGTTTTAGTGTGCATTAGGGGCAGTATGAGTACAGTGACTCTATAAATGTGATTAATTACATCACATATTGTCATATTGAGAGCCTGGATTTTATTAACTGAATTTTTAACAATTGTTTGATGTTTCAGTCAGAATACATGTCACGCTATATCCAGTGATGTCACTTATCCTTAGTGTCCAGTCAATACCACCATTATTTATGTGAAGATATATTTTTTTTCATTTGAAGTAATTAAAATTAAAGTCTTCCAAACTAAAAGCATTCATTAATGCAGTTGTTTTATTAAGTGCACTGCTAACTTACCTGCTTGTGTGTGTTGTTACAAGACTGAGTAGAGTATACAGAAGGAAGCTCAAATACTCAAGCGCATTTACTTTATTAGATCAGACTCATTTAGAGACACTGGTTGCTTATTATATATTTGTTTTTGAGACTGAATGTTGACACAGATTGTCCCTGTGTCTTTCATCAAACAAATCTTGCATCTGATATCGTGTGCGTGTTCCTTAACCATGTCCTTCCAGGCCATTTGATATCTTTATATTAATCGCTATTTTTGCCAATTGCATGGCCTTAGCTGTCTACATCCCTTTTCCTGAGGATGACTCAAACTCAACCAACCACGACCTGGTAAGTAAACAGCTATAAGCTTTTGATCCTTTGCTCTGTTATAACCTTGTTCCCAGTATGGGTGTTTCTCAGCATGTGCATTGAGGCAGTTTGGTGTATTATGTGTTATTATAAATGTGAATTAAGCAGAAATGCAGGGCCTCTAGCCTTGAGTCAAGACTTTTGAGCTGAGCTGAGCTGTGATGTCAGCAAAAACGCTGTTGTTCCAAATCCAGGATGAACTTTCCAGCTAAAGCTGAGTCTGGTGGCACCTGCTGTATGTAGGTAGACTAGTTATGTTTTTTTTTATCTTGTATTTACAAAAGTAAGGTTTACACATGACTAAATCAAACCTAAGGAGGTGTATGTGTTAGTAAAATCAGCTCGGACCAAACTATCGGGATCTCCATTTTGAACATAGGTCGACCACTATGTGAACTTTAAGCAAACCATAACTAAAATGCAAGAGCGTATCATTTTCTTTTCGTCTGTGGCAAAGGCATTAAAGTAGAAATACAAGCCACAGTCTGATGGACAGATAATAAACAGTTGCTAATATAATCAGCTGCTCCATGACATTCGGACAATCCTGCTGCGTGGTTCTTCACATCAGATTTTAGGTTGCTCTTGTCCAAATACATCTGAGCTCCCTTTTTACTGCCTTTTGCCTGTTGTTGAATAGCTGTGATTATATGGGTCCGTTGTGTTATATTTAGAGTAGTGGTGTGTGTGTGCGTGTGTGTGTGTGTGTGTGTGTGTGTGTGTGTGTGTGTGTGTGTGTGTGTGTGTGTATGGTGGCTGTGCAGCAGGCCTGATGAATCGGGGGTGATGTGGTGTGTGTCTCCGTGCTCCTTGGCTGAGCTGGGAGATGAATTCGAGGCGAGACGAGACAGCTGTTCAATCTCACATTGGGACGGGGCTCAGCACCCGTGGCTAATGAGCGGAGAATAGCTTTCGAGTGGACGGATACAGTTCAATTTAGGCACTTCCAACTATAGAACTAGATATAAGCAAAGAAAAACACACAAACCACTGATGAGTGAATATTCTGTGCACGTCACAAATGTGTATCGAATAGCAGCTGTAAGTTTGGGCAGCTGTCTATCGTTTAAGCTAATCTTGGTCTCAATGCATCTAATTCAATCCAGCAGGTAATTGGATGAGTGTAGAGCAGAAATAAACTAAGCTGTCTAGCGCTATGGACCTTCAGGACTAAATTTCAATGAATAATGAATTGGTCCATATTCATTTGATTTCCATTGTGATTATTTTTTGGTGCCTGTGAAAATATCAGGATTGCAATTTTACTGCTACAGCGATGCATTGTAGGATATTAAAGAGCTCAAATCAAATCATTACTTTTCTGGAATTAAAAGCAACCTGTTTTTAATCACAGTTTTTGTGATGTCACAAAACCAGCGCATTTAAATGTATGTCCTTATTTCGGCTATAACAGTTTAGCCCTGCCCATTAATTCACCTATTCACCAAAAAAATTGATTTTTGCAGGATTACCCTGTCAGAAACACTGTGATTGGTTAGAGGCTCATTTGAATATTGTAGATTGAGATAACAATTAACAGATTATGTATCATGAAGCCCTAGTCTATAGACCTCAAAATATGACCTCACAGGATAGACTCACAGACATTAATGAGAATCCAGGGAAAGAAACATCTGCCCATTTGTTTCTGTTACAGTAAAAGTGTGCTTTCAGGGAAAGTGTTGTCTGTCTTAATTGACCATATGCAGGTGGAGTTTAGGTTGAATTTTTTTAGTATTCATTTAAGTTTGCTCTAAATTAAAGACATAAAGATTTTAGATTAATAACAGAAAACTGTACTGTCTGTCAGTTTTCATCAAGTACCCTTATGTAATTTAATTTTAAGGTTGTTTATTAACATTTGTTATCACTGTGTGTGTGTGTGTGTTTGTGTGTTTGTGTGTGTGTGTGTGTGTGTGTGTGTGTGTGTGTGTGTGTGTGTGTATATGTGAGATATTTAACTCCACACCTGCCTGATACCTGCCTGATACATCTGAGACTTGTATGTGTGTGTATGTTGCTCTGCGGGTTGTTTTCGTTTAATCAGAAACACAGCATGCTTTATATTACGCTCTGCCCCAGGTAGCTTTACACAGGTAAAACTGACATCGGGCCATGACTCTTTAGGGGCTCTACAGGCCTGAATGTGGTCTAATTCCAGAGGTGAACCGGAGCCTGTTATTCAGACTCATGGAACTAATGTCACTATTTAAAAATAATTCTACAATGTAAATTATATAAACAAAAAGTAGGCTACTGATGAACTGTATGCGAATTTACATTGATGGGTTGATTTGCATTCTACTTGTGTTTGCTGATATATGTATAAATATTTGTATGATTCTAATAAGTAAACACAACCAAAATGCTAAGTTTAATTTCTCGTGAACAAAACTATATACAGTAAACCCCCACTTTAACGCAGATCAGCAGTTGCGGTTTCAGTCCACGGATTTTTTTCTGAGAAAAACATAATTTATTAATTTTGTAACAAAAATAAAGGTATATTCAGCTACATTTCCATATAAAAATAACTATGAATGTTTTGGTACTGTGGAGAGGAACGCAAAGAATGTGCGTTTTGGGATGGTGAAATACTGCTGTAATCAGAGCTGAAAGATCTGAAAGTAGCCAAGCCAAGAACGCTATTTATTTCTCCTTGTTGATGAGTGGCTGATCCAGGAACATCTTGAGGGTTCTCGTGTTTTTTGTTTTGTTCCTCTTAAAGCCTGTATTTTTATTACTGTAAATTAAATTAATTTCTTACTGTATTTACCTACTTATACCAAAGAAAATGACAGCGTATACCAAAGAAAACGCACGTACAGTCTATACTGGGGTAATATCAGTATTTACTTTCTAGCACTGCAGGAGTATGGGGTAATGTATTAAGCTGAGTTTAAAATGAAATTAAAGTGTTTTGGGGGCATATTTGGGGGTATATTTAGGGTTCATACTATAAAACATGAACCCTAAATATGCCCCCAAATATTTATTTTATAAATAAATAAATTACTTTGGAATGCCTTTAAATTCAGTGTAGTTGTGTATATTTTTTGCTTTTCTAATAAGTGCTTAGTAGTTTATTTATTCTGTGAATCTGTATCATTACAGTCGTGTATCGAAATGTATTCTGAATCATTAATATATCTATTAGGGCTGGGCAAGTTTGCTCATTATCATGTTAACACATTATTTGCTTGTTAAAATCAGTTATTTTTAATTACTTTTTTGAAAGTTTGTGGCTTTTTTGTATTTGTGTATGTGTTTTTCTGAGAACCGACTTATAATTGTTTGTGGAAAACCCTTCACATTTGTGGAAACCGCAGATATTCTCAGATTTTTTTTGCCACTGTGATGTCTGGGCCTCCTCTGGCACGCCCGCTTGTCCTCATGCTGGTTGTTTATTTTTGGCCGTGGCAGTTAGCAAGACAATCAGACATCTGAAGAGAATTAGTCTTTGTTACGTTGAGTTTAAAATGAAATTTAAGTGTTTTGGGTGCATAATTGGGGCCACATCACAGCGTTGCAGTTTTTCACTAGACGCATACTCTTGGAACATAACCTTGCGATTGTCGGGGGTGTACTGTATATACATATATATGTATTTTTTTGGCTTGGCAGTGAATGCTTTTGCAAAGGCTTTTTAATGGAACTGAAGACAACTAGCAAGCGTTCTTGAATAAGTTATAGTAATTGTCATCTGGTTTTGTGCAATAGTAATAATCTCAGTGACAGTTAGAGAACATCATTAACATTAGTTACTGATATAATGTGTTTTCTGCTGCTCGTTTTATATCATGCTGGGTTGTAGATTTCCAGATGCAGTGCGATTCCAGAGAGCTGTGAGTTTCAGTCTCCGGCTCTGCTGGAGGTGTGTAGGTGTGATGTTCTAGCTTGGGCTCTGTGTGGCAGGTGATAGTTCAGTCTACTGGTTGACCGTGATGTTTATTGCTCTCTACCGTGTTCTATAACAGCATGTATTTAGAAAATTAAGCAAACTGGCTGTTTGACTTACTAACTAAAAATATGTAAACTGACCTGTCCATGTATTCTCTGCCTATGTCTTTTGTAGCATCTGTTTTGCTGATGGACCAAGCATTATGGATTTATGACAAGTACCAGAAGTTCTAAGTGTTTGTTAAAGAACATACAGGCCTGTGCATCAGTCTTAGGCTCTTTTTGAGACTATTTAAAGTCATTTATCCAAGGGACCTTCTGTCAGCAAACACACAAGCTAAATGCAAATTTGAACACAGGTTCAGTTCCACAGTTTTAGATTTCACCTCCAGCCTTTGCAGGAATTTGTGGATCTCCAATACTAGCTCCTGATTTAGTTTAATGAAGTATAACTGCATTTAATGTGGTCATATATTGTGACTAAACTCGATTAAATAGAAATGTGCGGGATAACGCATTTAAATTCACACATTTGTTCAGTGTGTGTGTGTGTGTGTGTGTGTGTACATATATACAATAGTACCTTGACTTATGAGTTTTTGAGATTTATAAGCACATTTTTCTTATTTAAAACCAAAAAAAACAATTCATTTCAATAGGTAAAATTGATTTGACATACAAGTAATTTGAGTCACAAGCTCCATCACGAAACGAATTAAACTCATAAATCAAGGTACCACTGTATATATATGATAATTAGTGTGATAAATAGCGTAATCTAAAAGCCCTAAATATGGTCCCAAATATGCTCAGCTTAATACAGTACCCTTAAAGAAAATGTAAAGGTAAACCCGTATCTGTACTGTACAGCGTACACTGAACTGCTGTCTCCTGCAGTTCTAGAATATACAATCCAGATAATACCCCTATACAGACTGCAGTGTAATTCACGCCGTGTTCTCTCGACAGTACAAAAATGTATACAGTTATATTTTATATGGAAATATAGCTGAATAAACAGTACTGTTCATTACTAGGCAGCTGGGTACCCTGAGCAAGGTACCATCCCCACACACTGCTCCCTGGGTGCCGTGCTCCTGGCTGCCCCCTGCTTTACTTTGTGAATGGGTTAAATGCAGAGGTTGAATTTCGTGCTGTGGTGTGTTCATGTATGACAGAATGGTCACTTTCACATTTTACAAATATAGTTAATAATATGAAGTGTTGCCCCGATAAAAAAAAAAACCAACTAATGCGGAGGAGATTTGCTGTTTCTGTGAATTTGTGGGGGTTTCTGCGCACAATTATTAGTTCGGTTCTAAGAAAAATTTGTGAACACTGAACTGTGACTTCTTGGGGAACACTGTATATATGTATATATACAGTAAATGCACTTTGTTCATGCTCTTCTTTCAGAATATTAAAATGCACTAGAATTCACTTGTTTTATGAGAGAGGATTTTTAATTGTATAGTATTTCAGCTATCTTGCTTTTAGGCTATTCATGAGATGGGCTCAAGTAAAATATTTTATTTTAAATTTTATTTTATATTATGCATTTTTTGAATACTAAAAAAATATTTTCACAGTTTTGTAACAGAATTATTATTTTAACCATGAATATTAATTTATGTAATTGCAATGCTTGACTTTAGTGAGATAAGTTGTTGTGCAAACAGACCCCGCCATAACAGCCATATTACAAAAAACTGGTATAATAATTTATTTTGGTGTTTCAGTTTCGGTTTTTGGCCAAGTGTTTCCTCATTTTCGGTTTTCAGTTTCGGCCCAAAAAAATCATTTCGGCGCATCCCTAATAATTACTTTATAGTTGTGTTTTGTCATCCACCCGGTCACATTTTGAGATGAGAGCGTTGATTACAACAGCGTTTTTCCTCATTATATTAGTATATATATAGTGAGTATATTATATAGTGATTCAGGTGATCAGTAATCAGTAAGCAGAATGAGCAGAATGAAACCTCATAAAGCAGAATGAGGTGCTTGTGTTGGAATTTAACAAATACTGACATGGAGTGGCTCTCATACTCAGAGATGCTGAATTCAAAATAATTTGCAGTGGTCTCTTATTTTTTCCAGAGCTATATTGATAAATACACACACACACACACACACACACACACACTCATATCAGATTTAAAACAGAGACCTAGGATCTAGGCAGCTTTGATCAGTGGTGCTGTTATATTACTTAAGCCTGAGTACTTTGCTGTGTGCTGGCAGTCAGAGATGCGGTTATGAATTATGAAAAGTGCTGTTTCGGTATGTTACTTGCAGGTGTAGCTGTTAAAATTTTCACAGGGCCATTCAGCGAGACACAGAGAGGCTTTTTAGTTCTGTCTGTGAACATCTGCAGTTTTTTCTGGTTCTGTTTTCATGACAGATGCATGTTTTGCAATTTTTTGCATGCCTTTTGGTTTCTGAGGTTAAGCTGGGCTTAGATAAGGTTAGAGTTTTGGTGTAGGTGTAGCATTACTCTGCTAAGGTATTACAAGTTAGTGGAACCCAACAAATTTAGTAAATTTAGTAATACGTAATCTTCAGTATTTTACAGATGAATTTATAATGCCAGATTTAGTGAAGTAATGTTTGTTTGCAGTCCCTGGGCAGTTTGGTGTTTAAGATTGTTTCTCCCCTATTTAAAAAAAAAAAACACTGGTAGAGCTGCATAATATGGACAAAATATCAGTGTTGCGATTTTACTGCTACCCTGTGATGCCTTTCATGATATTACATCAAAACATCATCAAAACTTCTCCTTATTCTGACAAGCAAGTTGTGTTTTGTATACTTCTCTGTATTTCGTACACACTTGCTAATTCTGTGGTGTGTCACCTTGTCACACACATACACTTGCCTTACCGTTTGTGAGACAGACTGACGGTCTGTTAAAAGGTCACTGGTCGGTGGTCTGGGTTGAAGGGCACTGCAGGCGTCTCCTGCTGATACTGCTCAGATCTGTGCCCTTTTCATAGCCATTCGCATCCATATATTTCACACACATATGCGTTCGCACACACACACACACACACACACACACACACACTTACACACACACTTACACACACACACACACACACTTATGAAACACACATAGTCAAAGACAGAATAACAAGCGGAACCATGCACATAATACATGGATTAAAGTTCTGTCACTATGATGGATATCCGTCAACTGAGTGCACTAAAGATTAATAATCAGATTGATGCAAATTTATTTTGAGTCCTGAACTTATTGAATAATTACAGTTTAAACTAAGATTTAAACTAAGGGTTAAGCCCATCTAGCATCTGTTTAACACAAGCACAGTAGTAATTTATTCCTTTATTTGTTACAGAAACACACATCATACATTATCCTTACATGTGCAAGCTTAAATGGGCATTAAACCTTTTAACTCCATCCTGTCGGACCTGAGTTGTGTCTGACATCCCACAGCTACTGCTGTCCACCTGCATCAAATCTGTACAGTTTTTGGGAGCCCCCCCCCCCCCGGAACACAGTGGAGAAAACCCATTGCATAAATAGATAAAGAAGCCAAAACTCGGAAGCTCAAGATTCAGGACAGTGGCTCTGGTGTCGCAGGTGCTGTGAGAGCTTATGCTCTGTTAAAAATAAATAAATAACAGCAGTTTTTGGGTCCGTTTTCTTGCTGTTAACAGAGGAATGCAAATGGGAAGCTGCTCTAAATTGCCTGTATTTGGGTCGGGAAAAAATTGACAGGTATGGCCTCAGTGCATGCCTGAAGTAGACTGGAGCGTCACTTTTTTATAAGCAACAGTCTGCAGTATTCAGCCTGCTTTAATATTAGTTTAGGCTATGTGTAAATGTAGCTATATAAATAGCTCGTAAAGCTATATTTTACAGCACAGAGGCCTTCGATTTGCATCACTTGTGCATGTTAATTTGCTTTCGGTTTTGCCGGCATGGATGCATTTCGGTTAAAGGAAGGCAGAGATGTGTCGGACTTCGACAAAACAGTAAAGAATAAATGGATATGGGCTTGACTAAAATGGGCGATAATGGCAAGCCATTTAGTTCATGGTGTAAAAAGATGAAAATGGCATGTGTGTACTTTTGTGAGGTCTGCCATAAAGTGCTATCACACCACCAGTCAGAAGCTAACGTTACATCGGTCCAGTACACATCCTCACTGTCTGGTGCAACAACCACCACCATGGAGGTTTGTGCTTCTATGGCTGACCGTGTTTGCTTGCAGAAATTGTGCATATGCTCATTTTTAGCTGAGCAGACCATATCTCAACTTGGGGCTTACTTAGGGGATAATGGACAACACAGCATTGAAAATTTGATGCATGGCCGAGGTGGTATGGCCTGCAACATAGAGCATTTGGTTTATAAAAAATAAAATGAAAAATTGCAGCCAGATGTTTTTTTTGCTTGAATCCATGCTAATAGTTTCTGCATTTTTTCCATGTGTGTTTATAAGTTCATTTATGGGTGCATTTAAATGGATGGCAAAACACGTCTAGAAGGTAATGGTGGGGCATGTGTGCTTGGCTGTGTGTGTGTGTGTGTGTGTGTGTGTGTGTGTGTGTGTGTGTGTGTGTGTGTGTGTGTGTGTATACGAGAGAGGA
>JBBPDC010000135.1:14057914-14082941 GCA_037974485.1 Hemigrammopetersius urotaenia
TACATATGTGCACAAGTATGTCCTTCCATATACACAAATCACTGCAAACTGAAGATGTACAAACACATCTGACACACAGAATGAAAATCAAGCATGTGGAGTCACACAAAAACGGTTGTGCATATAAAAATGCCTTTTGCTTGCTTGCATGTGCTGAGTAGAACATACAGTAGATGCTTGTTCAGCAGTTCTATTTTAATTTTCATTTTAAATAGTCAATTCTAGTAAGGTTTCCACATATATAAATGCCGTTAGTCTTGGAATTCTGATTTACAGTAGTTGAAGCTTCAATTAAAGAAATACTAACAAATGTTATTTGGTTCCAATGACTGGAAAAGTACTTTTAAAGCAGGCACGTCAAAACTGGTTCCTTCTGAGGCACAGCACTACAGAGATTAATGTTTGTTCAAAAATGGATGTGTGAAAAGGTCATTAGGTGTGTTTGTTTGGGCAAACTAGATAACAAAACGCAGTCCAACTCAGGTAGCAGTGACCTTGAATTTTAATGTTTTGTAGCAAAGGTAAACTCCAACCCTCATTAAGTTGAACAGGATTTTTACCGTAATTCTGTTAAACCTGTTGGCTTCACTGTCGATCAGCGAAGGCTCAGAGGAGGAGAGGAGGGTGTGTCCACAGCAATGCCGTAGAGCTGTGTGTATGATGAAACTAAAGGACTGGCGGCGTGGAAGTGTGTAAATGTGAGCGAGTGCGTGTGTGGGTGAGGTAGCATGCTGACACAGGAAGCGCATGTCTGTGTGGTCTGTTCGTCCAGATGATGAGGTAACCGTGGGGAAGTTCTATGCCACCTTCCTGATACAGGACTACTTTAGGAAATTCAAGAAACGTAAAGAGGAGGGTCTGGTCGGGGTGCATCCTGCACAGAACAACACTGCCATCGCACTGCAGGTGAGATGGACACAAAGGTCTGACCGTGTGTGCGTGTGTGTGTGTGAGAGAGAGAGAGAGAGAGAGAGAAATTAGATATGAAGTAAATATTAAAAACACCAGAGTTGAGAAAAAAGCTAGTTTAGGTTTATGCACTGCTAAAAAGGGGGAATAAAAACGGGAAACTCCAAAAAGCCTAGAGAGCAGATTGTTAAATATTTCTATTTCTCTTTTTATTTAAGGTTTCTCTTGATGTTCAACTGATTTAGCTTAAATATTGATCAGTATTCACTATATATTCACCATAAATGTAGCAAATAAACAGTAATTGTGTATTAAAATGTACAGTAGTTGTGCATTAATATGTGTCTCTGCAGAGGACGCGTAACCTATTTGCACTTAGAAAGTCAACAGGGACGCCGAAACTTTTGCACACAACTTTATTTTTACATGTTTTTTTGTGTTTGGGTTGTAGTGTGTGTTTATTTACATCCACGTCCATAAGTCTTCCTCCATGTCTTCATTGTTTCTATACCCATGGCCACAGTGCCATGAGTATGTTATGCAGTTTCATTGCCCTGCTGTGTTTTAGGAGAGCAGTGGGGACTGATTTTCAAATCAGCTCCCTTTTTCTATGCGTTTTTTAACAAATCAGATCTGGAAGTTTATATTTACTGTAAGTCTAGAATACTGTTGGAAAACAGTGGTAATATAAATTCTTATTTTTTTTGCATTAAAAATGTCTTTTTAAGACCTTAAACGTGTAGAAGTGATTGCCACAACAAGCCTGGTAAACTAGGAACTTAAACACTACTAGGCACACCAGTATTCTGCTTTAACTGAGCTGACTGTAAAGTATGGTGTGTGGTTTTCTGCATCGGATTTGCCAGTTTATTCTTATAGTGGGTGCATTTTTATACTATGATTGGAAGGACTTTCTTCAGTTTTGCGTGTTTTCACTTTGTACAAATTGCAGATTTAACTGGAATCTGTTGATTTCAAAAGGCCAATAACCAGTAGATGACTGGTTAAATGTAAATGTAATGTATAAAGGCTACCATTTATGTGGCCTTTATTTTTGTAAAACATTTTCATCTCACACACACTGTCCTGTCTGGCACTGTCTTGTCCAGAATTGTCCGTGTCGACGTTACCTGTAAGCTGAATCCTATGACAATAGTCTGTCTGTCCCTTTTTTTGTGTCTCAGTTCAGTCCGTGTTATGATGGTTCACAAAAGTACTAGTTCTTAGCTCTCCTGTGTTGTCATGGTTACAGGCTGGTCTCCGTACGCTGCATGATATTGGGCCTGAAATCCGCCGTGCCATATCATGCGATCTCCAGGATGAGGAGCTAGTAGACTTTATGCCTGAGGAAGACGAGGAGATTTATAGGGTAAAGGATACACTTTTACAAGCTCCTTCTGCACAACTGGTCAATTTCACAACTTTAAACTCTTTAGTATGCATTAGAGTAAGGCGATTTTGTAGTAAAAGAGAAAATAGGACATTTCGTTGCTCCTGGGGGTAATTTACTGCTGCCTGTAATGTTTAAGGGCACCGCTGGATTGTAGTGATAACCTTGTTTGGAATAAAGGAGAACAGTTGAGCTCGCTTTATATCAGTGGGTCTATAGAAGAGTTAATACTGGATATTTCTTAAGAAATCCAAGTGACAATTACACCGTTAAAATATTTAATTATTAGATCATCTCAATTTCTGTTTACACCCAAAAGCTTAGAAAAGGGATCTAGATATGAGTCCATCATTCATATCATAAACCATTTAACCAGCTTGCCAACTTATTTTCTATTCATTTTTTTTTTTTTTTTTTTTTTTTAAGACATAAACTGTGGATAAATAGACCAGTGTTAAGTAAACAATACACCAGATTCATTATCTCATGGTCATGGATGTCTATTAACAGCGAAATGGCGGCCTTTTCGGCAATCACATCAACCACATCAACGGAGACCATCGCAGAAGTTCTGGGCATCAGACCAATGCCACCCAGCGCCCCCTACAGGTCCATCCACCCCCGCATTACGCCCACATGGAACAGCCCGTGGGCCGGCTGGGCCGTGCTAATGCCATGGCCCACCATAACCATCATCACCACCACCATCATCATCATCACAATTCCTATGGCAAGTCTCCCAAGTCCACCAACATCAACCTCAACAACGCCAATGTCTCCAGCCTGCCCAACGGAGGCCACAGTCGCTACTACCAGCACATCCCTGCAAACGGATACCCGGGATCGTATTATCCTGGGGATTATGAGAAGCCAAGGACACCACAAGGACAGAGGTGAACACACACTGCCAGTCTTTCTCTCTCATGTTGGATTTTGTGGTCTCTTTGAAGCTTCAAGACACGTTAAAGTTTGCTTATTTTGTCAGGTTAAGTAAAAGACTAGTGTTTTCATCCATGGGTTTCACAGGGTTGTTGGGAACACAGCTTTTTTACTATTCACCATTAATGTAATTGCAGATATTGAATCCAACAAGAAATTATTATGACCAATGTCTCAAGCTATACCCCTTTCCATTTAATTTATTATTTTTTGATCTACATAAATTTGTGAACTGTGAAACTGAGTCAGACCACATAGAAGTAAAAGAAGTATCATTTCATTTTCATTCTGAGGTGGACTAAAAGTTAACATAATGTGTTGTATAATATTCCTCCTGCTCCCAAAGAAATATTCCAGACTTTTAGACACTCACCTTAACATGTTAATTTAGATGCTAAGTTGTTAGCTATTTAAAGATCCTAGGATATTTGTGACTTCTGTGCACAACCTATAACTTTACAATGTTTTTGCATTCAATGTTTAGTACTGATGTCAGAAGCAGGAATACTCAATGATATTGGAACAATGTAGGTCTTGGGTGATATGTTTAATTTGAAGTAGGTTTGACTAATACTTCAAATGAATATTTAATGTCATGTTTATTGTACTCCTCAATAGCAGCACACCTAATCAGTCACAGGCATCAGATATACACATGAAAAATATCAGCACCAGCCCAGAATTCTCATTTAGCCACTTTGGGAATTATCTGTTGAAAAAAACCCGCCCTGAAAAATACATTTCGGTTCAGGACCTACCTGTCTTCTTACCTGCCCTTTTTCTGCTCCATTTTCAACCTCATTTAGCTGGGCAGCTTGTTTCTTAGTTTTAATTACACAGATTTTTTCTTTTGGATTAAATTGATAAAATGACCAGAATTCAGAGATCAATAAGGCCTCGTTCACACGGACGTCTGAACCAGGCGTTTTTCTGGCGTTCGTGACGCCAAGTGAGCGCCTATTGAACACCGCCTATTTTTCTAATCATTGAAGCAAATCAAAGCGTCCACACGGGCATTCAGCACCGGCGTTCGGCCGGCTGCGCGTTCGGATGGCATCAAATAAACGCTGCATGCAACGTTTTCTTGCCATCAAAATCCCGACGAACGCAAGGAAAACGTTGCTATGGCCTTTACATGCCGTTCGGTTGACGTTCTGGAGGACCGAATATGTCCCATGTTTCTGTACAGCAACTGTGAAAAACCACTTCGCATGTCTTCAAAAAGCACCCAGTAAGAGGGTGAACCCAGTAGCAGCGGCGATGTTTGTTCCTCTCCTGCCTATGGCACCGTATCAGGAGGATTTTTAAAACAAGAATGTAAATGATAAGTTTTAAGAAAGAATAGGGATCCATGTTTTCAGTGCAGAACTATGCATTGACACATGTGTAAACACTCTGGACAGAGTAATTACTGCCCCCACAGGTAAATACACGAAACTACAGTTTGGGCGTCAGGCCGGCGTTAAACGGCGTCAGACTAACACTAGTCAAACGCCTTGCTGACGTCGCGAACAAACGCCACAAAAACGCCTATGGCGTTCAGAGCGCGTTCATTTCGAACGTCCGTGTGGACGAGGCCTAAGAATCAGAAAACAAGAACACTAAACAAGAACACTAAAATCTGAAGGCCAGACATGGAGCAGTCATAAACATGGTGCTGCGGGCTCATGCAATTCCTGTACAAGTGCAGTTTTGAGGCCAAAAGAACAGTAAAAAATCTGTTAAATTATCTGTTAAAATATGCTAAAGCATGTGACGTGCACTCAGACCTAAACTTTAACATGAGAATACAATAATAAATAACTAAACTGATGATAAATGTTTATTAACAGAATGAATGTTGGGAAGCATAGCCTCCCATTCTATAATATTTATACCATTACAATCTGTCTTTCTGCTTAGTGTAGGAAATACGTTTTCACAAGTAAAATGTTCACATTTATCAAGACCATTTCCTTCTTTCACACAGTTACCATCCTTCCACATATATAAATGCTGTATATATTATATATACTGTATGCTATATATGTCATCCCAGCCCTGCCCTTTTCACATTTCTCTGTCATCATGTCTCTGTCCTTCCTAACCGAAATGCTTTCTCTTAACCATCTCTCTGCTTTCTGGAGCAGAAGGCGCTACTATGAGACCTATATTAGGTAGGTTCCACATTAGGTCATGCACTTTCCCATAGCGGGTAGAAACTGTGTTTACTGCAACATGCTCCTCTGAAGGTGCGTTGTCCTGCCCTGTTTTTACTCCCAGCACAGAGCTTTCACGAAAAAAATACGCCTTAAATGATTGGCCATTTAGGATGAAGCCTCAGGGGCTCTGTGCTGTGACTGAGTGATGGAGGGAAGAGGGGAAAAAGAAATAATGGCTTGCTGCATGTGCCTGCGGGGGGAAGAAAGTGCCACTATTAATACGCTAGCCTTAAAGGATGACTTCTTTAAAGTCTCACGTTCAAGTCTCTTATGAAGTTTGCTCAATTAAAAGAGATGTGTTGATCAAGAAATCTTTAAAAAAAAAAAAAAAAAAAGTGTCCTTTAATAAACTTAAAAAAGCTTTATTGCAAATGTTGTAAATGTCCCATTTTAGGCAGAGAGTATGTCTAGTACTAGTTTATAGGGTCCAAATTGTACTGCTCCCTGACATTCAATCCATGAATAGAAACATTGGAAAAACGATTTGTTTTGCTCTGCCCAATTGTGTTAGTTGTCTTTGAATGAGGGTCCATATGCTCTGAAAAGAGGTTGTTTACATATATCTGTCTTAATAGTTAGAGTTAACAAAAACATTGTAAAAGATAATGAATTTGGACTATTTCTTATATATAAATCTGTATAACTGTCAGAAGTGGACTGTGAGGGAAATTTTCAGTGGAACACCCCCACAAAGTATTGTAATGACAATCCTAGTCTTTTTTTTGCTTCTTTCTTGTGACAGCATTAAACAACTGATCTGCTTGAGACAGAATAGGTGCAGGCTAGTTATGGCACAGAGCTCTTGCTGCTTTTGTCGTGAAGAAACTGTGCTTGCACCTGCATTGCTGCCCCCTGGAGGTGTATGTCTGCATGGCAGTGCTTGGTCATGTTACTTTGTCTGATCACACCAATGTTGAGCTAACATGCCATAACTCCTGATCCCCATTCAGGTCACACGGCAGTGACAGGCGCCGTCCAACCATTCGCCGTGAAGAAGAATACGATGAAGATCGCTATTCTGGAGAGTACTACAGCGGAGAGGAGTTTTATGAAGACGACAGCATGCTGTCAGGAGAAAGGTATGACCATGGAAACGCTGGTTGTTTTCAGGTTTTAGGTTATAGCGTGTTATATATACAATAATCCCCCAGTTTTACGCGGATTGGGACTCGCGGATACAGTCACACGTGTTTGGTTTTTTTTTTTTACGAGAACGAAACTGATCGCTTTACGCGGAAATATTCAAAACAACGCAGAACCTGCAAATATTCTCTGCTTTTTTGGGGTTTTTCGTGACAATATATTTTTGTTTTTATTAAAAACTCATTTTAGTTCTTCTGGCTCCCGGTGCATGGCCGTCGGGACCATTTTTAAACCTCTCTCGCTCCGTCTTACTCTATCTCTCTGTCTCTCTGTCTCTCTGTCTCTCTCTCTTACTCTCTGTCCCTCTGTCTCTCTCTCTCTCTCGCTCTCTCTTACTCTCTGTCTCTCTCTCTCTCGTTCTCTCTTTCTCTCTCTCTGTCGCTCTCTCTTACTATCTTTCTCTCTGTCTAGCTCTCTCTTTGTCTCTCTGTCTCTCTCTTGTTCGTGACTTTTCCGGAGCGCACGGATCGCTTCTCTGCTTCTCTCTCTCTCTCTCTCTCTCTCGCTCTCTCTCTTTCTCTCTCTCTCTCTCTCTCTCGCTCTCTCTCTTTCTCTGTCTCTCACTCTCTCTCTCTTTCTCTGTCTCTCTTTCGCGCACTCTCTCTCTGTCTCTCGCTCTCTCGTTCGTGACTTTTCCGGAGCGTGCGGATCGTATCTCTCTCTCTCTCTGTCTCTGTATCTCTCTCTCTCTCTCTCTCTCTTACTCTCTTTTACTCTCTCTCTCTCTCTCGATCTCCCTCACTCTCCCTTTCCGTTTTTAAACCTCGGGTTTATTTTTACATTTTCTTAAAGGGTAATGTATTAATCTGAGTGCAAATTGAATTAAAGTGATCTGGGAGAACATTTGGGGGCACATTTAGGGTTTACTCTATTAAAAAAAAGCATTTTAAGGCATTCCTTTGACCAAAACACAACAATGCGGTTTTTCACTATACGCGGGGGCTCTTGTAACGTAACCCCCGCGAATAACGGGGGATTACTGTACAAAAACACACACATACAGATATACAGAAGATTGCAAGAAAAGTATATAAATTTTCACAGGAAATACTGATTTATGTTGGGGGCGTGACGATACACAAATTTCATGATACAATATGTACTATAGTTTTTGCGCAATACATTTTTTATATTATTTATTTATCTTTTGATATAATTTGATATCATTTTAGCTGTCAAAAAAAACCACACTGCCTGATAATGTCACAAGGGCTGGATGGTACTGGCCCTCGTGAGCTACCTCGGGGCATGGAGCAGGCAGAGACGCGAGGATCCATGCAGTACGTGATTTTATTAAAGAAAGCAAAAAAGAAAACAAATAGGCACTATGGCCTCTGAGATTCCAAACAGGGCAAAAAGTCAGGACACAGGCAGGTAAAGTGAGGTGATGGAGACATAAGGGAGAACTCAAAACACACAGACTAAATACTGGACTAAATCACAGGACAGAACTCAGGGCAGGTGAAAAGGACACGTGACACAAGCACAAACCTAGAACGCATATCAACTTAAAAGTCCCTAAAACCCAACAAAGACCCAGAGAAAAAACAGAACAGAACAAGCACAACAAAACGGAACAGAAAACAGTGGCCCCTACCGGCCACCAGCCGTGACAGATAATAGTATGTGAATTTTCTAAACTACATTAAGTAGATTTTCAGAGAGCCGTATTTTTCTTTTACTTTTTTTCTCTACTTCACTTTTTCATGTGTGTCATGAATTCATTTTATTGAGGACAGTGAAAGCTATTTCATGTCGGTATGTCTTTCTATTTTCATAGAATATAAAAATAAGGAAGGCTATAAAAAATCTAACAGCATTATTTCTAAATATCTAAGTAAACTAAGTATCATCTCACAAACCCAACTTTAAAAAGAAATTTAAAAGGTGTGTATTATTCAATTCAATTCAATTGAATTTTATTTATATAGCGCTTTTAACAATGGTCATTGTCACAAAGCAGATTTACAAAATGAAATAAATGTGAAATAAATGTGTGTGTGTGTGAATGTGTGTGAATGAAATGCCCCTGATGAGCAAGCCAAGAGTAATGGCGACAGTAGGGGTGTATTATAACACCCCTACTGATTAGGTAATATGATTAGATCATTTTCAGCAAACAATAATCATTCAAACCCCTTCCTGCACAGATATCCCAACAGTGATCAGGAGTATGAGACTCCCCGTGGGTACCATCACCCCGACAGTTACTATGACGATGATGAACAGCCCCTTTATCACGACTCACATAGGTCACCAAAGAGACGGCTGCTTCCCCCCACACCTCAAGGTGGGTTTCTGTGACAAAGCAAGGCACCTATCACACCTGGGCTTTATTTTTGTATTTGTGTAGGAACTTGAGCAAGTGCAGGCGCTTATGAGTAATTATTAAAGATATGAAAGCTCTCCATCTTTAATATCTTATTATCTGTTTTTCTTTTTGGCACACTCAGGCCACCGGAGGCCATCGTTCAACTTTGAGTGTCTGCGCAGACAGAGCAGTCAGGATGATCTTCCTCACCAGCGAACTGCTCTTCCACTGCATCTAATGCAACATCAGGTATACAATTCTAATTTGTACCTTCTTATCTGTATAAAACGGATATCCAAATATATTTGTGACCTTCAACCTCATTCCTCAGTCCTAGCCTCTCAGAATAGTTCAATTGGGCTAGAAAAGGCAACTCACCACATAGTAATGCTCCTGCAAGTTCACCAGGTTAAGCTAAAGTCACTCGGCACTACAGCGAGATGTTTTATTATGTGCATTTTGTCCAGTATAGAGCAATGAGTGCTTGGTTTTTGTTTAGTTAATAAGAATTATAAATTATAAGAATAAGTTCATATACAAATTATATTAGGGCTCCTTGTGGCATTTTTGGAGTTTATCACAGTGTTGGAAGCATAACAAATGATATGTAGAAGTTCCTCTGGTTGTGTTGATTAGGGATGCATCGAAGATTTTTTAGGCTAAAACCGAAAATGAGGATACTTGTCATGAGTAGTGTGGATAAGGGAAAGGAGGACGCAAAGCTGAGTGGAAATATGAACAAACAGTTAAATAACAAAACAAACCCAAACCAAAATACAGAAAACAAAGGGAACCCCGACTCAGGCCATAAACAGAAAATACAAACCAAAATACAAAACAGTGCAAGGCTCGTGCTATACTAGAGAATCAAACAACAAAAACAGTCAGGCAGTCTGGAACACAGACGAGAGTAAATACGTGGTACAAGGAATCAGAACGAACGAGGAGTAAACACCAACTAAAGGGATGTAGCACGAGCCTGCAGAAACAAAACACAACGAAAAACATACAGGTCAGAACAAGAAACAACAAGAATGCAAAATGGGGAACAATCACACACCAAATAGAACAAATACAGACACGCTTGACTCGAGGTCAGACTGGGCTTAAATAGTGCACGGGATAGAAGACAGGTGAGACCAATAAGGACGGGATTGAAAACAGGTGAAAACAATAGGGAAGGGACGTAACACAAACAGAACGCGGAGACTCGAAAGGGAGGAAAGGAGGAACGGAGGTGGATTGGGATGCGGGCAGGGATGGAACAGAGACAGACACGGAGAAGAAACTAAAGAACAGAAAACACAGAGACGTCAGGGACAAGATAAATGGATAAACTAATATTCAGGGGATGGGGAGCGGAATCTACGGGGGGAGGGCGAGGCAACCGTGACAATACTCTTGGCTGAAAAACTGAAACATCAAAATAAATTATTATTAATAGAATAAATCTGTTACAAAACTATGAAAATATTTATTTGGTGTTCAGACAATGCACAATATGAAATAAAAATGTATATTTAAAAAACGCATTGTTGTGCTCTGGTTAAAAAAATGCCTAATGCATCACCCATAAAGAAAATGTAAAGGTAAAATAAATAATCAGAATCAGAAAACTTAAAAACCGTTAGCATTAGTAGCGTGCAAAGACGCGTACACAGAAGAAACATTGAAATAACTCTCTCTACCCACGTGTTTAGACAGGGCACAGCTTACTGATACTAAATAAACAGCTCTCTGTGCTGATGCTCCGTTAAGTCAGGGACAAGGTAGGAAATATTGGTTTATTTGTGTGTGTGTGGGGGAGGTGAGTGAGTAGGTGTGAGAAGGAGAGAGAGAGAAAAACCATTAGCATTAGCGGTTAGCATTAACAGCGTGCAAAGACTCAAACACAAAAGAAACATTGAAATAGCTCTGTCTACCCACATGTTTAGCTAGGGCACAGCTTACTAATACTAGATAAATTGAGATAACTTTAAAACACTAAAATAAATAAAACTTGAGGATTACTGTACAATTAAATATCTTCTCTCATAAAACAAGTGAATTCAAGTGCATTTAATGTTCTGAACAAAGTGCTTTAAAACTGTTGAAAAATTTAATAACATTCTTATAATAGGCTTATAACAGAACAGTGTATTAAAACAAAAATTGGCATAACCCATATATTAACTGTAATCACTGGAAGACTTTCTTGGCTTTTCAAAACCGTTGACAACAGACGGGCAGACACAGAGTTTGTGTGGAATAAAATAAAAAAAGTACTGATTAGAAGCACATTATCACTGTTATCATGACTGTTTATCTCTTGTAGGTGATGGCAGTAGCAGGGTTGGACTCAAGCAGAGCCCACAGACTCTCACCTACTCGCTCCACTCGCTCATGGGCCACTCCCCCGGCCACACCGGCCAGCAAAGACCGAACCCCCTATTACACACCCTTGATCCGAGTGGATCGGCCCCTTAGAGACAGCGCCAGCAGCAGTCGCTCCTCAGTGAGGAAAAGCTCGTGGTATGACCCGGAATACCAGCAGAGCAACTACTCACCCGTGCACCTGCAGATTCCACCTGAGTACCGAAATCAATACCACCAGAAGAGAGGCAGTGCCACCAGTCTGGTGGAGGCGGTGAGTCTACGTTTGAGATCCAGTGTGATCCAGAGAAAAATAACCCACTACTTTCATCTCTGATTCTTGTCTGTGTGGCACATCCATGCAAGAACAATAACATTTCAAAGAACGTTTTCAAAGAAATTACTCAGTGGTGTTAATTGGATCCAGATCTGCATGCCAGCTTGACGGATATTTTAAGGCAGAAGTGTACAGTTGATGTGGTTTAGTTTTGGACCCCTCACATCTAGACTGTTTCATTTAATTAGTTTTACGCAGGCCTTGCATTGCACAATTGGTTAAGTCAACATGGGATATGCCAAGAGCAGCACAGACCCATTCAAAATAGTGTTTGTTCCTTTTATGGCAGTGTGTATGCTGATTACTTATATAATGGTTCACTGGAATAAAATATTTTGATTCACCCAGTGCACTGTCCCATAGGTTAAAGTGCCCTCATTATGGTGTTTGTGTGTTTGTGTCGAGCAGGTTCTGATATCAGAAGGACTGGGTAGATATGCTAAGGACCCAAAGTTTGTGGCAGCCACGAAGCATGAGATCGCAGATGCCTGTGACATGACCATCGATGAGATGGAGAGTGCGGCAAGTCACCTTCTGAACGGTGGAGTCACGCCAGGGGTCAATGGTGTCAACGTTTTCCCCGTGCTAGGTCACAGAGACTACGACATGCAGGACGTTTCGGCCAGCTACAGCGATGAGGAGCCGGAACCCGAACCCCGGCCTCCGTACGAGGAGGACCTGGCGGACGAGATGATATGCATCACCACATTATAGCACCCAATTAGCAGCTAATGCTAACTGACAAACGTGTTCCTTGCCATGAGTTATTAAACAAAAACGAACTGCATCTATTGGCTCATAACCAAAAGAAGTGCCTTCACAGTGCAGTAGAAAGGCACCTAGAGTAAGGACACACTGGCCCCCCACCCACTTGATTCTTGTTCGCCAATGGGCCAGGGAGGAGTCACGTTGCCAGGTGGCAGAGTTCCACTCTATCAGACGGATGATGAGGATGGTGATGGTGATACTTTGGAGTTTGGCCCTGACATGATAATGAGGTCTAAAGCTGAACTGTGATTGGCTGCCTGTGCAGGCCATGGACCAATGAGCAGTGACGCAATGTGGGAGGGCGGGGTTTTTTCCAAGGTGATGACAATCAGATCGAAGATGTCATTACCTCAAGTCACTTTATTAAGGGTTTTGCATATCAAGCACGTTTTCAATGCAAGCTAAGTAAGGCATATCTCCCCCTAGAGGCTTTAGTTTGTACTCAGTGCCCACACATTAATTAATTTAGTTAAGGACGATGAAAACAGCTGATTTTTAGATCACTAACACCAATAAGACCCTGCTGGTTTACGATTAATATCATGACTTGTTATGACTTATTACTGCATTATCAATCTGGAGATACGTTTTTTCAAGACAAACACAGCATTTGTTCTGAATGCACTAGCAGGCAGGTTATTTTGTAACTCTAGGACAGCCTGTTTGGGCTTTCATAATTACTATGCTGTAAATTAATTGTAATATAATACAAAAAGAGACAAAGTTTGTAAAGAGACATTATATATTTTGTAATTATGTACCGTAGGGGATAAAAAGAAATCAGCAATATTGATCCTAACTGATGTTACTGTATAATGGAGAAGAAAACAAAAAAAGAATACGTGTGATTTTATTAGATACTGGACTCTGTTTTCTTTGCCTTTTTTATTTGTTGCTCATATGCATTCTTAATTGGTCTGTGTAAAAACAGCCATTTTTTATGAGAGGTTATGTCTGTGACACACCCGTATAAGATATGCAAACCGTTTTTTATGTTTTCTCTTTTTTGTGCGCGCGTGTGTGTACTGTATGTATTTGCGAGTGTTTGTGTGTGTGTGAGGGAGAGACTCTCAAGTGTAATGGTTTCACTACCTATCACTTCCCTGAAACCCCCAGCATGCAGTATGGTTTAGGAATGAATGGTCTTTGCTGCTGGACACGCCGGTAGGGCTTGTCTAACATGCTTTTTGTGTCATTATGTATCATAGTGGGTCAGATCGAGAAGCTCTGGCAATCGGAAGCTTCGCTCCCGCTGTCCCGTTGTGTATTTTCGTGCAGAGGAGGTGCACAGAGGGGTTCAGTGTTAAATGTGCATTGACGATGCTGCTTATTTATTGTATTTTGAAACTGCCAGATGCAAGCTTGTCTGTCTGAGAAGTCTGCAGACACAGGCACGTGCTGATCTGCAATCAGCTCAACCATCCCAGTGCTTGATCTCAGCCGCTGTCAGGAAAAACTCAAAGCTGTTCTTAGATCAGTGGGAACCTCATACCAAATTTACTGGGGTAATTTTCCCTTTAGCGGTGCACAAGTGCACTCTGGAACAAGTGTTTGAACTTGCTTGATTCGTATGTGTGCATCTCCAAAATGATGGTTTTACAGAAGAAGGGAAGAACTTTACATTAGTATTTTATTCCACTTTGGTCCATTTCTAAACATAAAAATCAGACAATAGATGACTACCAGTATATTACATTATCTAGGCTGTATCGGAAAGTTGTATTAATGTAATATGATGTAGTCCCACACATTTGATTCAAGTATATTCAGTGCACTGTTTTCAGCTCAGAGTATTTAATGATGGTGTGATGATGGCGGCGGGTTGTTTTTGGGGCATGCTGCATCTTGACTAGTAGGGCTGGAGAGTTGCAAAGCAATACTAATCCCTTTCTCTCTCTCTCTTTTACTCTCTCTCTCTCTTATATATATATATATATAAAGAGAGAAATACATATTTCTGCATCTCTGGCTTCTGCATATACCTCGGTCAGTGCAGGGGGAAACATATCAGAGTACGAACCATTTATTCCCAAGAACATTTTAATTAAGGGGTTTCAAATACAAGGCTTTTTTCTCCCTGTTTTCAGAACAGGGACAATTTCACTTCCAAGATCCACACTTACCAAGAGGAAAAAAAACCACCTGACTGCAGAGGCACTGCCTTGAAGTGTTACGCTTCAGCACAGAGTAATGGGGGAAAAGGGAATTTTAGGAATTTGTAGTTGTGGAGTGTGACTGATTTATTGATCTGTTGAGTGAGTACTGTGCTTTCAGTCAACCGAACACTGTCATAAAAAAACCAACAAAAAAACGTGGGTTTAATCACTGCGTGTGCACATCTGAAAGGGCTCTCTGAAATGTTTTGTGAGAAAAAAATATGTTCTATATATAGTGTTCTGGTCTTTATGTGAATATTATCTCGTCAGAGGACCAATGCGCATTCTAGGCACATTGTACTATTCGTAGCAACTCCTCGTAAGAAGAATATATGCATTATTTTTAAGAAAAAAAACGTTTTCAAAAAAATGAAACTAAAGATTAAAGCTGACTTACTTTTACCTCACGTCAGGGACTCCTGAAAAAAAGTATATATAAATATATAAATATATATTTGGTTCATTCTCTACAAATGGGATTTACCTATTAGCACATGGCTGTTGGTCTTTGCACAAATGACTGTCCGTGCTTTTCGGTTCCTCTCGTTTTTCCGTGCATTAAGGTGAGCGGGTTTTGTACTCTTTTCTGTGACTGTGTGTATGGTTTAGTGAAATATATATTTGTCATTTATCATCTCACCTTTTAGTACTGGGACAACAAGAAAAAGGACAAAAGACAAAAAAGGTGCACCTCTCTGTAATTAAACATGGTAACGGGTTTTAAAAAAAAAGTTCTTAAGATAATATACAAGTTTACAAAGAAATGTCTGTTGATTTCAATGTTTTCATCATTTTTCATTCTAGGATTATTCACTCTTACTTCTACTATTCTAATTAGTCCTATTGTTATTAATGCTGTAAGGAAATATAAGATTATGATGTATATTATGTACAAATATATTGGAAAGATGCGTGTTCTCTACTTGAAAGTCCCGATTTTTTGCTCTGTAATGGTTTTTATTCAGTAAAGATGATTTTTCTCTTCGTAGCAGATGATTTATGAAAACCCTCTAGGTTTTGTATCAATGCATTTTTTGTATTTTTCCTATTTACTTTGGCCTGGACTTGATTTGAATCAATACTGAAGTTTTATTTTCTAATGATTATTACTGAATAAACTCGAAAATCAACCGACTCACCTC
The DNA here is from genome assembly GCA_037974485.1 of Hemigrammopetersius urotaenia. Classification (NCBI taxonomy): domain Eukaryota; kingdom Metazoa; phylum Chordata; class Actinopteri; order Characiformes; family Alestidae; genus Hemigrammopetersius; species Hemigrammopetersius urotaenia. The sequence goes on from JBBPDC010000135.1 coordinate 14,073,563, forward strand.
CTCACATTCACTTTCAGAAAAACCAAACCAACAACGTTATCAAACAGTGATGATCAAGATCAGGTTGTGTCTAAATATGGCAGTTTTCAAATGTGGAGGCAGCTCTGGTGAGAGGGTCTGTTTAGCCAAATCCGATGATCATGGCTTGCAGAAGATGGCAGCTTTTTCCAGGACGTTACCCAGCATGTCGCAAAGGATATGAGTGCCGTTAAGGAAATAAAAACAATAAATGTTAATAGCTCTTGACTGTAGGTAAACTGTTAACATCCCTGGCCTCTTGGTGTGATCTGCTGAAGAATATCTTACTTCATGATTTCCAGAAACAGGATGGGGAAGGTACAGTGGGTAGTGGTTTCTCACAGCAAGAAGGATATGATTCCCGTCTTGGATGGCTGAGGGTTCCTTTCTATATGGGGTTTGCTTGTTCTCCTCATGCCTGTATAGTTGCCTTCCAGTTTCCTCCACGGTCCAAGCACATGAACTGGAGATGTGTGGGGACAATACATTGCTGAAGGGTATCTCAGTGGTGTCACTAGCAGTCCTGGGATTCAAACCCACTGTGTGGGTTGCCTGTCTGCTCTGTGATGGACTGGTGACCTGTCCAAGTTGTTTTTCTGCCTTTTGCTCAATGAGTGTTGGAATTGGTTTTAGCACCCCCCCATCCTAGTTAAAGATGAAAGGCTCAGAGGATGGATAGACAGATGGATTGGGGAAACAGGACAGTTTCTCTTGATTTAAAAAAAAACATGCTACATCTTACTAACCTGAGTGTAGATGCAGAATTGTGTTAATGAAGCTAACACTTAAAATGTCTTGATGAATTCCTGAACCGTGGCTTTCTAGAGGGGTTTCTCTGTAAAGAAAACTGCAGTCGTAGAACCACACAAATGGCTCTAGGATAGTTTCAAATCTAGGATAGTTTTTTTTTTGTCTGTGGCTGGGTGCATGCATCACTCTGGAGTGATTTTGTTGTTCAGGGGGCTCACAGTGGTCTGAACCTCAGATGCTTCTTCTTCTGAAGGCCAGGGGTTTTTCCCACAGAGCAGAAACGGTACAGCATACTTGCGGAACTGTGGGAGGAGAGAAAGCGGCTCATTAAGTTTTGGAATACATTACTGTATAATTCTGTATCATTGCTGTTAAACCGACATTTTTAATTGCTTTTACGCCGTGTGAACATTTCATGATGAAAAAAAACTCATTAACCTCTCTGTTTGTTTCCAGGCTGTATATATCAAGACAGATGGATAGACAGGGTTGTGCCAGTTCACACTGAAGAACTAGTTGAAAGCTAAATTCCTTAAAAAAAACAACTAGTTATTTTGAAGCAGAGTCACAACTAGATTCACGTTTTCACATGTTAGTAAAAAAAACCGTCCTTCTATTTGAACCTCCCTTACGACTGAACAGTCACAGACATAAGTTACATTAAAACCAATTTTGAGGTTGAGAATAGATCTCACCACTTAAGCAACGCATCATGTTATGCTGACGGTGGTAAAAATGAGGTGTCGGTATACTGTATATGGAAATTTTATTCAGACAAAATTAATACAAAATGTAAACAAAACATGTATGCCTAACATGCAACATTCAGACAATATCTTTTAAAGTGCTCAGATTAGAACAGAACTAAAATTAAACAGAACGTGTGGTTTTCCCCATCTAAATCCAAACCGATTTCTTAAAAAAAAATAAAAGCGCTAAAACGTTTAAACAGACTGCCTTCAGTAGAGGCATCCGAACTGATGTGTCGTGTGCTCTAGGAGCCGAGGATTTGTGTTTGAATCAGAAGAGCCGACTGCCACCGAGTCCCTTATTTTTCCTTTCGCTGCTCAGCTCTCTCTCTCTCTCTCTCTCTCTCTCTCTCTCTCTCTCTCTCTGAGGCTCAGCTCTGCTCATGGCAGAGCTTTGTTTTGTTTGGGAGCTTCTTCACATGTGAGGATATAGGGTCATAGGAGGGAAAACTGTAATCAGCAAACGTAAAACGTGAGCTTTTGATAAACAGGGTCATACATGAGATTAACCACGAGGTGGCACTGTTGTATATTGAAACCATACCGCACAGCACAGGTCATTCAGCCGAACGTTGATATTGTGTGGTGAAAGTTTTTAATGCATACTTTGATTTTATTGAACGTTCCAGGTCAAATGTGACTAATATTAATGTGTGGGCCTTTAGGATGATTGTTGTTTAGCGATACAACTGCTAATGGACCCCTAGCTGTCGCTATCTGTGCTTAACTGTTAATGACTGATCCCTTACTGATCACAGCAAACTCTCACTTTCTGGTTCTCATTCATGCTTAGTTTATTGTTTTGGAGCACAGTATTCCTTAAATAGCCTTTAGCACTGTTGGCTAATGCTACGTACTTGTGTCTGTCTCACCTGTTTGTTCATGTAGATGTAGATCATGGGGTTGTAGATGGTGCTGCTCTTGGCCATGTAGATGGGCATCACTTTCACCAAAGGACTGAAGTTGATGGCAGGGTTAAAGACCACAGTGAGAGCCACAGTAGCATAGGGCATCCAGCTGACCAGGAACGCCACCACCATCAACACCACCATCCACGCTATCCGAGCCTCCGCCTTCGCCGCCGCTCCTCCTCCAACTTTAGCCACCTGAGAAACAGATCACAGAAAACTCAGGTAAAAATCATCTCAGCTCTGATGCTGCAGGGGATGAATTCTTCTGCCTCTTTACTGTTGGACAGGCTTAAAGGGCCTATTCTTGAATTTTCCTTTAATTTCAGAACAAAAAAAAAACTTACTAATTCTAGAAGAACTTTCTAATTGTAACAACAAAGGAAAAATGAAATCTTAACAAGCCAGAAAATCTTAAAAAAGAAATAACAGTTGTATTTATTTAAGAACAATCGATCTTGTTTTTCATGTTTTACGAAAGCTTAACAAGTGCAGTGTTTGCATTAACAGATTGCTTAATTCTAGTACCACTTTCCTTGCTTTTATTTTATTATGTTTTTCCTTATCCTTCTATAATGTTTTGCTGTGTAAAACACTACATTTACCAGTCAGTTAGTTTCTGTTACTATAACTTTAAGGCTGATATGTCTCTGTTTTAATGGATTGCCCTGTACTGCGGGACTGAAACAGTCAAGGCTGTACAAAAAGACCTTCTGTCTGTACTTTTGGACGTGTGGATATAATAGAAATGATCCAAATGCTTCTCAACAGTCATGAACAGCCCAGTGTCTCATCGTTTTCTCCCAACTTCCACTCCAGTGTCTCTGCTAGAGCCTGCCTGCAATAACAACCCGCAATACAACTTTAGCAGATGTGTTGTGACATTACAACCATGATGCATGGTTTGAATCTTATATGTTTCCATACTGCGCCATGCTCAATTTAAACTAAAGTTAAATGCAGTGGGTCCTGAACAGCACAGAGATTAATCCTGCTTTGTGAAATTCCCCCAAGCAGCTCAACCAGGCAGCAAACAGGGACATTCTTTTAGTTGAAGTGTCTCTCAAGCTGATCCGAGATCATCTCCTCCATCCCCAAATCCTTTACCTAATCACCATTAGGCCAGTGACATAACTCATTCAGGCTTTTATTTACAGCACTGAAAAAAACAAAGTCGAAACTCTACTTCACTTCAGGTCTGCAGCTCTTGTTTGTCCAACCTAATCAAGTCCAACTACATTAAGTATGATGAGGAAAAAATGCCCAAAATTGTACTTTTTGCTGAAAACTCTACAACTTTGTGCTTTGAAGAACAGAACAAAAGAAACTTCAAATATGGACATTATTGACTTTAGCATTTCCATTGCTTTTATGGGCAATAGTTGCAGTTGTGTGTAAAAGTTTGGGCAGTCCTGGTCAAATGTCATGTTTTGTTGATTTTTTAAATGATAAATCATTTACATACCTTCTATTGTATATTTTAATACACAACTGCTGTTTATTTAATGAATTTAAGACACTGTAAAAAAAAAAGGCAAAAATATTGTTCTATCAAATATGTTAAACTAAACAAATAAATAGAAATTGTGCCCCACAAACAACAAAAATGCCGTATTACACTGTGTTCTCTGCAGAGGGTGTGTGGATGCGGGGGATTGATTTTGAAGACAATCAACAAAACCTCATAACAAGGGATGTTAAAACTTTTGCACACAACTGTATAAACAAGTGTCCTCCAAGGCTGCCCCCCCCTTTGGCTAAAGGTTAGCCCAGGCCTTTGAGGAAGAAGTGTCTTACTTTCCTCAGTGTCCACAGCAGCCATGAGTACGACGCCACGATGAGGACGAACGGCACGGCGAAGCATAGCACGAAGTAGCACACATTATAGGAGAGGTTTTTGGGGTCTCTGCTTTGCCAGTCAGGCCCGCAGGACGTCCCGACACCCTCCAGCTCGTAGTTTCCCCAGCCGAAGAGCGGAGGGGTGTTCCAGAGGAGAGACCACAGCCAGGACGCCACAACACCAGCCGCCGCGTGTTTCTCCTGGAATATGATGGTGCCCAGTGGCTTACAAACCACAAACAGACGCTCCACAGCAATCAGAGCCACAGTGCACAGAGCAGTAATACCTGCACACACACAGCAGGAGAATTATGTAGGTGCATCTGGACAGGTGCCAATTAAGGGTCTGTGTTAGGGTCCACTTTACAATTTGGCACTGACATCTCCTCAGAACAGAGACACTTCCTAAAAGGTCTCATTATATGTATAATGTTATTATGTGGTCTGACCAAATGCTTTGGTTTGTAAAATGTGTACATGATGTTCCTTGTTTTAGTCTCTAAAGACTTTATAGTACAGTATTGAGCCACCCCTCACTTCTTTATATTCTGCTAATACAAAGATCTAGATGTTCCTGTATTTTAATGTAGTCTTGAGGAAAAGTTCTCCAGACTTCCAGGAATTTCAAAGACTCTCATTTTCAGTCCAGTCCCTGAACCTGACCAGTTTCAGACACACAGTGGCCTATGTATGAACCATGGATAGATGGATATATATATATATATATATATTGTCATTGTACTAATGCAGGATGTAAATGATTCCACATGATCAGGCGGTGATCAGTATACTGGTGGTGCTGAACGCTGAGTGGTCTAGACTCCTTGTTTCTTTAGACGCTTTGCAGTAAAACATTTGTTCACATTCCTTTCATTTAATTTACTCAAGATACCAAAGATGGGCAGAAAATAGCAATTATAGGGAGTTAATTACCTCATTAATTAGTTACATATATGTTTAGTTTATATTCTGTATGGACACTGCACTTCTTTTATTCTTTTGTTTTTTAGCACTTTCAGTTGAATTTCTCCTCGGAGTGAGAATAATTAATTGGCACCTTTCAATGTACTCAACAACACCTTTCAGTACATAGTAAAATCAAACCATTATATCAGTATTAAAATAGTGTTTAAAATGAAAACCTGATTTTGTTACTAATAGCACTTGTGAACAGATTATGTTCTGTGTGAATGACTGACCAAAGAAGGCCACGCAGAAGCCCTCCAGCACGCAGCCCACTCGTCCGCTGATGTAGTATCCCGCGGCGTTGGTCACCACAGATGGCACGGCTCCGGTCAGAGTGGTGCCCAGGTCGGCCACGGCCAGGTTGACCAGGGCGAAGTTGAGCGGCTGGCGCAGCTGCCTGTGCCGCAGGGTCACTGCGATCACTGTGACGTTCAGAACCACAGCTGTGACCGAGAACACGGCCATAACAACCGAGAGAGTGACCAAGACAGCCCGTGGCAGTGGCACCACTCTGTCAATGCTGTGGAATGAAGAGGAGTTTGGATGCTCCAGGGCGTCCTGGACTAGTGCCATGCTCCTGGAGGTCCTACAGAACACTCAGTGATGCAGAATGATGCAAATGTTTCCTCTCTTTTCTCTCTCTCGGGTCTCTCTGTTTTCTTCTTTCTAGCCTGAAAAGCTGTGTTACACAAAAAAGCTGTGTTAAAATGTTCCTTCTCTCGTCTACAAACAATAAAGTGTTTTGTATATTGCCCTGATCCTACACTCTCTCTCCCTCTCTGGCTCTCTCTCACGCTCTCTGTCTTTCTGTCTCTCTCTCTCTGTCTCTCTCTCTCCCTCCCTCTCTCTCCCTCTTTTTCTCTTCCTCTCTCTCTCTCTCTCTCTCTCTCTCTCTCTCTCTCTCTCTCTCTCTCTCAGGGAAAGCACGGTAAGTCACAAAAAGCCAGACTTAAGACCTAATACAATTTCTTCAGACACAACCTCTGACCCCACTCACACTTTAAGTGTTGTATGACCTGTGGGACACATAATAAGTCCAAAGGTATCCAGACGGTTCAGCTGCTTTAAGACACACTCAGTGCTGACACGACCATTCAGTCGCTCCACACATAGCTTGAATAATCTCTAAAGAAAAGCACTGACCAATAGGATGGGATGCTATGGAGTCACCACATATGACCCTGAAGGCAACAAGCCCATGGTTATAAAGGACATAAAGCCCCCCAGTGTTAGGCTGTGGAGCTCTATGGAGTGACTGAAAGCTTTAGCATTATAATGCATGTACAGCTCTGTATATACAGTATAAGGCTAATAGACCACTGCAAAAACAGCTTTACCTTAGTTTTTAAAAACTGCTAACAATATTTCTCATAATTTCCAAATAAAAAATATTGTTCTTTAAAGCATAATTTTAAAGAAAATGACAAAACATCAAAATAGACGAAATGATGCAGTGTTTACAGAACCTGAATAATTCAAAGAAAACAAATACCTTCTTCACTTTTAAACAAAATAGCAATAATTACCTTTGATGTACTTTTAGTTGCGTTTCGCTATCCAACTGGTCTCATTGTGAGAGGAGAGTGTCGATTACAGCAGTGTTTTTTAAATACTTTTCATTAAATCAGATGTGATTCAGGTGATCACTAATCAGTACCTCATAAAGCAGAATGAGGTGCTTGTGTAGGAATTTAACAGACACTGGCATGGAATGGGTTATACCTATAGAGATGCTGATTTAAAAATAAATCCCTGTGGTCTCTTATTTTTTTCCAGAGCAGTATATGTACATATAAACAATACATAAGAAACATATTACTGCATATAGGTACTATATACAGTACTTTCCCATGCAAAAGACTTAAGACACCCCTTTCTTTACATTTTGCTTTGAATCACATTATTCCTGTCAAGCACTCTTATCTTTGGCATACTGAGTAGATGAAAGAAATGGGAGAAAATGTATTACTGTGTAAGGCTGCAGAATGTCTCAAGATAAAAGGAGCCTAGATAGCATTCAGCACCACCAGTATTCTGACCACCGGCTGATCATCTGGAATCATCTGTACCTGTTTCTTCACTGTTTCAGGCCTGAAGTTCGATGTGTTTTGTTCTGCTTGAATGATTTGTTCGTAGGTCACTGTGTGGCTTAAAAAACAACAAACTTTCTTCTGAAACTGGTCAGGTTCAGGAACTACACTGAAAATGAGAGTTTTTGGAAGTCCTTCAGGAAGCCTGGAGAACTGTTCCTCAAGACTACATTTAAACACAAGAAAGTCTTGCTCTTTCGTAGCAAAATATGAAGAAATTTGTGGTGGCTCAAATCTTTTGGAACAATGTCATATATGAGCCCATTTTCATAAAAACAGCCCATGTGTGTGAGTGGGAGGGGGGCTTTAATTCTCTCTGTAGGAGACGGTTCATCACTGTGCTCCTCTGTTTGACCTGCTAATAGCTTTAGCTCACATTAAAGCGAGATGAATCAAGATGGAGCTTAGTGTGTGTTCGGATTCCGGCATTAAGTTAGGCTTGTGTAACCTTCGGCACAGATTAACCCGTGCTGTGTGTGAGCTGTTAACATTTTGGGCCAGGGTGGAGTTCTCATGACAGGTTCTTTACTATTATTAGCATTTTTGTTCATTTGCTAAGACAATTGAATCAAGATTCTTTATTAGTCACACACACACGTGCAAAAGTCATAGCACTCTGAAAAATAATTACCATTTAAGTGAGCAGTGCTTTTTCACATTAATATTACTTAATTTACTAAATATATTATAAATGTATATGTATTTTATAAATATTATACAGTGAATAGTGGTTTTATGTGCAGAAACCGAGGAGAAATACGTAACAAACCTGTGTTCTCCTCCCCAGCTCACAAAATATCAACTCCTGTTTTACAGACAAAACAAATCCTGATACTCTTTACTACTCTCTTGTTTGTTTGCATTTGTTCTAATGTTAACTTTGCTCTTACTACTTCCAGTACAATATGAGGACTTTTCTGGTAGAAAGATGCTGTCACATGCTTCATCAACAGCTTTTAACAATTTGCATAGGTGCCCAATTTTAAACTGACAGAAGAACTGAAGCCTAGAACAACATAGAACTACTGTGTTTTCAGTTGTGATATTTGTCTGGGCAGACAATTAAACATGAACATCTCTGACTAGCTGTACCCTCTGGAAGCGAATTCTTCTGTTAACATTTAACAGTGAGAGTTTATTAGACCGACTGGAACTTCTAATCCAATTAAGTAAACGTCATTCTGCTGCTGCGTGAAATAAGGTCACAGAAATCAATAGCTAGTCCGAATCAAGCCCCACAGCCTTCATCTGCAGAACCATGAACTTCGGAAGGCATTAAGATCTCCGTAACTTAGAGAGAGAAAGAGAGAGAGCGAGAATAAGAATGAGATTTATACAACAAAAAAACATAAAATAACTCAAACAATAAATAAATCTTTTATAAGGTACTATTGTGCATTATTGTTATTACTTTACGCCACAAGATCATATTTTTATAGTAGAGGAAGTAGAGGAATATTATCAAGAGAAAAGTCTTTGTTCTTCCTTATGCTTTTACAGAGTACCGTCTTTTGAGTCTTGGTTCTTCTCAGTGGTTCCTATTCTCTTAGGCAGCTTCTCCTTTTGACTCGTTCTGAGTCGTGATTCCTCCCAGTGGTTGTTCCCCTTTGCTGATCGGGCGCCGGGGGAGGGGGGGGGGGTTCAGTGTTTGATGGAGAATGTGCAACATAAATTAATTCAGACTTGAACGTTATACACACTACAGAGCTGTTCATGAGGCAGAACAGTGACCCACCAGCAGGCAGCCCCTTACACTTAATCACGTGTGTGTATTGCGGGGCACTTTACGCACTACTTTGTTTTAAAGAGGCTAATTAAAGGAAATAGGTGGCTCTCTAACAGTGGGGGAGGTGGGATAGGCAAAATTTTGATTTTCATTGAAGCTGAAAGTGAGAGAGAAAGAAAAAAGGCCAGAGAAAGACTGTATGTGTGTGTACGAGAGAAATAGATGGTAATGTATCTGGTAATGCAGAGGAGAGAAAGTGTATGTGTGTGTGTGTGTGTGTGTGTGTGTGTGTGTGAGAGAGAGAGAGAGAGAGAGAGAGAGAGAGAGAGAGAG
>JBBPDC010000135.1:14099555-14110339 GCA_037974485.1 Hemigrammopetersius urotaenia
TGTGTGTGTGTGTGTGTGTGTGTGTGTGTGTGTGTGTGTGTGTGTGTGTGTGTGTGTGTGTGTGTGTGTGTGATAGTTGGCTGATAGAGGAGTTAAAATAAGTGTTTGAAGGCCTCAGCAGTCATGTAATGAGCTACAGAATGTCAAAGCCGAGCCGCTCCTACTCGCTTCAAACATGCTGACGCACGTCCAAGCGAAAGCTAAAGGCTATCAGCTAACTTCTTAAATTAAATACGTGCGATTTTGTTTGTGTGAACTTTATGTAGGGGTGTGTGTGTGTGCATGCTTGTGAACTTTATAAGGCAGGTGTGTGTCTGGGTGTGTGATAAAGAGAGCATGTCTCAGGGGGAGAAGGGAAAAAAAAAACGTTTCCTAGGAATAGCTTGCTGATTACTCGGAAATGCTGATATGATCGCTTGTTTCCTGTTGAGACTCTTTAGTTTTTTTTTATTGTGTCTCTTTTTGAATGAGAATGAAAGTAAAAACAGGAGGGGTAGATGGAAACAGAGGATGAGGAAGAGAGAGGGATAAAAAGGAGAGTGAAAGTAAGAAATCAAGCAAGAGACTGAAGAAAGAGAAGAGTGAGGAAGAGAGGCTGAGCCTCAGTCCAGCCTCTCTTGTTTATTAGAGTGAGTTCTGTAAGCCTATGAAAGCAGCAGATGGGCAGATTCAGTAAAAACACTGCATTTTCCAAAACACAGAAAGAGCAGATAAAAAAAACAGACTGCCGTTAATCTCTCACAAACCCGTCCTTTTTTTTTTTTTTTTTCGGAGGGAATTCTTTTCAAAACGTTTAGACACATATAATTTTATATATAATTTATATATAATTATAATTATATATATTTTTTTTTTATTTTTTAATCAGATTTTGCTTTAAAGGACACTCAAGTGGGGTCTGAATTTCAGGGGCACTTTAAAAACAGTCACAACGACAGAGACATTTACAGAGCAACCTTCAAAAAAGTTATTTTTAAGGGAATCAGCCTTTTCTAACAGACATCATCTCTGCTTGAGACAAGGTAACACACTTGGCTGTAGTTTAAGAGAGAAGATAGTGTTCAGTCATTTACAGTCATGACCGCAGAGCAGCCTTTCAAAACATTGAATCTGAAAGTTGAAGTGAATCTGCCTTTTTAACAGTCATAATGTCTTGTTTGAAATTGAGTATTTTTGGGGGGGTTTTTTTGTTTTTTTTAAGTATAGCTTTAAAAATGGGGTTAATATACTTCAGCCCTCTTAATATCAGCCCAAGGGTTTAATAAACCTTGAATGTGCTCCAAACGTCCTATATTACATACACTTTATTTTTTACTATTGAAATAGGACCCCCACAGCCCCACCTTTGTCCAGATATTATTTGAGTAGAGAACTGTTCTCAGCACAGCACGGTGTCTGTTGTGTTAACAAGAGAGAGGGAGAGAGAGGGACTATGTCTCTCTTTCTGTCCTTCTCCTCCCCCTCCCTCAGCTGGGTGTAACCAAGGCAACAGCACCCACACAGAAATGCCAACAAATGCCACTGAAATGGTAACAGGCAGTGGGCTGATTGCACATGGCCCAGAGGAAGAGGAGCAGGGAAGAAGGGGAAATATCTCTGCCCACAAAGCAGCTCCAGGACAGACTCCTGAGCCATTCGAGATCCTCCGATGCTGTTCAGCCTCATATCTGTCTGTCGCGTCTGCAGCATCAGTCCATCTTCCTCTGAGAATAATTTTCCTCTGCTTGGAATTTAATCAAAAACAAGAGCTGCACGATTGAGACAAAACATCAGCACCGCCCATTCATGCACTGATTCTCCAACACCTTTAATGGTTTAAATGGACTTTTGTTGGAGAACATGAGGACCTTGATTCATTACCCAGTAACTCAACTGGAGCTGTAATTGGTCGCCCTATCAGAAAGACTGTGATTGATTAGAGTCAGTATTAGTATTACAGAGACAAATATCACAGTAACGATTAGCCGCTGATTCATTGTGCAGCTGTACTGAAACCCATTGACTGGGAACACACTTCTCATGTCAATGCGATTAAAGTTCACAGGTTTTTTCTGATAAGGAAAGGGATGCATGTCGGCAGATTCCCTAGAAATTTCCCTAGAAATGGAACGTTGAGGGTTGTTTGTGGACTTCCGTTGTGCCATGTAGGACAGTTTTTTTTATGTAATGTAAAATCATTATAAAATGCATTCTCTCTCTCTCTGTCTCATTTTTTTTCTTTTTTCTCATTTTTCTTTGTCTCTTCTCTCTCTTGCTTACTGGCTCTCTCACTCTCTCTCTCTCTCTCTCTCTCTCTGCAGGATGTTTGATGTGGGAGGTCAGCGTTCTGAGAGGAAGAAATGGATTCACTGTTTTGAAGGTGTCACTGCCATCATTTTCTGTGTCGCCATGAGTGCCTATGACCTGGTGTTAGCTGAGGATGAGGAGATGGTGAGCCTTGTTTTGATTGTCTTTACTGAGTAACTGAGCTACACCTTAGATATGGCACAGCTTATAAAGTTATACATACATTGATCAAGATGAATCTGCACAACAAAATAAAGCCAATGACTCCAAAAAAGAGTCAGACAGGCCCGAGAGGGAAAATGAAACAGATCAGATTGATTTATCAAGTGCACCACCACTCAAGCAGACATTCTTTTTATAGCGATCTGTTACTTCACGCTTCACAAGTCGTCTTGACATTCTTAACATTTGCCTTTTTTGTTGCTTGTTCTCTTTCTTTCTTCCTTTCTTTCTTTCTTCTGTTTTCTTTTTAACCCTCTCTCCCTCACACTCTCAGAACCGTATGCATGAGAGCATGAAGCTGTTTGACAGCATCTGCAACAACAAGTGGTTCACAGAGACATCCATCATCCTCTTCCTCAACAAGAAGGATCTGTTTGAGGAGAAGATTGCACACAGCCCCCTGTGTATCTGCTTCCCAGAGTATTCAGGTGCAACAAAAATCCTCCGTTTAGCACTCGGTTATAATAGATTACTTTGGACCAACAAAAATGTTGGTCAAAGAGTATATAGGACCAACAAAAATCTTACTAAATCCTAGTTCTGACACTCAGCTTTGAACAAAGCGCACTTAGGTCCAACAAAGAGTCGTACTGGAGAGTCGTAGATACAAGGCGGGTCTTTAAATAGTCTGTTAACATCTTTAGAATCCAGAGCCTAGAGGTGCTGCTTAGAAACGAAGCTGCACAGAAAGTACCAAACAGAGGTTTTTGTTGTTTATTTAGTTTTTCTCCGCTCTTCTCTCCTGTGGCTGTTCCACTGCCCTGCTGTCTTTCTGAACTCTCCATCTCTATTCTGGACTGAATTCAGGTGCCAACAAATATGACGAGGCATCTGAGTACATCCGCACCAAGTTTGAGGATTTGAACAAGAAGAAAGACACCAAGGAGATCTACTCTCACTTCACCTGCGCCACCGACACCAAGAACATCCAGTTCGTCTTTGACGCCGTCACCGACGTCATCATCAAGAACAACCTGAGGGACTGCGGACTCTTCTAGAGCAGCGGCGGATGAAGAGCCGAGGTGAGAAGTCACACTCACACTTTATTTAAATTACTACAGTTGCAACTAATCGTTATTTCTATAACTTGCTAATTTGTATCTATTCGTAGTCCTGCTTTCTTTTCTTCAGCCAGTGATTATGTGCCAAAACATCTTTTCTGATACAGTGAAATGAATTTGTATTTCATTCCCCACACTGCCTGTGTCAAAGATCATATGAACATAACAGAGCACAAAATTCTTCAGCGATAAATATCCACATCAGCATTTCTCCATAAACAACACTGTCTCTCTCTCGCTCCCTCTCTCATTCGCTTACACATGTATTTCTTTTCATTTAAACCTTCACACTTTTTTTCCTCACTTTTCTTCCTTTCTTGTTTTTCTTGGTCATTTTCACTCTCATTTGCTCTCTTCCTCTCCCTCTGAAACTTTTCCTTTTTCTTCCCTTCTTTCACACTTCTGTCACTTTTTGTCTTTCTCTCTCTCCTGTCTCACTCCTACTGTCTCTAATTTTCTTTCTCTTTTTTCCCCATCTCACACATTTTTTTTATCTCACTCTGTTTTTCTGTGTGCTCTCTCACTATCACTTTCTCGTTCTCTCTCTTATGCCATCTCTCTCTCTCTTTCTCTCTCTCTCTCACTCTCAGATTACTTGAACTGTAATGATGAGCAGGTGAAGGTGAGAAATGCTTTCTGACTGACTGCACTGGCCGATTAAAACTGATTCTGCTTCAGTCTGCTTTTGGAAAGAGCCGGAGAGACGGAAAGCTCAGAGGAGCCGAACACGGAATTTCAGCGACAGCCGCCCTCCCCCTCCCTCCTCCCTGGACCACAATCTTCTCTCCCTCCCTCCTCTCCACCTCATTTCAGCCCCCAGCAGCTCTTTTCGTATTTGATTTTAGACAACAGCTCCATCCATCTTGTATTATTAACCTCTCTGGGCTTTGACCACAAATCAACGATTGTTGTATTATTGTTTTTTTCCATTGATGTTTTTCATTGTTTATTTTTCTCTTCATTTATTTTTTGAAATAGCAGAAACGACTTTTTATATGAATACTTTCATTTTACTCTAGATCTGATGTGCAAATTTTATTAAACTTTTAATTGCATAAATCTTGTTTTTATATAAAAAAACAGAATAAGATTGAAAAGGAAAGTTTTCTTTTTTTAATGTTTACATCTTGTCATCATTTATAGCCAAATGAGCGTCACGCATCATCCCGCATGGTGAAAGACCGCAGATATATTAGCATAGTAATCTCTACACAATCTCATAACATTCCTTTTTAAAATTAAATGGAGACATACTAAAAAAAAATTTAAAAGGACAAAAAAAGATTGGAGAGTCAGTAGGAGTACATGCTGAACTCATGCTGGTATTTAATGTATGTATGTAAGAGTAGCTTTTCTTCCCGTCCCCCCATTTCCACCTGTGTTGTTTTTGCATTCTGTTTGTGCCTTTATTTCCATTGGACTCTTAGATGTCCTTTCTCTTCACCTCCTCTCTCTGTACTGTACACATCGTCACCGCGTAAGGATAAATAGTCATTAACTAATGAGAGTCAAAAGTCTAATTGAGTTAAAAGGATAGTTTTGGTAAAGTTTAAAATGCTTTGAAAAGTCCTATATAATGATTTAATTTAAATAAAAGTTAAGTCACTAGAAGACTTTGTCACTTGTAATTAATTTGATCGTCTCACCTGTTCTCTTGTTTTGGTCGGAAGGGTGGGGTCTCAGCAGTGGGGAAGGAGCAAATGCCAATCATGCATATAACAGTATGCATATATTTATTGATGCTGGGCAACGAATAAATTGTTAAATCGCATGGTTTTCTGCTATTAATCACATTGTTATATGTAAAAAATTAAATAATGATATCAAAAGTAGTGTATGGCGCACTTGTATTTTTAAAGTACTGCTGTGGTGATAGGTTTGACTAAAAACTCCAATACCCAGAATCCTGTGCCTGGGAGTAGAGCATTATTGGGGAAAAAAGCAGAGGCTAGTGGTGTGTTTGGGAATGAGGATGTCAGACTAGGAGCTTATTAGGACCAATTAGTCATCAAAGTCATCATAGTGAGTTTTTGACAACTGCTACATAAACAAAAGGGCAAGAACATTTGGTTTGCGAAAGTTTTCAACAAATGAGCTTTTATCAGCAGTGTTCCCTTTAAGATAAGAAGCCTTTATTAGTCACACAAGTGGGATTTTTCTGTTGTCTTTAACACAGTTACACAGCTGCAGTTCAAACATTAATGTGATCAAATCAAATATGAAAACAAAGCAGTTGTAAAGGTGGACCAACTCCATATGAAAGTCTATGTATATGAATGCAGTGCCATTGAAGTACCTGTTGGTGTAATGGTCAGGTGTCCCAATACTTTTTCCCTTTCGAAAACCAGTCTAGCTGCTCAACAAGCAAGAGTGTGCCATCAGTGTGAAGTGTGAAATGCGTTCTCTGCATTTAACCCCTTCACCAAGTGAAGCAATGGGTAGCCAGGAGCAGTGTTTGGGGGTACCTTCTTTTCTTTCTTTCTTTTCTTTATCTTGCTCAAGAGTACCTCAATGATGCTACTAGAGGTCCTGGGATTCAAACCCACAACCTTCTGATCACAGGGGCAACTCCCTAAGCATCAGGCCCCCAGGTGCCCCATTTACACAGACTAAACAAATACTCCAGCTACCAATTTTAGTTTGTTGTATGTAAAATTTAAAACAAATCTAAATGTGCAATACATGGCTGGAGTAAAAGGCCCTCTTTCAAAGTCACAAAAACTAACTTGTACATCCACCAATTCAGCCAGGAGCAGTTTAGCTCCACCCACTCACTGAAGTTATAAAGAGTGTTTTTTTTTTTTTCTTCTCTCTAACGCAGGGCAGCCAATCAGAACAGAGTTCGTCAACCTATGCTAGTCTTGTAAGCACCGCCTCTTTAAATCTAAAGGATAAAGAGTGGTGAAAGCTGAATTTTGACTTTGGTATATAAAAAACCTCAAAAAATTAAATATGTGGATCCTTCACCTTCTGAAGCCCACCCTGCTGACTTTGCTCTGCTGTTGTGTTTGATATGTGTAGTGCAGAGGTTTAGACATGAGTGTCTGCAGGTGGGGGGGAGGGGTCCGCCTTATCCAGCCAGCGTCTCTCTCCGGTCAGCGAACTAAACAGGTAACTCCGCCCTGACACTGGAGACACAGGGACAATGTTTACCTCTGCACAATAAATAAGCTTGTTCAATTACAGAAGTTTTATAAATAAAAATGTAATATAAGAAAAAAAATGTGTTAAACAAAATGACCACAAAGGTGGAAATGTCCAACACGATACAAGTTCAGGCTGTCAGATGGAGACACTGGGCGTAATTAATTATTCACAAAAGTCCAAGCTGTGCTTACCCGGGTCTTGGGCTTTTCCATCAAATCTCTGTAGGTAGAAACAGAAAAAGAGACTTTTTCTACCAACATGTTATTGTTTCAGTGTGTATATGTTGGAGATGCTGGAGATGAACATGTTTGAGATGAAAGATGTGGGAGCTGATGGATATGTTTGAGATAATGGCGGTGTTGGAGTTGAACTTGGTTGAGATGATGGAGGTGTTGGAGTTGAACATGTTTGAGATGATGGAGGTGTTGGGAGTTGAACATGTTTGAGATAATGGAGGTGTTGGGAGTTGAACATGTTTGAGATAATGGAGGTGTTGGGAGTTGAACATGTTTGAGATAATGGAGGTATTGGGAGTTGAACATGTTTGAGATGATGGAGGTGTTTGAGTTGAACGTGTTTGAGATGATGGAGGTGTTTGAGTTGAACGTGTTTGAGATGATGGAGGTGTTGGAGTTGAACATGTTTGAGATGATGGCGGTGTTGGAGTTGAACATGGTTGAGATGATGGCGGTGTTGGGAGTTGAACATGTTTGAGATGATGGCGGTGTTGGAGTTGAACATGTTTGAGATGATGGCGGTGTTGGAGTTGAACGAGGTTGAGATGGTGGAGGTGTTGGAGTTGAACATGTTAAGATGGTGGAGGTGTTGGAGTTGAACATGTTTGAGATGATGGAGGTGTTGGGAGTTGAACATGTTTGAGATGTTGGAGGTGATTTGGAAATGATGGAGATGGTGAAGGTGATGCTGGAGGTGATTGAGCTAAAGGAGATGTTGGAGGTGCTGAAGATGTTTGAGATACTGCAGATGGTGCAGGTAATGGTTATGTTGGAGGTGATTGAGCTGATGGAGATGTTTGAGGTGGTGCTGAAGATGATGCAAGTGCAAACACCTGAACCAGACTCACCATGGCATCTTCATGTAGGCGGACTCTGGACAGGCTGACACTGCCATCTAGTGACACCTTCAAGAAACAGCCGTGTTTTATAATAAGGCTCAACATTGTTTATTCACATTTATTATTAATCTTATTACTATTACTATTATTATTATTACTATTGTTATTATTATTTTTATGACCAAAGATCCTCCCTTACCTTCTCGCTCTGATCACTTCCTGATCCCCCTTCCGTCATCAGCACACTGGTGGGATTGCAAGAAAAGCAAATGATTGACTCTGTAGTTCACCACATAGTAATGTGGTGAGTTCAGTGTAATCAGTTCACCTGTCTCCTGCCAGAACCTCTGGCTGGTCCTTTAACCCCCACACAGAGCGCCTGGAAACACCAAATAAGATCCAGTACATTTAATAGTAAGTAAATTAAAATAATCCCTGTGTGTGTGTGTGTGTGTGTGTTGTGTATGTATGTATGTATGTATATATATATATATACATATATACATACATACATATATAGACACACACACACACACGTACATCTATATTCACACACGTCTGTGTGTATGTGTTGTACCGTGTCAGTATATTCCAGGTCAGCAGTCCCACTGTGAGCAGTATTAGAGCTCCTGTTACAGTAAGAACGATGACGAACCAGAAGTCAGGATTCCACACCTCCACCTGTACAGTCACCACCTGAGGAGCATGCGTCTAAACACACACACACACACACACACACACAGGCTGAAAACCCTTTTGATTAAGTATATCAGTTTTTATTTCCAATTTCCAGGCTGATTGGTTGAATGAAGTAAAGTGTTTGTAATCCTGGAGTTCCTCAGTCGTTCTTTGCTCGGGTGTATTCATTCATTTTTAAGAGCTTAAACTAGAGGACTTCATGATGGCACGAACACCAGGACTTGAAATGAATCGGGTGAAATGCTCTGAGCATGGTGTGCTTACCGTCGTGGTGGTGGTTGTGGTGGGCTTTGTGGTGGTCCAGGGCACCACAGTGATGTAGACCACCACGTCAGTGCTGAACCTCCCATCAGACACTTTAATGGTGACCTCATACCAGGTGTCATCATAAACACCGTCCGGCACGAAGGAGAAAACGTTTCTGGAGAACAGACTCAGTCCGGTCATCTGGAACCGGCCCACAGCAGCACCTTCAGAAAGAGAGTTTTTATGTAGAGTTTTGTTTATGATAGTCTAACCTCTTTGCAACTGTTTAAAAATAACAGAACTGTAAGACCTATACATTTGGTAATAGGTGAGACTGTTGGTTACAGTAGAGTGTGGATGTGAGACTGTTGTTGGTTACAGTAGAGTGTGGATGTGAGACTGTTGTTGGTTACAGTAGAGTGTGGATGCTGTGAGACTGTTGTTGGTTACAGTAGAATGTGGATGTGAGACTGTTGTTGGTTACAGTAGAGTGTGGATGCTGTGAGACTGTTACCATTAGTTACAGCAGAGTCTGAGTTGACAGTTTCTATGAGTCTGTTTCCACTGGTTACAGTAGAATGTATGGTTGCTATGAGACTGTTACCACTGGAGGCGGTAGAATGTAAGGTTGCTATTGGACTGTTACCACTGTAGTTGGTAAAATGTCTGGTTGATATGAGACTGTTACTGTTTGCAATAGAATGTGAGGCTGCTGTGAGCGTGTTACCGTTGGTGATAGTGGCAGTAAGGACATCCATGTCCATGTCTGTGCAGGTCAGGGTTACTATGGCAACCCCGCTCGAGAGTGTGGAGAAGATGCTGGACTCGTATGAGACTGGGTCACACACTGGAGCGTTGTCATTCACGTTCTGAGGAGGGGGAAAAAATGTGAACAGCTTTTAGTTCCTCTGTATTTTTTTCTCTGAGTGAAATGAGGCTGTAAGACAAGAAAAAAATACTCATATTGTGATTATTTCTGCATATCGCAAATGCTGACCCTAGTGATGTGCAACACTATCAGTTCTCAATTCAGAGGTGTTCAGTAATGTGCAAATGTCTTTTCATTTCTTTATATTTTCCTTTGAATGACCTTGTTGGTGCAAAACTGCTGTTTTATGTCCTTCAAACTGTCCTATATTTGCTATACTGAGTAGATTAAATCAGTGGGAACAAGTGTTTTACTGGAGATTAAGCTGTGTATCAGCAGTGGGTGCTAAACTCCCTGCATTAGAAAGGGTGTCTGAACACATTTGGATGTAGAAGGTATCTTTCTGACCTGCACTTGGACGATGATGTCAGTAGCACCCGTCCTCTGATTGGTCCAGTCAGTGTCCTGGTTGAAGTCCACAGCCTGAACCCTCACTGTGTGAGTTTGCTTCTCCTCAAAGTCCAGCTCAGCTCTCAGGTACAGCTGCCCTACACACACACACGTATGTATGTATGTATGCATGTATGTATGTATGTGTGTGTGTATGTATGTATGTAAATATATATATATATATATATATACACACACACACAGCGGGGGAAATAAGTATTTGACACATCAGCATTTTTATCAGTAAGGGGATTTCTAAGTGGGCTATTGACAAAATCTCCACCAGATATTGCCATCAAGCCAAATTTTGAATTCATACAAAGAAATCAGAACATTTAAGTATACAAGTTGAGTCGTAATAAATAAAATGAAATGACACAGGGAATAAGTATTGAACACACTTTATTTAAAACTTTGTAGAAAATCCTTTGTTGGCGATTACAGCTTCTAGACGCCTCTTATATGGTGAGATCAGACGTCTGCATTGCTCAGGAGTGATTCTGGCCCATTCTTCCACACAAACGATCTTTAAATCTTGAAAGTTCCTTGGGCCTCTTTTATGAACTTTGATCTTCAGTTCTCTCCATCGATTTTCTATGGGATTTGGGTCAGGTGACTGACTGGGCCATTCAAGCAACTGGATTTTCTTTCCATGGCCTTGTGTTTAGAATCATTGTCTTGCTGGAATGTCCACCCTCTTTTCATTTTCAGCTTTCTGGTAGATGGCAGC
>JBBPDC010000135.1:14150803-14181296 GCA_037974485.1 Hemigrammopetersius urotaenia
CTAGCGGTCTTGGGAATCGAACCTGGACTTTCTGATCACAGGGCGAATGCCTTAACCACTAGGCTACCAGCTGCCCCCTGTTAATCGTTATCACAATACTGGTCCCTGCAATACTGAAATTGAAGAACGCTGCAATATGTAAATGAGTCTCTAACCCATCACAGTGTTTCTGAACTGGCAACCAATCACAGCTTCAGAAGAGTTACTGGGTGTTCTGATCAATCGAAGTCTTCGCGCAATCCAACCAAAGTCTCATTTTTAATCATTTAAGGTGTTGGAGAATTGGTGCAAGAATGGGTGTGGCTAAACTGCAGTAGTGTTGGTTTCATGACATCACAAAACCTATTACTGTTTTTGTGGTTTTGTTTCCACATATGTACTGTAAGAATTGGGGAGTTTACAGACTTTACGCCTCTTTAAGCCCTGAAAAGTGGTGATATGGGCCTTTTAATGCATTGACAACACATCACAATCACATTAGAGAGACAGACATACACACACACAGAGAGAGACAGAAAGAGAGACACACAGACATACACAGAGAGAGAGAGAGCCACAGACATACACACAGAGAGAGAGAGAGAGACAGATAGAGAGACACACAGAGACATACAGAGAGAGAGAGAGACAGATAGAGAGAGAGACAGATAGAGAGAGAGACACACAGAGACATACACAGAGAGAGAGAGAGACACAGACAGACAGACAGACAGACAGACAGACAGACAGACAGACAGACAGACAGACAGACAGACAGACAGACAGACACACACACACACACACACACACACACACACACACACACACACACACACACACACAGCCACGCTGCAGGGTGTGTGGAAAGGGGGTCCAGTACTCAGGTCGTGTCTGGGGGGTGAGGAGTAATGAACAGCTCTCACCGCGATCACATTGACGAAGGTGGTCTTCCCGGAGTACTGTAGCCCCACTAGGGTCAGCTCCATTTCTTCCTTCCAGAACAGAGACCTGAACCAGTCCAGGAGCCGGTTAATGAGGGCCAACATCTCCTCCCGCTGCGTAATAAACACCCTGAACTCTCGGAGCTCCTCTCGTACACAGACGGGCCGGCTCACGTGACTCTGAGGGCCAGACAGGAGGAGCGTGACGACAACAGACAGACACGAGGTTTATATAAAAATAAAAGTCTCATTAAAACAATAAATATCCCGAGTTAATAATAATAATAACAACAACAACAACAAGAACGATTATGACTCTGAGGGCCAGATAGGAGGAGCGTGACGACAACCGTAGGATACGATTTTATACAAAAATAAAAGTCTCAGTAAAACATTGTTAATAATAACAACAACAACAACAACAACAACAATAATAATAATAATAATAATAATAATACAAAGAAGAAGACGACGAAAAACGATTATGGTGAATATTACTACTACTAGACAATAATAATAATAATAATAATAATAATAATAATAATAATAACAGTGATCAAAATAATAATAACGACAATACTACTAATAATTATGAAAACAATGACAATTATAATAATAAAGACAATTACATTTACATTTACAGCATTTAGCTGACGCTCTTATCCAGAGCGACATACATCAATAGCATCAAAAACAATAATAGCAACAACAATAATAAGAATATCAGTATAATAATAATCACCATCATCATCATAATGATTAAATATTAAGCATTAATATATGAATACATACAATGAGCTTTTGTCTCACCTTAATAAAAAGTGAATAATGTGGGTGGTTGTCAAGTTCTGTTTATTTCATTGAAGTCACATCTATAATGTTATACATTTCACAGAAAACTGATAAGCACAAATCACTATAATCCAACTGACCTACAGTTTAAATAAACCCCTGAACTTCAATCAGTGTGTCACAAACACTCATTTAAGTCAGATAATACCATTAAAACAGACAATACCATCTGACTGTGAATAAAAGTATGAGAATTAAAAATAAAAAACCTGCCACTGGTCCACTGTTAGAGGTTCATCCCAGATAGAACTGTACACGATTCCTTTACAATCAGGAAAACTATCTAGATCTAGAGGGGAAGTGAGGGTCAGTGAAAAACCAGCTGTAAAGCAGAGCTTCAATATGGAATGAAATGACTCATGTGAAAACTAAGACCTAAAACCTAAGAAACAACGTTTCTATGGTCTATGACATAATAAGTACATTGAGTTATAATAGATAAAGTGAGTTTGGTGTGTGTTGTAGAGAAACATACTGACTCAGATTTCCTAACTGAGGATAATCACACCTGTAGAAGTGTGAGAACCACGGATAGGTCACGTGGCACAGGGGTAGGAAACATATTTTCCACCAGAAATGTGATATTTCCTGCAATGGGGGCTTTACAACATGTGTGTTTTG
This sequence comes from Hemigrammopetersius urotaenia, assembly GCA_037974485.1. Lineage (NCBI taxonomy): Eukaryota > Metazoa > Chordata > Actinopteri > Characiformes > Alestidae > Hemigrammopetersius > Hemigrammopetersius urotaenia. The sequence continues at coordinate 14,153,197 of JBBPDC010000135.1, forward strand.
TTTAAAGCACATATTAGGTTGTTTGCAAAGAAACATAATGCACTGAGAAACTTGGGTTTATGTTACAGTTTAATTTCAACAATTTTCTGGAGTTGCTGGTCAAACTGAGGCCAGGGATTAAGGGATGTTTATAAATTATATTTGTAAATACATTTATAAATATGAGGCTTAAACCCACCACTGAGGCTAAGCATGTCTCTGAGAGTTTAGATGGGATTATAATGATGGTAAAATGTGCAAAATCTGAAATAGATGGATAGATAGATTAGTGCATCATGCATGTATTCTGCCACTAGTGGTGGGCGGATCGATTCAAATATCAATAATATCAGTATCAAAGCTGGTATTGATATTGATCGATACAGTGTCATAAGATCGATACTTTAGTGCCGGTACTTTCAAGTGCCTCTCCAGTCACAGCACGGAGGAGGAGAAGAGGAGAAAAAAAACCCACCCCCTGACCCTGACAGACCCAGACCCCGCTGCAGAGGCAGAGGTCACTGGCAGAAGACTTTCAGTGTGGCAGAGAATATCCAGGTAGATAATTGTGGTGAAAGTAATATTTTAGTCTTCGGCATTCATTAATATTCATTTTCAAAGTGCAGCTGGTCATTTGTTACTTCAACCAACTCAAAAATTCTAAGTTGTGCTATGACCTAGATACAGTACATTTATCCCTCTGAAAGGTGTTATTAAAATGAATAAATGTACTGGAATGGAAACAAATACACTGAATATAATACGGCTCAGATTTGACTGAATATAATTACCCTTTTGTGTTAACTATGATGATTACTATTATTCAGCCACAAATAGATCTGCAATAGACATAATCATTTATATTTCTTTGGGGGTTGTTTGGTGTGAGAATTGTGTTCTTTCTTTATTTAAGAAAAAAATTATTGTTCTGTTGTTATTGTTTTTATGATAATAAAGTATTTTTCTATTCATAACTTTGCCCAAATTCTGTCCTGGGTTTTAATTAATTAATAATTCAAAGGAATAATCACAAAAGCACGTAAAGAACAGGTAAATTCATTCAGATTTAGCAATTTGATGATGCATGCACTTTAATTATTAAAAAGTTTTTTTAAAGTATTGGTATCGGCGATACTGGCTCTGTATTTACTTGGTATCGGATCGATACAAAATTTTGTAGGATTGCACACCACTACCTTCCACCCTAAAGTATTGGGACACACCTCTTAATGATTGACTTCAGGTGGCCCCTTACTTCCAGTGAAGGACTTAATCTTAACGCTTGAGCTGACCGAGACATTTTAGAAATTTAGACAACACCATGCTTCCACCTCTGTGGACACAGTTTAGGGAAGAACCTTTTCTATTCCAGCACGACTGTGTTCCAGTGTACTAAGCAACATCCATGATGAGTTTGGTGTGGAAGAACTTGACTAGCCACACCTGACCTCAACCCCATCCAACACTGGGATGGAACGGAGACTGCGAGTCAGACCTTCTCGTCCAACATCAGTGCCTGAACTCAGACTAAATGGGCTCAAGTTCCCACAGAAACTCCAAAATATTGTGGAAACCTTCAAAGGAGAGTGGAAGCTGTTAAGGGGGACCTAAACCTATGTTAACGTCTGTGTTCTTGTTAGTGTACTGGTTAGACGTCCCAATACTTTTGACCATGTAATGTAGCTCTTACTTTCCACAGATGTCCACCAGGTGCCGCTCAAATTACACCATCGCTCATAACCATGAACTAGAACAAGAAAAAGGGTTTTTATTCATTACAAAGACAGTTTTACAAAAGTTCAAATAAATAAGTAACGTGCATTTAAAAACATGTTTTTAAATGCACGTTACTTATCCTTTCATAGCAGGTAATTATTAGTGGTTACTGAATAATAATTATATTAATTATATTAATATAATTATATTAACCCATGTGGGAAAATCAAGCAGAATATGTCTAAAGTGACATTTGTTATTCTTCATTGTTTTACTTGATGTAAAAAAAATATTCACAAGTGAAATTTTACACATGTAATTTCTACTGTTTGTGGATTTTATGTTGTTTTTTGCCGATATTAAATATGATAAATCTGGAGATGTTGCACATTTTCTTCGGATTTGTGCTCAGGCCATGTGGCTCAGGCATGAAGAGAGCAAACAGTGCAAAGGGAATTAAAAATAGAAGCTCTGCTTTCACTCTACTTCAGTTGGAGAAGAATGCCTGAACTGAAAACACGCACGTCATTTCCACGTGAATGACAAAATGACTTTAATGTAACATTCTAGAAATGAGGCCCAGATCTGAGTGGAGTCATATGGGTCCAGTTTCCAAAGTGTCTGTGACGATCATTTGAAGCTAAATGTAAAATTAAACTTACTCCAACTGCTTATTTCTAAGATAAGATAAGAGATAAGATAACCTTTAGTAGTTCCACAAGTGAGAAATTTGTTTGGTCACGGCAGAAAGTGGGCAGTACAAAGTTAAGGGCAGCCAAATTAAGAAAAACAACAGAATAAAATAAAATAAAATAAAATACTATGTCACAGCACAGTATACAATAAAATGCTCAAATGTAAAAATTAACAGTACAGTATAAAATCATTATAAAATGTACAGTATAAAATCTGAGTATAAAGATGCACATCTGTACAGTAAAAATATACACATATGTATGTAAACTGTAAGTGAGACTAAATTGCACATTTAAAAATAAGACAAGATGTTTGCTCTGCATCCTGCTCTTCCACATGCTATTAAGCTGACTGACAGGTTTTACACACACGGGCCTGTCACATGCTCATCACGAGGCTCCCATGTGTGTAGTTTAACACACAACAGGCCATTCACCACACGCCCCGTTGTCCGGGCCTTTTATTTGTTTTAGGTAAATACATACAGCCACATTAGCCCGTTTGTTTAGTTTGACGTGCGCCAAGTTTGCATGTTTTTTTCTGTTGTTTCTAGTAGTGTTAGTAATTTACATTTAATCTTATTTAATAGGATTATTATTACATTTAGATTAGTTTCCTCTTCATATGTAAGCTTGCATTGCTAGCAAAGAACAGGCGTCTCCAGGAGTCAGCGAACGAGAAGCAAATCGTCAGCCAATCATCGGCGTCCTGGAGTCTCGTTGGCCAATCAGCAGCGGCGAGGCGGTCACGGCGCGGCAGCGTGGAATCGCACGTGACAGAGGGGGGGGTTGTGACGTCACGCTGAACCCAGAGCAGCATGTGGAGAGAAAACGCGTCTGATGACTCTGATTTAAAATGTGGTGTTTTGGTTAAAAAACAAACATTTAAAGAACAAACACGTTCAGTCACACTCAGAATTTAAAAAAATATTTTTGTTCAGGTTGCAATAATAATAATAATAGATATAAACAGTAACATATAACTCTGCACATTAATATCACAGTATAATTGTCATAAACCACACTTAATAGTCCAATCCATGTATTATTGCAGTATTAGGGCTTAAGTGTAATATGTTAAACGGTATGAGGAATGCAATACCGCAATAATAGTATACTAATGCATACTAAAGTGCATGGCCTAAGTATAATGGTATAGTAAAGTTTAAACATGCTTGTTATATATTAGTGCAGATGTTAAAAGTATGTTAAATATTAGAATAGAAATGCAACTGTGCATATTGTGATGTAGCAATCATACATATTAAAGAATATTTAGGATGGGTATATTTATTGGACAGCTGTTTGGTTTGCTGTATAATAACTTGAGTTTGCTCCTATTTTTCCACTTGAACTTGTTTGTCTGCTTGGGTTCTGCTGAAGTACTTTGTGTATTTGAATCTGAGAACAGTTTATGCAGTCAGTGGTAAATAAGTCCTGTGTGTAGTAAATATGGCAGGAATATCCGAGGCCTGATTGATATCGTATTCCGCGTCCACATGATCTGCACAGACAGCGCTGCACGACAGGTTATGTAAGTCCTTACATAAGGACAGGCCGTGTGGAGAAACACAGCAACACGGCTTCAAAGACGAGACCACACAAATGCGGAATTTCCACAGGAAAAAAAAACCTTTATTAATACTTTTTTTTAATGTATGTCAACAATAATCTTGACAAAATATATACATCAAGCAACCTTCTGTTAGGTCCCAAAATAAAAATCCCAAGTACCTCTTCCTATACAAAACTAGTATATTGTTTAAACATTGTACATTCACTTTCCTTGCTTCTCCACAGAATCCAGAATTTAAAATTTAGATATCCGTCATATTTCACTGCTTTAAACAAGTAAAGGCAACAGCATGAACAAAAGGATCTGTCTTAATTTGACCAGAAATGAACATAGGGCATGATGCAGGTCCAGCTTCACCCAGTGCTATGTACACAATCTCTCTCTCTCGCTCTTTCTGCTTTCGGTGTGAACCGGTCTGGAACTCCCCTTTTTTTCCCCCCGCAATGCAAACACACAACATGTGGGTCATGTATCAAAAATATAGATGTACAAATAGCATAAACAAATGAATTACACAACGTAGTTACCTCACAAGTACCCCATCTACTTGCACAAACAATAATGAATTACAAATTCAAAATCTCTTACTTGCTCTCTTTCTTTTAAAAAAACAAAACAACAAAAAACAAACAAAAGAAAAGAACGAAAAGCAGTTGTGATTACATTACTCCCATATTTACATGACTGACCCATTTCGGGGCTGATGATGTCACCCTCACCCGCGCCCGTACGAGCGTCTGAGGGCCTCAGTCTGTGGGGTAACTGGCGACTCAGAGATGGGGAGAGATGGGGTGCCGTTGTTGTTTTCCGTGATCGCTCTGGTCAACTAAAGCAGACCGATATTTGGTAGCATTCTAGTCTAAGAGGACAAGTCTTTATTTAAAGCAGACACAGAGTCCGGACAGTGTGAAAGCCTCGCTCTTTTTTTCTCTCCGCAGCACAGATAAAACATCCAAAAAGAAAAGCAGCAGCATCTACAGGGGTTTCTCTAGTTACCTTTTTCATATTGTTTACATTCAAAATAGAAAGACGTGTGCAAAGGGCAGAGTCTTGTCGTTTGTCATATTTTTGGGGGGCTTTTCTACACGTCACATTCTGGATTTAGGTTTTGTTTTTATGTTTAGATCATCTGTGTATTTTTTTGTATTATTCAAACATTCAGCACAAGTGCAGGGAGCAGATTGTCCCTTCAGTGCGGTCCTTCGTTGAACCGGACAATTCAGTGTCCTTTAGAATTCGCCTTCTTCACAGTGACTCAAAACGCTGCGCTCTGGGCCTCCTCTCGTCTCCTGTTCTGCTCAGCGTGGTGGCCAACGTGCGTCCTTCTCCACGTGGACTCAAGTGTGTCTGCGCCAGTGGTGGAGGGAGGGAGTTGGCCGCCGAGTGGTTGCACGTCTGTGTGTATGTGTGTGTGTGAGTAGCAATCTGCCGTCTGAGGGTGGATGGTGTAGGAGATCGGTGGGGGTTGGTGGGCAGCGGCAGCGAAGATGAAGACCACTCTTCATCATCTTTCCCCCTCCATCAGCGTTCCGCTCTCAACACTCAGAACATTCAGAGGGCGGCCGTGGGGCAATTTTGTAGGGGGTGGGGGGCACCTTTCATACAGTTCTCAGTCTTTGGTTTCCAGGTTTAAGGGAGGCACCTGTTTCAGGGCCTGAAGAAGAGCAGGGGAGTCCATAGGAGTTTGAGGGGCGGCTGGGGAGGCTACTCTTGGGGACATGACCAGTGACGAGGGCAGTTTTTCAGGAGATAAACCAGCCGTGGAGCCCCCGATGCCTGGGTACAGAACAGGCAAGCCCCCTGGGTACCAGCATTTCTCCAGCATGGGCAAGTAGGCGGCGGCAGCCGTGGTAGGAGGAATGAGGTAGAAGGGCATGCAGAGTGGCGGCTGGTGGGGTGAAAAGCTCATGTACCCACCGCGTGAGTCGTGACTCGACAGAGATTCATCTTCCGACGAATCCGACCTGGGCCGCTTGGCCTGAGGCTCGTCCCGCTCCTCCTTGATGCTGCCAGACCGGCCATGCTTCAGCTCCGCAGCCTCTTTGCTGTAGTAGCTAGCCCGTTGGCCTTTGGAGTCGCGCTTGTCCAGCTCGCCCCCGTAGCCGCTGTCCGTGTCTGTGTCGCTGCCGCTCTGTTCGCTGCTCTGGGGGTGGTAAGTTCTCTGAATGACGGGGACGCAGTTTTTGGCATGACCCTCAGGCGTGCGGGGCTGTGGGGCGGGCACCTTGGCTTCCCGGGTCTCTTGGCCCTTGCGGCCAGGTGATGGTGTGTCCAACCGAGGGCTCTCAGGGCGCTGCAGTAGTTCAGAAGCCACTTTATGCAGGTGGTTGATGACGTGTGTCGGTGTCAGGTCGCGTGTGCTCTCCAAGCTGGCCAGATACTGCAGCACCTCCTTGGCACAAAGATGGAATCCGGAACGGAACATCTCCTCGCTGGTCTCTGAGTTGCCATTTGTCTGATCCCCTGTAGAACACACAAATAAAAAGAGACTATCAGACCAATGTCTAGAGTTTCTTCCTTATTGCAGGTTGCACAGTATCTTGATCACTAAAAAATGTTCTACTGATCCTGCTCAGCAGCATGAATGGATCACGTTACTGGAGTGTGACAACAGCTTTGCTTCTTTTGAACAGTAACCTTCAAAAATGATATATTGGCCTTGTTGCAGATTTGCATGATAAACTGGGAAAATGAGGCGTTTACTTTAACTTTCACACTTACCAATTTGAATTCCATTCTGCAAGGAAATGATCTGTTGCTGCTGCTGTTCCAGGAGGCTGTTGAGCGCTTTCACATGCTTTAACGTGAGCTCCAGCACCACGGCCTTCTCCAAATGGCCCAGCGTCTAAAAGAGGAAGCACTCCGATAAGCATGTTGATCTTTCTTATGTAACACTCTCAGCTGCCTCGCTGAGGACAAACCCTCCGGCGCACGGGCAAAACAGACACAGAGCAGGCATGCAAAACACGTTTAAAAAAGTCAACTGCTCACCCTGAACTGTTTTTTTATTCTTTTTGTCTTTTTCCTTCAGTTTTTCAGATGGGTTACACTTCAGTTTCTTTGTACAGTAAGTTTGCAAATCATGCAGAACACATGCTGTACCATACAACTGGATTAAGAGGCAACATAGCTAATGTATAACTAACTAAAAAAATCTAAATTGGCAGCATAAGAGTGTACAATTAAAAAAGGAATAAAACACGAGTTACACCACACAGGCCACCAGATGGCACTTGAGAGCTGTTGTGATCCACTCCCATGGACTTACAGTGAGTTTGAGGTGCTCGGGTAGCAAATCCTTCAGCTGCGCGATGCACTCGTTTATTCTGTCACGTCTCTTCTTCTCAATCAAACGATGGGGCAGTTTGTATGTGTCCTGTGTTAGAAACAAAAACGTAGATTGAGGACCATATGTTCATGCAAAACGGTCCGAAACTGAAAACTTGCAGCCACCCCGTAACCCCCAGACACCCTTTACTGCAGCCTGACCAGTGACCTGCATGCACAAAACGAGTGCACTTGATTGAAGCAAGGCCAGGTGGGTTTCTTAACTATTGATAAACAAAGTCAAATATATCTTAAGCTCCATACAGAGTTAATAAAGTGGTGTAAAGACAGTGTTGATCGTACCTTGCTGTCCTCTCCTCGCTTCATCCCTCTACGAGGCTTGTACACATACATGGGGAAATCCATCCTGAAAACAGGGAATAAGAGATAAGGAAAGGAATAGATGAGGACCCCGGTAGGTATTTAGTGGTGCTGTAGGGTGGGATTTGAAGGGTCAGATCGGAGTACTTACCCCGGCATGTCCCCGATGTCCAGTGAAGGGTGTTTGGTCATGCATGGAGGAGGCTGGGCACTGGTAATCCTCTCCATTTCGTCTCAGATTAAAATAAGTGTCGACTGTTTTGAGGAAAAAACACGGCGCGGAAAGAAACCGGCGACCTTTAACTACTCATAAAGACAGATAGTAAATATTTCCCTCCCAAAAATGAAGTTATTTCGAAAAAAAAGTTTTTCACGTTTTTTGTATTAAACGTACACTGTCTATAGCTAGACGAGCTCACGAGCGTAACAGTCGCACTCTTCAACTCAAACAGTTTGAAGCTCCTCTCTCGGTTAAATGTGTGTGTGTGTGGGAGGGTGGACTGGACTACGTGTTAAATAAAACCCTGTGACTACAGACACGTCTCTCTCTCTCTCTCTCTCTCTCTCTCTAAACTGACCTACCTCCGTCACATGAGCCTCACGTGTTGGACGGCGCTGTCGGCTCTACCCGTTTTCCGAAGCTCTTTTCCTCCTCTCCCACCTATATTCGTACAATACCCGCCTCCCGCTCGCAGCGATTTGCTAACCCTGGCCAACGTCCCCCGCTCTGATTGGCGAGTGGCTTACAGTCACGGGCGGACACCTCCCAGTCAGCCAATCCGTGAGCTGGACCCAAGCCGAGGGCGGGACCCGAGTTGAACACGGGTGGGAGAAGACCAAAAAAATAAAAAGGCTACAGGACCTCTCCTCCATCTCGTGTACCACCACGCGCTCTCGTCTTGAGAGCCATAACAAGCCTGAGAACAAATGATTTACTTAATTTCTCTTTGTCAACTGTTTTTCTGAGCTTTTAATATTAAAACAGCGTAATGTTGGTTTGGGTAACCAGACATAAATCATGTTGACTGTGCGATAAAATGAGAATAATAAATATTTTGTATGATTACATAAAATGCCCATTATTGCAGTAAACAGATGGTTTTACAGTAAACAGATTACTGAGGATCTCATTGAAGCCTAAAGCGCTGTGGAACATGCTGCTACTCAAATATGTTCTGTCAAACTCAAATCCAAATCTACGTCTTTCCGTATAGTATATTGCTATATATTGTCTGATTGCACTGTTTTTGTCTTGCACAATTTTTATTTCTTCTATTGCATTTGTATGTACACTTCAGATCCAGAGCTCTCACAATTTCGTTTCCCTGTATACTTGTATACGGTGAAATGACAATAAAGTTCACTTTGACTTTGAGATATATCTCTTTGACTTATATATATATATGTGTGTGTGTGTGTGTGTGTGTGTGTGTGTGTGTGTGTGTGTGTGTGTGTGTGTGTATTTGTATATGTATATTCTGGCTTGCCTGAAATATCAGGCACTGTTCAGATGTTGGTATCAGATCATAGTTTTATTTGGGCTGTTCGGAATGAAAACTGATCCCTCTCAGCGCCCTGCTCTTCCATGTGAAGTGTGTTTAATGATAGACTCTTACAGTCACTCTGCAGGGCAGCCAGAGAGTCAGATCAGTTTACCCACGAGAGGAGGTGTAATGAAGACTAAACTAGAGATCAGAGCTCAAATCTATCGGAGCACGGTTGTAAACACTGGTCACAAATGTGTCCGTGTAGCACAGCCATGAAGGGCTTTTAGGCCTAAACACTGATGTGGTTAAAACAACACACACAAACAGTGTAACAGGCCTCTTACATAAACTGTTAAGTCACTGCTGTGTCTGTTTTACATGTCCTGTGTTCACTTTGCTCAGTTCTATGAAAATCTCAATAGAAAAGCACTGGTGATGAAATGGGGCACACTTCAGATAGAGGTATGAAGACCCCAGCATTGAACTATGGAGTCTCTGGAGTGATGGAGCTCCATCCAGAACCTCTGGGATGAGCTGGAGTGGAGTTTGTGATCCAGAATTTAACATCAATACCCGACCTCACTCCTGCTCTCATGGCTGCAATCAAATCCACACAGCAATGTTAAAACATCTGGTGTAAAGCCTTTGTAGATGCTTAGTTAAGCTATATTGTTTTTGTAAAGCAACGATAATACGAAGGAGAAGAATACGAAAACTTTAATGATCTTGGGGGACATGAATAGTGCTAATAAGTCTAATAGTAATGTCAGTACTACTAGACTACCAGTATTACTATTAATAATAAGCATGTTAATATTAATAATAATGGCAACAACAACAAGAAAACAACAAACAATAACAGTATTAGTGCTGCATTGTTATCAGTGCATTATCATTATCAGCGCATTATTAGTGGTTAATAAACGCAGACAGCAGTGAGAGTGTATTTTCTGTTTGTTTACAGGTGCAGGATTAAATGTCATCGTTGTTGTTCAGGTCCAGCGCGTGCACTCTCCTTATCCCCATCACCGTTCCGAGGCACGTGTGCCACCACCCCGCTCGCTCGCTCTCTCTCTCCCTCTCTCTCTCTCAGTCACGTTGATCTCCTCATGGTGAGGACTGAAATCCCGCCGCTGACGTCATACACCTATTCCCGCCGAGCAGCGCGAGCCCGGGAGGGGGAGTGCTGCAGACGGCGCGCGCTCCGAGTGATAAACAGCTCGGGACGCAGCTCGCTGGTGAAAGGCAGATCACATGATACAAGAGCATTCGCGCGCTTTTTTGCCAGATAACGGCGGTCGCGTGATGTGTCTTTTTTATAATGTATGCCCTCCTCATACACACACACATACACTCTCTCTCTTTTTAATACATACGAACACACACGCGTGCATCCTATACACAGACGCGCACACACAGGCTCATACACACGAGCACGCACGCACGCACGCACACACAAACACACGTTCATACACACGAGCGACCACAAACACACACCCTCATGAACGCATAAACTCGAATACACTAACACACATGCTCATACAGATACTCACACGTACACGCTTCCACACGCGCATACTGACACACGCACAGAAAGGTAAGGTCAGCGAGTGTAACGTTACAGCTCAGTGTGTGTTTTAGTCGCTGGGCTTAGGAGCTGTGTGTCAGTGTGTGCGCGCGTGTGTGTTTGTGTGGAGAAGCTGATCAGTTAAGTTTGGCCTGGAGAGATTCATAAATGAGCGAAGAGTCTCTAGGTTCTCCCACAAAACAGTGACTGCATTAATACAGAGCTGCCTTAGAGAGAGAGAGAGAGTGTGTGTGTGTGTGTATGTGTGTGTCACCTTTTATTGCACTGGGGAAAGAACGGTGGCCGAGTTAATCATGTGATAACAATCAGGCTTTTTACAAACCGTTTTAAGCCTGAACAGATGTGAAACACACAGATGCATGTGTTTTTCCTCTTTTTTGGGGTGGAGGGTGAGTGTGTGTGTGGGTGTGGGTGTGGGTGTGAGTGTGTGTGGGGGGTGTATCTACACAAGCTTCTCCTTGTTGGGTTTCTAAACTGCATTCAGGAAGCCTCTAATCCGCTGAGTTAATAAAGCCTGCGGAATAAATAAAGCAACAAAGAGGAAAGTCCCAGCAATTACAGCCAAATGTCTTTACAGCCTCACATTCTTGGTAGTTGCTCCTTTTTTTACCCAGAGGAACCTATCAGAGGACACACAGAACTGAAGAACTTGTGTGCACCCAGTTTCATGTTAAGTTTCTGTTCTCCTCCCGTCGATAAATTTAATCATGTTAGCATGGTCAGGCTTATAAAACAAAACAAAAAAACATCCAAAATCCCCCCCGCTGCCCTCCGGATGCCCGAAACAGGCCGCTGGTGGAGGCCAAGTCTACAGTTGGTGTGGCTTGATGCCTTTAGATCTTCTTCAGATTCCCAGCTCAGATTTTTCAGCTAATCTGATCTGAACAGGACAGATTTACTCAACTTTTTTCCCCCATTTGCCTCAGTCTTAATGGCAAATCTGACATTTCTCCCAGTCAGATTTAAACCACATATGTAGGCCGTTTCAAGTTGTAATAGAAATCTAGTCTCCAGACATGCAGCTCAGTGTAAGCAGTGTTGTTTTTGCTGTTTAGACTGTGACAAATGCCAAAAAGTTTAGAAAATACCAGAGACATAAAAAGTATGTCTTAAATGCTAAAAAATATGTCCGAGGGGCAGCTGGTGGCCTAGTGTTGCCACTGCAATCAGAAGGTTGTGGGTTCAAAACCCAACACTGCTAGTGTCATCACTGAGGTCCCACTGAGCAAGATACCGTCCCCACACACTGCTCCCCCACTGGTGGCAGCCCCCTGCTTCATTTTAAACAATTTCCTCCAGGATCAGTGAAGTTTTCTGACTCGAACTTTCCTCTAGGTCAGATTTATGTCTGATTCAAATCTAATCTCTGATCTTGTGACTCGGTTTGAACAGTCAGATCTAACTTCCTTTATTTATTTGCTGTTCACACAGTGGCAGATGAAAAGAAAGTTCAAAAAATGTTAGAACAATTTTGATTTGAGCTGCTGCTCTGAACAGCAAAAAGCCACATGAAATCTAACTCTCCAAATTCTAATCTTCGGTTATGAGACTTTATTTTGTCATTTGGGAGCGTGCGACGAGGTCAGTGCTATTCAGACATGTACAGCTTCAGTGTTTAACATATTTCAGCTTTGCATTCTTTTATGAGTGTGGCTGCCACGGCAACCAATGTGACCCGATTTGCCCAGTAGTGCGAACAAAGCCTTACTGTCCAAAAGTCTGGAGACACCAGCCTTTCTTCCGAGGTCAAGGTTGTTACCAGGTGGAGTTTGTGGCAGGAACAGCCTCTACTCTTCAGGGAAGACTGGAACATTGTCATCAGGATTTGATTGTAGGCTCAAGAAGATAAGTGAAATCAGGTACTGATGCTGGATGGCAAGATCTGGACCACAAACCACTCCCAATTCATCCCAAACATGTGCTGTCACTCCAGAGAACGCAGATACACTCCACTGACCAGCGCTTATACCCCTTATGTCCAAACTTAGCATGGAAATGTTGACCTTAGATTCATGTGGCTGATCCAGAAAATCCCATTCTGTTGTAATTATCACTAGCACAGCACTGCCAGTGGAATGGGATGTTCTGGATCCGCCACATGAATCTAAGGTCAGTATTCCCAGTGCAAAGTGTTGGCTAGAGGGGGGGATGTTTGGGATGAGCTGAAGTGACCTTGGTGATCATAACTGAGGTCTTTAGGGGAAGAGTGGACCAGTTTCTAAGTTGCATGGCAAATCAAAATACAGTGGTGTTATTGAACAAATGTGTTTGAAAGAAAGCTAACAATAAATAGCAATAATCTAAATGAAAATATGTAGTTTCCTATAGATTGACGTCGAAAGAGCTGATAACCAAAAAAGTGACCGCAACTGATCATCCAATATCAGTACCTGACTTTTCCTCTTGTGGCTGCTATTAAATCCTTGCAGAAATGTTGTAGCAGCTAAAGCCTTTCCAGAAGATCCTCAGTTCAACTCAATTTGATTTTTATAGCACTTTCTACAACCAATGTTGACACAAAGCAGCTTTACAGAATCCAGGCGAGGAGAAACTCCCTGAAGCTGAAGGAAGAAACCTCCGGAGGAACAAACTCTCAAAAGAGAAAGCCATGCTCTTCTGGTCGACCCAGAGAGAAAACTGAAGACAAGAACTGTGCTGCCCCTAAACTGTGCTGCGATGGCATGGAATTTGCCACACACTTTGATTTCCCAGTGTGTTTTAGTCTGGTTACGGAGTTTCTGACTGGCTGATAGTCGTCCCAAAACCACGTCCATGTAATCGAACCAGTAGATGGGTTTTTTGTAGTCTTGTTTGAGGTTCTAATTTTTTTCTCATGAGACATCCTGGTAAACCTTGTCGTTTCTCACGGAGTTAAAGATAAATTTGTTAGCCACATAAACAACACCCAGTGAAATTTCTCCTCAGTCCAAATAGGCAGTAGTGCTTGTACTTAGTTGCCGCCCCAGTTGTTAGTTTGTATCCCTATTGTTGGTTTTTTTTTTGCAGTCAAAAAACAGTGGCCTCTTTCCATGTTGTTATGACAACGTTTCCACCAATCAGAAAGCAGCGACACTGTCAACTCGGCTGCGGCCTGTTTTCGGCCCTGCCATCAAGCAGCTCGGGTTCGGCTTGGGTCCGGGTCGCTTTATTTGTAATGGAAAAACATTCGTTCACGGTATGGCATGGTTCCTTGTGCGAGCGGAGAAGTGCCATTACAATAGATGGCCTTCATGGACAGAAAAATGACTGCTGAACATCTGGGAGTCTATGGCTAACAGAGTACAGGCTTTAAGCTTGATGTTAAAGACGACTCTACTTCTTTAAAGCTTGTCCAAACTCACAGCAGCAGCATTTGTGGAGCAGTGGAGGTCAGTTTGGTCGAAGTGCAGCTGGAGTCCAGCGGCAGGAGAACCTGGAATAGTTGACACTGTCATGAGATTCTGGGAGGGTCAACTTCTCACATGCAGATCTGTAAATATTTACACAATAATAGGCCAGAGGAAGTGCTATACCATGAAGTTCTGGCACCAAGGTGCTACGATTATACCGCAGTTAAATTTACATCTACACATTTTTCCCCCAGCAAATACTTACAAATATCTACTCTCCGAACACCATCCCACTTCACAGAAATAGCTTTTATTACTAGATTTGGAAACGACAACTGACAAGAGTTTTGCGGTCGTCGCTTGCTGTCAGAGCGGCATGTTGACGCAATAGTGCGGGAGAGGAACTCGTACAGGCCGTGTGCTGTAGGCCAGAGAACTGAACATCAGTCACAGCACTTAAAAAGAGTTTGTCTCACCACAACAAGGCCCTGTTCAAGCTTCGTTATGCTTTTACTTCAGCGATGCCTAAAAGGGGGAATTTGGATCATCAGCTCAATCAAAAAGACTTTGCTCATGAAGTCCTGCCACCTTACTTCATCTGCCTTTGTTCTGATGAGCACTAAATGTCAGCGGAGCAGCATCAGCACCAGGACTCTGCCCATGTCTCACTCTCCACCGCAGAAGGGGATTTCAGGGCAGTGACGACTGCTGAAGCTTTTAGTTTGGTGTCTGACACTCTGACCACAGGAGACAGAAAAGGGAATTTAGTTTCTCAGTCCTCAAATGATGATCCTCAGCTGCACTGATCATTAAAACCACTCAACTGTTTGCCCTACTAGGTTTAATATTCGGTAGTTCAGAGTAACTGCCTAAAATGTGTAATAACCAGTGGCAGATGTGAGCCTGTTACGAGAGACACAGAGAGGACAGCTAATCACTGGTAGAAAAATCTACAGAAAAACCCAGGACCCTCAATACTGGGTGGGTTTGTGGAGAAAGTCCTGGCCTTTAGTAAAAAAGAGCCAAGCATGAAAAGCCGCTTGCCTTGTTGATGAAATATGCAAATGTGATGTAGCTAGAAGAACCTGAAGACACCTGTTTATTAAACCATATTTGAGCCAAACTTGTGGTTTCTGTCCAATTTTACCAGTGAACAGATTTAAACATTTCGGATTCATTGGCTTCCCCTCATTCGAAGTGACAAAATGTAAATGGAAACAACTGGCCAAGTGCACAGAGGGTACCCACTAAAATGACCTCGTCTTACTTCATGAATTTATTTCAGCCAGTGCTTTGAATCTTCACGATTTCTTCAAAAATAAAACACTTACCGCTACTACTTTGTTAGTACACCTGATATGGTTCCCTCTCTATTATCAATTGTGAAAGTGCATCAAAAGTGTTTCTGCCATATAGTTATGAGACTGGGGACGTTCTGTAATTTTTTTTTCTAAAGATGTAGTATGTAAACACACTGTTCTCTATCCAGACCACGTATTGTAATTACATGTTTGTGTTCACTGTTTTTTTGATGTCACTAAACCAATAGAATCTGCCTCATACCCCAAAACAGCATTATTTATTCCACAGTATTAGAGAACCTCCAAATGTAAAAAACATTTTAATACACACGACTCTCACAAATGATATGACCGGATAAGCACAGCAGACACACAGTGGTGTCCATTTACCACCAAACTTCGCATGAAAAGCTTTTCACAAGAATCGCCTTTCTGCTTCTTAGATTCACATCCTCATAATCTCCCACCTACTTCAATCTATTCTGCTCGAATGTAAAAAGTGACAGAATTTTGCTCCACTGAGCGTATAGCACGTTTTCTAGAGCCTTTCTTTTTCGTGCTTCCTCTACCACGTGGCTGAACCAGCCGGTTTCAGCAAAGCGCAGAAAGAAAATACCATCTCCTGCCCTAGCTCTGACCCGAGAGGTCACTGAAAGTGCACTTCCCCCCAAAATGATATGCAAAAAGTCATTTTTCTGCTGACTGCACGCACGCACGCACACTATTGATCAAAACTGCTACATGGCAGAAGAGCCACAGTAACTGGTGCTACACCTCTGAATCCATCATCATCCTTTTGCAATTATTCAACATATTAAAGAGAAATTAGGTTCATTTCATCACCGGAGAAAATCATACTTAAAACCTGTTTAGCTGAGTAGTTTATGTTTTTAGACGCTAATGTTAGAATATATTATAAAGTTATACAGTAAAAAGTGAATTTATGTACAGTTGCAAGAAAAAGTATGTGAACCCTTTGGGATTATGTTGAGTTTTGCATGAATTGGTTATAAAATGTGCTGCCTTACCGTGGACACATCAACATCAAGGCTTTTGGAGATACTTTTGTAACCTTTTCCAGCTTCAGGCAAGTCAACAATTCTTGATCGTAGGTCTTGATCGTGATGGTTCACATCAGTCAGTGCTTCTTGAAATCAGTAAACCCAAAACTGGTGAGTGTTTTTAAAGGGCAGGACAGCTTTCAGCAACACATCCAATATCATCACACTGATTGGACTCAAGGTTGTCTCACTCCTGGCTCCAATTAGCTCTCGGAGTAGTCATCAGGCAGGGGTTCACATACTTTTTCCACCCTGCACTGTGCATGTTTACATGTTATGTGCAATAAAAACATGACAACATCATGTTTGTGTAGTATTATTTTAAGCAGACTGTGTTTTTCTATTGTTGTGATCAGAGCACATTTTATGGCCAATTCATGCAAAACTCCTCGTAATCCCAAAGGGTTCACATACGTTTTCTTGCAACTGTATGCACATATGTTAGCTTAATAATTAGCTCCTCGATGCTGTATTACACTGTAGTTCTCATCAAATCCCTCCGATTTCTGGTTCTGCTCAATCAGAACTTCAGTAAATTAAATCAGAAGCTTCTGATGGAGTTTCCATGCAAAGGCTGGAGGCATCAAAGAGGAAAAAAAAATTATAAACAAAACAAATTTTGATATTATTTAATTCTTTCTTGCATTTGTGTATTTACTGTCAGCAGGGGACTGCACTGTTTTCTTTTTATTTTTGGGCTGGGGGCTGCTGGGGGGGGCTCAAGTTTATCCCAGAGAAACACACTGGACAGGTCCACAGTCAATCACAGGACAGAAACACTCACACACTCATGTCTAGGGGCAATTTAGCCTCTCCAGGAAACCAAAGTATCTGGAGGAAATCCACAGACACAGGAAGAACTCGAACAGAGTGCCTTCTCACTGTGTGATGACAGCACTACCCACTGCACCTCCGATGCCTCATAC
Source organism: Hemigrammopetersius urotaenia (assembly GCA_037974485.1). Taxonomy (NCBI): domain Eukaryota; kingdom Metazoa; phylum Chordata; class Actinopteri; order Characiformes; family Alestidae; genus Hemigrammopetersius; species Hemigrammopetersius urotaenia. Next base: position 14,170,503 of record JBBPDC010000135.1, read on the forward strand.
ATGCAGCTGATAACGTTCAACACGTCGACCAATAATCACGTACACACCCTCCAAAGTTAAGCTTTTTGCTTTAAACTCTGGTATCATTTCTATTCTTTAATAATGATTTTTATTTGTGTGTAATCATCTGCAAAGGAAAAAAAGAATGAGCATGGAGGAGAAACAGAAGTAGCACAAAAAACTTTCATGGATTTCAAAATACTGCAAGTAGCATGTGATAGAAAGAACAGGAAAAAACTTTTGTTTCAAGGTGAATTACAGATTTTATTCAATATTGCTAAATAAATTTACAGTCTTGACAGATCTGATATTCCTTAATGCAGAATTAAGCATCTTTCAGTACCACTGCTAATTTCTAATATGCCTCTATGAAAATGTATCTCTATACAAAAGCAAAGACTTGACAAACGTATATATACATATTTTAAAAGAACACAGGAGAGAGAAGAGACAGATAGAGAAGAGACAGAGAGATCTAGAAAGAGAAGAGAGAAAGAAAGAGAAAGAGTTGAGTCGACGGGTTTGGTTTCCGATAAGCGCCGGCGAACAGCAGTCGTGGTGATATGGCAGCACAAGTATTGTTCTGAACACGTTCTCTCTCCTGTATAGATATTATACTACAAAGCTTTTGCTCGCCTCGCTTGGATAATATGAAGAAACTAACGAGGGACGCTTTTTGTTCAGATGTTTATTCAGCTCCAAAGAGAAGCCCCTCAAAGCCCATCTCACACCACTGGAGTCATGAGTCAAACCGTTTAAATGCTCTAGGCAGAAACATCCATTAGACATAAAAGCAAAGCTTATTGGTCTAAATAATTTAAACGCTAATCTTATAGTTTAACCGCCCCAAAAAGCAAATGACCCTTAAGCCATAAATTCTTCAACAACAGACAAAAACCAAACAAAAAAAATACAAATAAAACATAAGGTCCATGAAGGTCAAGTACATAATGTGACTTTGTAAATGAAAAGGAAAAAAACAACATAAAACATGTTGTTCTGTGACATACAATCTCTTTAAGCTTGATTTCTTCTTTTTTTTTAAATTTGGGAAATAAATAAATAAATTAGATAAGAAAAGAAAAGGCCCATATATGCAATTCGACAGCTATTAGAATTCTTACTATGCTGACTCTATGTGCTTATGCCTCTATAGCATTCTAGTAAATCATGAATTATCATGAAGCCAAAAAGAAAAAGAAAACCCTTCAACTTGGGAGGTTATGATCCTCCCTTTAAGACACATTGTACAGCATAATGAGGTTGCATATTAAAGTAGTAATATTGCACAAAATACAAAAATATGACATAAAATACTGCTTGCTATACTGGGTTGTAAATACAAAAAAAGATGCTTTTGCAGCACGTTTCCAAGCAGAATCTAACTAGTCATATCGTCCAGTATAGCCCAACTATTCAAGTTCTCCCTTCAAAAGGCCATGTACTCCGACCACGCTGCGATTTCCTCATTTACAAAACATTTGGCACCCAACGTGACCAAGGAAGAGACAATTTTTAGAAGAGAGGATGTTTAGAATTTCCCCCAGTGGCCTAAACCTATTTCTTTACATATTTTATTTGGCAGGTAACTAGTTCTCTATTGGTATGCCGTATACTCACCCCTGTCTGTCACACTCACACACACACATTTTGAGGTTGGTTTATGGAGGGAGAGTCTGTGAAAAGATGAAAAGTGCAGCACAGTTCATGGCTAGTGCCGTAACTCACTCTCTCCCTCTCACACACACACACACACACACACACACGCACACACATACACACACACACAGACTCAAGCAGGCTGCTGGGGGTTCACATTCATGTGCTGGGGATGTCCCAGGAGCCCGATCCTCTGCTTCTGTTTACGCTGCTCCGTCATCTGTCAGGACACACAAACACACACACTTTAGCTTTTATTCCTTCTTTCAGTCTCACTTTCCCCCAACACTGTCTGCTATATCCACTGTTGCTGAAAAAAAGAGTACATGAGCCAATGTATGTATACATCCACAACCACATATAGTGGGCTCACATACAACTCACTCAAAGTCACAAACAAGGGAACATATTTATCAAATAAAAATCATACATATCCCAGTATCTGTATGTCATATAGAGTCCACCCCACTATCTAAACATACGGTACATATATACATATATGAAGGGGTGTACTGGGGCTGCCACAGTGTTCAGGCAGGTGGTTGATTTGAAAGCAACACCCACATGAATGCAGGACCCAAGGTGTCCCAGCAGAACATCATTCAGAACATTACACTGCCTCCGGCACATTGTCCACTTTACATAGTGCATCCTGGTCCTTCCCCAGGCAAGTGACACACAGACACTCGACCGTCCACATGATGTCAAAGGAAATGTGATTAAATGGACCATGCCACCTTCTTCCATTGTTTATGGTCCAGTTCTGATTACATGCTTTGAAAGGTGGACAGGGTTCAGCATGGGCACTCTGGCCTGCAGCTACAGAGCCACATGCAGAACAATCCGGGATGCATAATGTGTTCTGAACCCTTTCTATCAGAGCCAGCATGAATGTTTTTTTCAGCAGTTTGTGTTCCTGTGGAATCGGACCAAAGACACTGGCCTTCACCCCACATGCACCCCAGTGGGCCTTGTGTGTCCATGAGCGAGTTCACTAGTTGTCTAGTCCTTCTCTGGGGCACATTTTGGTTGTTTCTGACTACTGCACACGAGGAAGACCTGCTGTTTTGAAGACGCTCTGACCTAGTCTGGTCAAAGAGTCTCAGATCCTTACACTCACATTTTATCAGCTTCAAAGTGACTTTTTAATTGGTGCCTAATATCTCCTGCCCCTCAACAGAAGACACTGCAACAAAATAATCAATGTTATTCACTTCACCTGTCAGTGGTGGTAATGGTGTGACAGACCAGTGTGTTTGTACGTATGAATATATAAATATATACACACCCAAACATACACACGTTGTACAAAACATATATAAAACATGTACAAAACACATGCTAAATTTACACACACACACACACACACACACACACACACACACACACACACACACACACACACACTTCCAGTGAAATTCAGCCTCCTGCCACTAAAATCCCCTAACCTGACTCAACAACAGTTGCAAAAATATACCATATGCTAACACAGTGACAGTCCACACGCATTAAACTTAGCACCTACAGGAAGTTAGTTCTTTCATATCACCAAATAAAGTCACTAGCTGTACAAACATGAATTTTCATTTGAAACACACTGTGAGAAATAGATTAAAAGTCTGAAAACGTGTGTTAAATTCGCTCGGAAAGCAGAAGAGAGCAAGTCTGTGGTCAGGACAAGGTTTCAGCAATTTCTGACTGGGGTTTAACAGGTGATCTTTATCTGTCGCTGCAGTCTGTACGACTGATGCTGACAATTAGCAGACCGACTAGCAATTATGACAAATGATGAGGTCAAGTGGTCATGCAGAGATAGAAATGTGTTTAAAGCAGTGATGTTGTTTCAGTACAGCAGCTTCCAATAAAAACATGTAGTTTATATCTCTTTGCCATTTCCACAGCCTACACAGTGGGCGCTTTTCAACCAAATGTATTTAAGCCTCTAAGAGACAGCAAGTGGTGATAAAGGCACTCAATCATTAGCGCTAGAGGCCTGCCATCACTAAAACTTCACAACTGAAACCCATTTGCTGTTGATGTTTCCAGTGAGGTGAGTGAGGTTGGTTGTGGGAAAGTTTTGAAAATTCAACACCACAATCAGACATCACACAAAGCAAAGCAGCAGCTTCGGAAATATGCCTTCCTAAAAATCACTCAAACACGGGCCCTGAATACTATACATAACAGTCGATTTTCTTACTAGCAATACAACAAAAAATATATCACAGCCATTCAATAACCATTCATATATGGTTATAGTTTTTTTAATTGGTAAAAAGATGATTGGAGCTGATAAAGATGAACCTGTGGTACTACATTTATAAAACATCACCATGTTTCTTTTATTCAGACTCACTCTGCACTGCATTACATTCATTGTAAGGAAAGATGCAGCTGATCTTTGTTCTTTATGTTACAACATCACAATATGCTTCTGAATTAGAATTAACATCTTCATGTAGATTAAACCCTCTCTCATTTGAAACAGTGTCTAACTGTAAAGCACTTCGAATAGGCCATATTAAAAGTTCGTAGGCTTTTAGGATATTAAATGCCTCTAATAAGAAGCTTTGGTCTAATTAGGCTTCTTAAGAAAGCTGAACTGTTTGTTTCTGAGGCCAAGCTTAAACAATCACCAATCCAAGATCAGAGAAAACTCTGACTATAACAACGTTCATTCAATACGTGTCAGCTTTAGATTTTCTATCCAGAATTTCAATCCAGTTTCAAGTTATTTTTAATGCCTTAATTTACAGGCTTTCATGATACTGTTAGCTGTATGGTTGTTATATTTCAATAAGTCCAAAAGAGTGTTTTTTTTAACTAATATGTGGCCGTCAAGTCAAAACCTAAGCTTGTATTCCCATTTTGGTTGATTTCCTTTTTTTGTTTGAAATGTAAATATGTATGAAAATTATGTTCGGGCTGATGGTAATGGCCCAAAATGGCTTTAAAAATAATCTTCTTACATTAACTTTCTTTTTTAAGATACGCTTTGTTACAACAGTGATTATGTTTTGGAGAAAAATAAATATTACTAGTGAATGTTGCGAGTTGTTTTCTTCTACAAAAGTGAAAGGCAGTGGTTTGGGATTGTTACTTCACCTTCTTTCAGGAACCCAAATGGCCATTTCCCCCGTCTGGGGGAGACAAAAGAAGCTCTAGTTCCTCCTAGACACTTCTCATTTATAAGTCTACTGATCACCAGATACACAGACAGACATACAGACTGCCTTTTTTCTTTTGTGTTTTTTTTGTTTTGTTTTTTTACAAGAAACTTTCACATTTCCAGTGTATTTCGGCTGAATAAAAACATCACTGTCATCATCGGATCACTTGTAGCTTTCATTCAGATTCTATCATCTACGCCTGTGATGCTATTTATGTGTGGAAACAAACCGAGCTGGTTCGGAGAACTTTGTCTGGACTACAATAAGAGCTGATTCAGAGTGAAACAACACTTGGCTGCGTGACGCAGGTGAAAGATCATCTTAGTACCACAAGGGTTTGCTGCGCTTATCACAGATATGATCACAGACAGAGGAGAGTGAGAAAGAGGGAGAAAGAGACAGAGAGAGCGAAAGGGAGAGAGCGAGAGAGAGAAAGGGAGAGAAAATGACTCACTGCCCTATGCTCTAATTTGGTTTCTTAAGTAAACTCAATCACCTTCCAGTTTTGTGTTTAAAAGTTTTAAATATATAGCATCTCTCATACTGACAAAACGTAGCTCTGCATGTGCAATGCGCCTTGGTTTTTCATACGTGCAACAGGTGTGACTTTTGATCTAGTTTCAGCTTGAAGGGAAACTCTCATAGGCTGTGTATTTATAAAAACATCGACAGAGAGTTGTTCTACACTGTAGGACAAATTGAATGGATACAGAATAAGGACTAAAATTGTGTGAAAAGGCATTTTCTTAAGCAGGATGTATGAAGTTGAATCCTTTGGGTCTTTCAGGGGGTTTCCACTACATGGAAAACAGTTTGTTAACCGGCTCTCTCACCTGCTCTTTCAGTTCAGTCAGCTGGCTGGACAAGTTGGAGACCAGTTTCATGGTGGACTCCAGTTTCTCCTGCAGATTCCTGATCTCGTTTTGCTCGCCCTCCGCATCGCTGCTCACCAGTGACATCGCACGCATCCGGGGAAACCAGTCGAGGTTGTGCTCCTGTTGGAACCAGAGTGCTGTTAGAATCTCGTACATCCATTTCCAAACAGTGCAGCAATACCCAACAAGATGCAGACATGTTCACTGATGAACTACATTTACAGGCATGAAACAGGTTCTACTCTAAGAAACTGGAGTAAACAGACTCGGAGGCCTTAGGCCTTTGGTCCATTTTTGGTGGAATAAAGCTTTCATTCCAAGCATGGTTGTGCAGAATGAAGATGTTTTACAAACTCAGTGAAGTGTTTTCACATCCAAATCTCTCTAATTAAATGGAGAATCTATTAATCCAGAAACTATATACCAAGTGAAAAGAGTGTGTTAAATGTGGGACATGTAGGAAGAAGTCAAACAAGAAACTGAACATTTTCATTACATGATATTTATTGCGTAATTCATCTGTTTATAGTAGTAGGCTTGAGTGCTCTGAGTTCAGTTCTTTTTTGCAGCTGTCAAGGGGGCAATTAAAATAATGTAAATGTGAATTCAATGACTTATACTCGCACCTTAAACTTTTCTGCTTTATAAACAAAGTCAATCTCGAGAAGACTGTGCTCCACTATCCTCTAAGGTAGTCGATATTAGCTCAGACCATTATTTTTTATCTAAAACTTGCACTGTGTTGTTTACATGATCAGTATAAACTAGCAGTCTTGACTAATATCCACTGTGCATGTAATGTAGTCTACACTATGAACCATAAAAAAAGACTATGAAAGCTACAAAACAGCACTCTTATTGTTGGCAACAGTAAACAACCAATGTCTGTTCAGTCAAGAGGAATTTGTTTCCTGGAGACTTTTGTCCTCATTTAGCCGCGACTGCCACTTCCCAGCTTTCTTTTAAACTTAAATGAAAAACAGTGCCAGTGGCACCTCTGATAATTATTTTTAACTGTTCCTTTTTTTCCCTTATGAAGTTGTCTGTGTCTTTTTGTCTGAAAGTGTGTCCCCTCGGCCATCGAATTCTGCTGTGTAATTTAATTTTAGCACGGGAAATGGCCTATCAAAAGTCACATGAGTCTCTTGAGAGCATCCCCTAATGCAGCCTACAGTGTGTCCTTCACCTCCTTACCGAGGCGAAAGGAAATGTTCCGCTCTGTCTTCTGAAGGAATTTCGCAGATTACACGTCCTAATTTCATCAACTTAAACATCCAGGAAAAACACTTTGTTGTGTCCCGGTTTTACGTCCAGATGAAATCAGGCATGAATTTGACCTCGTGCACCTTTTGATCATAATGTGACACTGATACAGTTCTCCTTTGGGAAATCACCGTCTCTTAAGACAGTGGCTAAACAATGCGGCTCATTTATGGGACTTGTGCACGGCATGGCAAGCATACTTCCTGTTGATCTCTTAACAGCGTTCTGGCTCTCAACAGAACGCATGAATGACTCTATAAGATATGAGCAGGAAGGATCTGAAAGGAATCTATGATGTAAATGGCACACGTCATTCGTATCTATTTTTCTGTAAAGTGGAGCAGTCGAGGCGTGTGTAAACACATGGTGGAAGTTGACAGTGTGTTGGTAAAAGAGTTTGAATAATGAATACACTGAAGACAAATGACATGAATCAATAAAAAGTCATGTCCTATACATATAATAGAGAAACCCATGAAATATGTGTAGATTATTAACTGTATGTTCGACATAACTGGGCACACCCTCAGCTAAATCATTAAGAAGTTAACGCAATCATAAAATAAATGGCAGAAGGAAATAGGCTCCTTCACACTTGTGAACTATACTGACCCCTCTCCATGAGTTGGACACAATAAAAATTGCCTGATAAATTGGCAAGTTGCTTCTAATTAAAATCTGTTACATATTAAAAGAGCAGGTAATGGATGAACCTTCAACAGGTGAGAAGGATGATACAACCTTACAGAAACACTCAAGGAAACTGGTACTTTTTGGTTGCTGTATGGTTACTGGAGCTGGACTATTTGAGTGACAGGGTGATATCCTCCATTGCAGTAACAGTTAATCTAATAAAATAAAATTAATAGTAATAAACCTAATTAAACCTAATTTTTTGATTTTTAAACAAAAAAGAGGGAGTGAGCGAGTGAGAGAGAGAGAGAGAGAGAGAGAGAGAGAGATAGAGAGAGAGAGAGAGAGAGAGAGAGAGAGAGAGAGAGAAAGAGATGACCCCAGGAAAGGTCAGTCCACTGCATTCAACTCCCAGAGCGTCTACACACAGTCACAATCTCATTTTGCAGAAAGCATCAGTGGAACCAAGGAGGTGGGCTTTTTAAATTTAAATTTAAATTTGACATGTTTCATTGTAATTGCTGTAGTATTTAATTATCAGGATGCATGCACTAAATAATGAATGTATTAATGAAATATATTTTATGAAATATTGCTCAGGAAGTTGAACTTGTAATAATAATGCCAGCAACTTCAGACAAGCCAAAGTATGCCATTTTATGCAGTTCATGCCATTATTTTCCTGCCATAATCAGCTGTAAGACACAAGAGAAGATTAAGACGTCAACTAACAAGACAAGATAAGCAAATGTGTGTGAGGCTTATTTTCCACTGTGACATTAGTCTACACGAAGGACTATCAGGTCTTATTAAGCCAAAAAGGCAAATTGAGATGTACATTTTCAACCAGTAGGATATTCAGGTTCTGCTAGACATGAAATTAATATATTATAATATTAAATGATTGTGCATTTTTGAGAAACCATAAACATCTTAAGTCAACAGTTTTGGGTGTATGGTGTGTACCTGCATAGCACGTCACACCGATGCACAAACAAAAACAGCTAAAACAGGTACAACACATGCAATTTAAGGCCATTTAAAACTGCATTTATGATCTTCAGCCTGAATCCAAATGTGATTGAGGCATGAAGGTGCATCTGTGAGCTGCGGAGAAGTCCCCTTCTCTCGACACGCACACACTTGCACACATACAGGGAAATCACGCAGCCAGTGATGCATAGTCGCTTACACTAATTCTGAGAATAGAAGAGGAGTGTGTGCGCATGTGTCTGTGTGTTTTTGTTCACTTCCTGTGCGCGCACACACACACACACGCACACTCAAACACACAGGAGTTTGTGTTTATTGCCGCCCACTGATGTGTCTGGCTTCGTCCAGCTGTCAGCAAGCCTAGTCATCTCAACCACAGCCACCCACATTACCAGCCTTATCAGCTCGGCACCACCACACCTTCAAACAAACCTTTGCTTCTTGACCATTCTGTGCGTTTATCAAACCGTCCGACTCATTTTATCCGTCGTCTACCCATCAGGTGCATCTAGACGTCTGGATATAGTTGCAGATTATTTTTGTCACAAACTAAAAAATTCATTCACAGAGTCTCCACAGAGGCCAGTGTATACGCCGTCAGCAGCAGCGCTTTCCTTTTGACTCTGAATCGTTTGCTTAATCTTTAAATTGCGAGCAGAATTGGTTTCAATGATTCATGATTATTTTAGGCAGGAGATTATTCACGTGAATTAATCAACATATTATTCATTATTCATACTAAATGTATCTTCTATGTGAAGTGGTGCATAAAAAACGCTGTAATAGAAATGCTTTTCTGTTTTTGCTTTGTAAAATAAAAATAATATAAACTAATCTTGAATAAAAACAGTATGACTGTATTGGTGCTGTGATAAAGAAAAACAAAGAAAAAATGGACTCTTAAGTCAACCGGCAACCAATCCCACACCTTCAACAACAAATTCAAAGACCTTTAAGAGATTTCCAGGCCCAGTTTCCAAAAATTCAGGGACCAAACACAGCACAGGGACCAAACACAGCACAGTTTCAGACCAGGATCAAGGTTAACTACAGTTTCAGCACTGATCACTTAATGTTAAATTCTTGCTCATGAGTGTTCAACCTGTGGTATTAGACTTCAATCACTTATCCATACACAAGTCCGTCCAGCATAGTGGATAGCATCAGGTCTGACTCCCTCTGCTGTAACAATATTAGTCCTCCAAATACTACATTCACTTACTATTGCAAGTCGATTTGAATAAGAGGATCTGATAAATATGCAAGTGCGAACATAATTTATGCAGGAATAAACAAAACACAATTATTTAATTGGTAAAGCTTTCTTGAAGGTTTTTATCAGACATGATGTATGGCTCCGCTTTAATTGTTCTGAAGCAGGATCTCTGTACAGGGGTTCCTTCAAGACTGCAGTTCACGGAGTGTGATAACTGTCAATTCCTGAATTAGTTACAGGCGGCCATGATCTTTGTGTCACAAGATAATGGTGCCAGTTTTCCGCTTGTATATGCTCTAAATGGCAAATGCTAATTGCATTTTTAATGTAAGATCTATCTGCTGTATCAGTATCGTATGGGTCAGGTATGTTATAAACGCACTGCTTGAAAACACTTATTGTCGAAGCCAGAGGTATGTGTGTCAGGAAAAATTCCCAAAAAAACTGTCCTCCATGTCCTGGCAAAGAGCAAGTGCTGGGCGTTTACACCTGCATTTTTGTTAAGCCAGCTCTGAGCATCAGTTGTAACCTAATAACTGTTCTACCTCATAAATGGAGCGTGGTCTTGCCTACTCGGGTTCCTTCACAAGTGCGATACTGTAGCTAAATTGAGGAAAAAGGTACAGTAATACACTTGCTTCATGACTCATACTGCAATCCCCACTTCCTCTACTTTCAGTTCTACAGAAAAGAGAACTAATGCTATTTCTATGAAGAAAAAAATCCCTCTGAACGTGAATATAGAGATTGCTCAAGTCCACATCCGTTTTTAGGGGGTTTAACATGGAAACCGGGCAGCTGATGGAATCGTCGCAAATTAGAGTTGCTTTTGAATTAAATGTTTTGCTATAAGATTTGAGGCCGCATTTTGAGAACATCAATGACAGCATTGCCAGTAAGTGCATGTCTGGTAAGTGGGGTGTGTGTGTGTGTGTGTGTGTGTGTGTGTGTGTGTGAGTGAGAGAGAGAGAGAGAGAGAGAGGGA
>JBBPDC010000135.1:14192330-14209631 GCA_037974485.1 Hemigrammopetersius urotaenia
ACGGTACCTTGCTCAGGGTACCTCAGCGGTGCCTAGCGATCTTGGGGATCGAACCCGGACTTTCTGGTCGCAGGGTGAATGCCCTAAACACTAGGCTACTAGCTGCCCCAATATTACGTTAAAAATGATAGTCTTGCATCAAATACATTTTTAATAACAGGTAATTGTGTAGCATGTATTTTGCAAAAATGTTGCAACTTGTGAGAAATCTGCAAAAAACACAAATATTAGAAAAAAACTAATAAACTACACACTGATTTGCTGTGTGAGTTTTTCTTGTATTTTCTGGACATAGTCCAGTATCCACAATTGCCTTTCTAGGTTAATTCCTATTTTATCTGAGTAGATTGCTTGTTAAATAAAATTAACACTGTAGTCTTTTTTTTAGAAAAACAAATCCTACGTTTTATTCTATAGTTTTTTCCAGTATCAACACAATAGGTGTCAGATATTGCTTTAAACCGTGTACTTGTTTGGCTGGGTAAGACTCTTGCCCAGCACTCATATTCAACTTGTGTTGAATGACATCAAATAAAGAGTATGTGTGTAATAAAAAGTGCAGAAGTGTGTTCTCTGTAGGGGATGTGCACATCAGTGGGTAATTTGACACTGGAACAAAAGTCAATGCATTTAAAACCTATGATGAAATATTTGTGTATTAGTAGGTGCTTAAACATTTCAGGTGTATTTTAAAAATACCATGACAACACGATCATTATCAGAATCATTTTGGTCACTGGTATTAATTCATCGAACACACAAACACACACACACTCACATTAAATGCTCCAAGCAGGAAGAGTGTGGGTTCAAGGCCGACGGAGAAGATGAGTCGGAGGATAGTGGAAGCGATGAGAGCTCGGATCCCATGAGGCTGCGGCAGCACGATCACAATAGCCAGAGACACCAGCATGGCTGCCCATAACAACGCCGACAGGTGAGGCTCCAGTGTGCCTGAGAGATAGACAGACACACATATGCTTTGGAACTGTGTGAGTGTGTGTGTATATACAATATCATAGATGTGACACATGTGACACATTAACATATCTATCCATCTATCTGTATACCTACGAATATATGCAGTAAACCCCCACTTTAACGCGGATCAGCATTCGTGGTTTAAGTCCATTGCAGGTTTCTGAGAACCAGACTAATAATTGTTCACTGAAACTGCCGCACTAACGCAGAAACAGCACAAATCTTCTGCATATCCTCCAGCCCGTATTGTGTCAATATATAATTTTTCATGCATTTTAGTGCTGAATTATTATGAAAAATATAATTTAGTGATTTTGTAACATAAATATTAATGTAAATTCAGCTACATTTCCATATAAAAAATAACTATAATGTTTTGGGTACTGTCGAGAAAACACAAAGAAAGCGCTTCTTGGGATGGTGAAATACCACTGTACTCAGAGGCGGGAGGTTTGAAAGTACACAGGGGTCGGGGGAGGATAGGCTCTGCTCCCCGTCACCTCTTGAATTCCAAAAGCTGCAGTGAGTCACAAAATCCGCAAAGCCCTTATACTTAAAACACATAGTTTTTGACCCTTTAGTCTCCATGTTTCAGTACTTCACTCTCAGAACTTACACATTAGTAGCAGCATCAATACTGGATAACCGAACAATAAAAGTAATCAATTACCTAAAAATATGTCTTAACTAATTAGTCTTAAGACATAGCTGACGGCAAAGTGGAAAAGTGTAGTAGGAAATGTTTGGGGTTTGAATGTCTGTCTCCAGGACTATTTCAGCTGAATGAGAGAGAAAGAAGAAAAAGAGCAAGTCAGAGAAGATAGCTGTCTTTTCTATGTAAAAGGTCCCAGTGTCTCTGAAATTGTGATTGCCTCCTGCCCTTTGATGCAGCTGCAGTCCAGAATTTCCCATATGGAGTGTTCTCATGTTTTTCATTTTGTTGTTCTTAAAGACCTGTAAATTTAGTACAGTCTATAAAGGGGTAATATCGATATTTTACATTCTAGCACTGTGGGAGTTCAATGTAAACTAATACACGTTTAAAGATAAACGGATAAATGCGTTAAACGAATACACGTTTACCTTTACACTGTCTGTAAGTGGGGGTTTACTGTATGTAGAGATAGATAGATAGATAAACAAAGAAAACAAATAATAAGAAATTATAATACATGTTGTTTAATCATGGTATAAAAAAAGAGTAGAGTTTTAAACTACTCTCATTTGCCTCATCTGTAGCATATGGTTGATTCATTATCACAGATAATACTGAAATGTCTGTCCATCCTGAGTCACCGCTTTTCAGTTCTTTCACGGTATTTTTACGCTTTATTCTTTGTTTCCCCAAAAGTTAGCTGCAACAAATCCGATTAGTCTGAAACACACCAGAATATTCTTTTGATTTCAACATGCACTCCACAGCATTGGAATACCAGACGTGTTAGTTCAGGCTCTATGGCGTCACTATGCCGGGAGCAGGGTGCCACTTTCATTGGAAATTAGGCCCTTCCATATAGTCCTCCTGAATGTGATGTAATGTTTAATGTCTGGTTTTGTTTGGTTTTTGTTTCTGTAATTCATCAGAATAAAATACAAACATGAATGTTTATTATGATGCACTTTTTCTAAACTCACTGTCCCCACTCCCTTTCTTCTCTGCATATTCCCAGACGCCCTGATCTGTATTCACCCAAAGAGTGACTCATACAGTTAAATTCTGTTTACAGAAAACAAAACTGCAAAGCACATCACATGACTAGACTTAAGTCTGTCCTCGGTAATGCCATGCACTTCACTGAGTGGGCGGAAAATACACACACACACACACAAAAACACAAAACAAACAACCCCATGTGGACACCCAGCAGTAGTTGATTCACCTGTTGGACAGGCACAGTCTGACCCTGAGGGAAGGACGAATTGATAAATACAAGAGAGTGGGGAAAAAGCTTGATTACATAACCCAGAAAGTGTGACACATTTGAATATAATGGCGGATTAGTGAGGCTTTAGAGTGAGTTCACCTGGCTTCTTGGCCCTGCCCTGAATATGAACACACACACACTCACCCTGTAAAATCACACATGTGCATGTATCATAGTTGCAATCAATCAAATGAATCAATCGATCAATCAACAACAAAAAAAAAGTTTAATGATGGAAGATGCAAGAAATACAAGAAGTTGGTCTTTTAAAGAAAAGGGTATGATGCCTCAAGTTTAAAGTGGCCAGTGGCTAATATAAATATACACATACACAAGTACACACACACACACGCGCGCGCACACGCACAAACTGTGTGCGAGAAAACGAGGTCAGTCGGATTTGCGGGATCTTCACAGCAGCATCACTTGAGCCCATCTCCCTTCCTTTCTCTCCCTCCCTCTGCCCTCTCTCTCCGTATCAAGATCACATGACAGGTGCTGGTTACATAACGTGGGGCGCTAAAAATAGCACAGGGTGCTGAAAGATGCATGAGCGCCGGTCTGATAGAGAAGAAGAGCAGCGCTCTGGTCCGCAGGGCCTGCAGCCAGCAGCGCTGCCAGAGCCGCACGTCACAGCTCCCTGCCTACATCCATTCATCTCCCCAAAACGTCTACACACACACAGAGTCGCGCCTCACAGGGGTCAGGGGAGGATAGGCTCTGCTTTCCGTCACCTCTTGCATTCCAAAAGCTGCAGTGAGTCACAAAGTCTGCAAAGCCCTTATACTTAAAACACATTTAGTCTCCATGTTTCAGTTCTTCACTATCAGAACTTACAGAACTTACACATTAGTAGCAGTATTAATACTGGATAACTGAACAATAAAAGTCATCAATTACCTAATAATATGTCTTATGACTAATAATATGTCTTAACTAATTATTAAGCAGCTGAAGGGGTTAATGGCGAAGTGGAAATGTGTGGTAGCAAATGTTTGGGGTTTGAATGTCTGTCTCCAGGACTATATCAGCTGCATGAGAGAGAAAAAGAAGAAAAAGAGCGAGTGAGAGAAGATAGATATGTCTTTTCTATGTAAAAGATCCTTGTGTCTCTGAAATTGTGTCTTTCACATGGTAGGAAGGTGAAAATGTTCGAGATCATGTAAAATTATAAATGGGTCGTTTCTGGTGGGCCACCATGTTCATGCCACATGAAGCAGGACACATGACCTCTATTCAGCAGACTACTCACACATGGGGACGGCAGGGGAGGACAGAGGTTGGCATGTGAGATGAGTGCAAGGTAGACTGGAAGAGTGGAACGTGGAGGGGAGGCGGGGGTGGTGAGACAGTGAAAGACCTCAGGTTTGGACAAGCCTTTGTGATGTTGTCTTCTCACACATTTGATGGAATGTCTGGGGGCCCTTCATGCTTGTGCTACACTCAGACACAAGTTTATATTATGCGTAAGTACTTATATGTAATATGTCCCATAAGGAGATACATATAATTATATATTGTTATACATCCAAAACAATTACATGCAGAAACCTATTAATTTTAAAACACCTCTTCACAGAAACACATTACTACTGGTTGTAATCATATAGTACTCATTAACGAGTAAATCAGCAGTAAACGTACTTATGCTTACTAATGTTTAACTGCATTTATTCTAGTAATGCATTTATTCTAAAATGGAGATCCAGGTTTCTTCCAGATCTGCTTGTATTAAAGTGACCCATATGTTTAATATACATAAGTATTCACTTGTAGCAACACACACAAACACACACGCGCGCGATATGTAAGCATCTACCAGTAGTAATGTGTGTTTGTATCTAAATAATAATTTTCTTACCATAAACTTAATCCTAGTCTTATACTTAGGAAAACAAAAAGAAAACCTTTTGCTCTTTCAGCTTTGAAATTAAAGCATAAATGTACTTTACAAACACAAGATCATTTTGCTGTCCAATTTTGCCACTCAGTCACAGTTTGAAACAGCTCTGGGCACAAATGAAAGGGACAGATATACGCCAACTGTGACCAGATTTAAAACTACGCAATGAAGGTTTATATTACATTAGGTTACTTTTAACTCTTTCTTCTTAGCACATTTAAGTATGCAGAGTCTGGAACAACACTTAAGGAAGCACTGCAGGGTTCTTTGCCAAAGTAAGTAAAAGCAAAAAAAAAAAACCATAGTAAGGAAAATACAGTGGAAAGAACAAAGTGAGTCTTTAGCGTGGAATGATGTGGCCTTCACAAAACGAGAAAGTGAAAAAAATCCCTGCATTACCCAAGTTACAGGAGCTGTGAAGTATAAAGATAGCTACCAGCAGCACTGAGGAACAAGATGACAAGATACACAAGTGCAATATATATCAGCTGAACCTAGTTTATAGGATGTTAAACATTTACTAGCGAGCCGTTATTAAAAAAAAAAAGATGTAATTTCATTGCTGTGTCAACATCTGCTTTTCTCCTTCACGTTTTTTTCTCAGTGACCTGAGGCGAACCAGCAAGTGGTAGCTCAGTTGGTCTTGGCTGCGGAACTTCAGCTACAGAAGCCACATGAAAGAGGCAACGCTGCCAAAAGGCTTGACTCTGCACAGGCGGTGGCGAGGAAGCTCTAACAAAAGAGAAATCACCGCCTGACCCCGGCCTGAACAATACTCAGTTTATACCACTCTTCAATGCGGGTCTTTTCACTGAAGCACTGCAACAAACAATGGCACAACTCTTCACCCAGAGAGAGCGAGAGAAAGAAAGAGAGAGAGGGAGAGAGAGAGAAAGAGAGAGAGAGAGAGAGAGAGAGTCAGAGAGAGAGAGAGAGAGAGGGAGAGAGAGTCAGAGAGAGAGAGAGAAAGAAAGAGAGAGAGAGAGAGTCAGAGAGAGAGAGAGAGAAAGATAGAGAGAGAGAAAATATGTTTACGATATTTACTTTGTTCTGCCTCTGTGTGCCTCATTGGATGCCTCAAAATTTTCTGCTACTGAGACACTGATTTGATTCTTTGTATTAAAATTCAGAGAAATCAGCTTTGTGAAAGACTATGTAAGTGGTCATAAACCTCCTGGAGAGCAACGTTCCTGCACACTTTACTTCCCTCCCACTGCCTGAACCTTACACATCTGATCCAGCCAAAGAATTCTAACGAAGTTAATTAGCTGGAGCAGGTGTGGCAGATTATGGAGGGAACTACACTCCTCAAGAAAGTTCATCCCCAGAACCTATTTTTTAGATTCTGAGCTGTTTTACTCTGCATGTAACTGCAGGCACTAAAGCAGATTTGAGAAATATGGTACAAAATAGTATAGAATATCGTTGTCACGGCAATACAGAGGAATGAGCAATGAGATACGATTTGCAGCTTTGCAAATGCTTGTCTTGTAACTATAAGTATAAAATATATAAAGCAAATAATAAATAATAAATGGAGTGTGATATTCAAGTGGATACCAGTATTTAAGGAGACAAAGTGTCAAATGTAGAATGTATCTGCTGTACCAGAACAGATCAGTGTATGAGCAGATAGGATAAATAAACGACTAAGTAGTAGCAGCATGTACAGGTATCAAAAAATAGCAGCAATCAGTATCAAGAATATATAATAAGACGCAATAAACAGTATACAGATACAGATAAAATGAATCTTTTCTATCCCAAAGTGGAGAAACTTGTCCATGTACTTTAAAGAGCAGAACTGATTTTTGTAATACAGTCTTTCCTGGATTTGCTCAGAACAGAACATGCTGTTTGTCCACGTGTACAAAATGCAGCACAACTGATCATAAGCAAAGCAAAAGAGAGATTTAAAAAAACTTCCCAAATCATTTTTGTTTTAAACGCTAAACACACAGTTACACAGTATTGAAAAGGTGGTATTTAAAAATAAAATACATTTTTTCCTCATATGTTTTACTGTGAGAATCTCTTAAATCCTCTTACAGAAGCTATGAATGTTAACAGGAGAGATAAACAGAGCAGAAATGGATGGAGACAGAGGCATAGAGCAAACAGACATGGAGACAGAAATGGAGACAAACAGATGTAGAGACTGAAAGGGTGAGGAGACTGAGGGTGATGGAGTGTCCTGGAAAATCCTGTTTTAACAGCTGTTTAGGTGTGCTCCATAGCTGATGTAACTATGAAGTAACAAATCATGCTACACCAGAATGTAGGTCTGTTTTCAAGGTCAAATCTCAGTTCTGAAAGCCAGTGGTGTCACCCCCCTCCCCACACACACACAGCTCTAATTAGCTGAGGTTATCAGGAACATGAGTGTACTGTCGTAACAGAAGATTATAAGGTCATTGTGTGTGTATGTGTGTGTGTGTGTGTGTGTGTGTGTGTTGGAGTCAGGTGACGTCTTAAGCACTGATGTTGAATCAGAGAGATCAGTTGAACCTGATCGGTAATCAGGTTGCAGGCTGATGTAGGTCACATCAACTCTAGCATTACTGCAAAGACCAACCACCTGATGAACAGGATTACAGTAATCCCCCGGTTTTACGCGGATCAGGACTCGCGGATCCAGTCACACGCGGATTTTTTATGAGAACAGAACTCATCGTTTTATGCGGAAATCTCCACAACAACGCGGGACCTGCAAATATTCTGCATATTCTTCGTGACAATATATTTTTTATGCATTTCACTTCTAAATTGTTAACAACAATAATAATAATGATCATTATTATTATAATTATTGCTCTTATTATTATTAACAACAACAACAACAATACATTTTATTTATGAGTGCCTTTCACAACTCTCAAGGGCTCTTGAAGAAGTTATCCAGAAATAAAAAGTTTAAGTTAAATAATAGATTAATGAAATTAAGAAAGGTTTATACAAATAAATTCGATTACAAATAAAGGTTTAGGTCCTTCTTTTAAAAGTAGACAGTGGATTGTTAATTCTTAAAAGTTCTTGCCATAGTAGGGAAGTGAGATGGTGTTTTGCCACAAGAAAAATAGCGAAAATAATAATATATATACTATATAATACTATGTACTGATCTGCTGAATATTTACATTAAATAATAAAGCTTTTAAAAATGCTAAACTAAATCATGCCAGACAGAGCGGAGTCAGTCTCGCCTGCGTTCCCGTAAACTAGCAACGATATATTTAGGGTTTACACTATAAAAATAGGTTTTGGGATTTTTTTTTTTACCAAAACACAACGCGTTTTTTAATTATACGCGGGTGCTCTTGGAACGTAATCCCCACAAAGAGCGGAGGATTACTGTATACCAAACTATTGACACAAGAATTAACTGTGGGGAACTTAAGTGCATATGTGTGTCCTGTTTTCTAACAAATCACTTGATAAGATGACATGATGTGACATTGCAAGGAAAAAAAGCTCAGTTGCAAATTTCCTTACTCCGGATGTAGTACTTACAGTAGATATGAAATTCTGGCTTCTACACCCATACACTGCTGGGTGTGTGGGAGCCACTTGACACACAGCCAAAGAACCTTGATCATTCAATCTGATTGAGAAAGGCCTGTTGGGTTTTTTCCAACAAAGCAGGAGCACAACAGATCAACAAAACAAGTGTAATCAGTGGTGCTCTTGCTTTCTTGGCATGAAGATCTGCAACCACACCACTACCCGAAATTTTTCAAATTTCAAGTTCTCTCAATGTATTTAGTATTAGTAAGCTGTGCCCTGTAGAGAAAGTAGAGAGAGTTTTTCAATGTTTCTTTTGTGTACGAGTCTTTGCACGCTGTTAATGCTAACCGCTAATGCTAACAGTGTTTCTCTCTTCCTCTCACACACCCACTCATTCACACACCCACAAATAAACCAATTTTGACTTTTTAATTTCACCGAAGTAATGCAAGCACATTTAATATGGACAAAAGTAATGGGACGGCCGAGCATTACACTAACGGGGACTTTTAATTAAACTGCATTCAGTTACATAGACTTTCATATGGAGCTGGTCAATCTTTGCAGTTGCTATAATGGTTCTGCTCTCTGTGCTCTGGAATCAGAGGGAAACCTTTTTTTTATTCTATACAAACTAGATAAATCATGAATGCCTGTACAGGCAAATAGCTTTAGATTTGTATTCGATTTGATTACATTAATGTTTAAGTTGAGATTTAGAAATATTTGAACTGTCACTGTGTTAAAGGGAAGACTGCTGTTTAAAGCATTTGTAAACCAAATGTTACTGCACTTTTGATCATATAGTAGCACATTATATACTATATTTATATATATATATATACACTATATAAGCTGCAGACAGTTGAATACTAAAAGCAGAATATGGTTTGCTCTGAGACTGCAGATTACAGCCTAACTGAAAAAAGCTTGATGTTTGTATTTCATTTGCGTTGCACATTTACACACATTGAGAGGTTCACACCAAATTGCCCCTATAAAACACACCTTTGGGATTGTGTAAGAAAAGTAACGCCAGCAGTATAAGAGTTCGGCCAGCTTCTGTTACTAAGCTTCTTGTGCGAACATGGAAAATCTACAGGCTTTTCCCTTTAGATGCTTTACATTTTTATTACCGCCATGCAGTGACCTAGTTTTTTTCCTTTCTGTTTTATGCACAGGCGTCACTTACCAAAAAAAACCTTGTTGGGTGTGTAGTGTTCACAGACCACTGACGTCCATTTTGTGCATGACACTCTTAGGTCTTTCCTTTAATTCTGTCTGTAGGATGGGTGGTGCTTTGCAAGGCAGCCCTTTCACACATCTCAGGCTCCCAGCAGTCTCATTACATACAGGATCACCAATCACCAATGTATAACAAGTGCAAATGATTCCATGTGATCAGGGTAGTGATCAGTATACTGGTGGTGCTAAATGCTGAGTGTTGTAAACATATGCTGCGTGGTATATATATAGAGAAAACAGCAACATGCGTTTTTCACAGGTAGAACACGATGTTTGTAACTCTCTTGTGCCTCTCTTGCCATGTGTCAAATGCAGTAACACATGGCTAATCAAGAAACAATGCCTGTCAAATTAGTCACTTATGGTTCCCCGAAACAGGGGAACTACTGTCAATGCCGTCAAAGTAAACCTGGACTTTACACTCCTACTTAAAAAACAAATACTACAAACTGTACTGAAGTACAAAGCCATTCCATTGACCAGTTACTTACATAGACCACTGTATATTTTTGTGTGTGGATTTGTGCATTTGCAAATATATCTTTATTTGCGCATAGTCACCATGATCAGAAAACCCTACATTTTTAGTGCCAAACATATGTGAACATTTTATAATAGACAAAAAGAAATGGTCCAAACCTACTTAATAAAATCACATGCAATTAACACAATGCTTAAAAAAAACACCACCAAAATACACACACTATTTTCACCCTCAATAAAGTTTTAGAGAAGTGAAAAAAGAGGAATGAGGTTATAATGCATTTACATGTGCACGCATATGTGCATGAGTGTCTCACCTCCGCGAACTCCCTCCAGTGGGTAAAAGAAGGCCACTAGCAGGTTCATAAGCACAGCCAGGTTAAAGGAGATGCTGCTCCAGAAGGACATGTTTCTCGAACACCAGTACAGAATAGGCTGAGCTGCAGAGTGGAGAGGAATATAGAAAATATACACTATTTCCAGGCATAATATACAAATAGGACTAGACGTTAACTTTAGCCATGCAAACCTTATCACACACAAAAATACATTTTCAAGATCTGTGGACTTTCAACAAAGACATAAATTATAAATTACACCTTTCATGTCTACACACAAGTATGGTGGGCCCCCCAGTGAGCTGGTATGATTTGGGTACATGTCTGTGTGTACTGCATAGGATTTAGAGCTGCTAGAATTTTTGTTGTGTCCACTCACTAATCTTCTTTTTGCAGATGTAAAGTTACTGATGATAGTTAATTTGATGTTGCACACTAGGTGTTAGCCATTCTGTACTTCATCAGAACTGTGTTAGCAAAAGCATTTCCAGCCCACCAGTAACTTTTTGTCATTCCAGCAGCAGTGTGTGATCCATTCTATATCTGTTCACTGGTTGTCGTGTGGGGATCTTGAGCATTAATAAACCAGAAAATCAAGCTAACAAATGATACAGAGAGACAGAGGGCCTATGGTCTGTAACCATTAACTAACCGCCCCTACACTATACAGACAAAAGTATTGGGACACCTGACCATTACACCAACAGGTCTTTATCCAGCCATGTCTTTATGGAGCTTGCTTTGTGGACTGTGACACAGAACAGTTGTGTCCCCATACTTCCTATAATACAGATTAAATGCTGAGGGGGTCTAAACACCTGAAGTGTAGACACAAGACAGGCATATTAAATTTGATGTACATCTTCATGGAAAGATTTACTCTTAATTCAACTATACAAACCTGCACACAAAATGCATGACAGTGCAGCACATCTAGGTAAATCCACCACACTCAAACAGCAAATCAACAGTTCTGAACACCAATGCATGAACAAACTATGCTTAAAGTATATGATGGCCCTGTTGTTAAACCCTGTGCTCGCCTACAGCCTTATCTGTGACATAAATGCTGATAAGGAAAACTGTTTAATTGTTTACTTATCCAATTATTTTGTTGTTTTTTTGGTTTGTTTTCTGTATTAAATACAGCCAATAAGTGGCACACTGTACAAAGTCAACAACTTGTTGGGGTTGCCCACAATCATTTAAACTGTTAAGTAAAAGGTTGAGAAATTTGGTGCACTGACTGGAGACAGTCCCCTGATTATTTTCCTCAAGTTTCATATCGGCATCATGAGCACTTGGAGGTGTGTTTGGCCATGTAATTTTGAATTGTCCAATTTTCAAAAAAAGTCCACCATATTGGATTATCCGCTTCACAGTATTTTATGACAAAGTCCTAAAAAGTCTTTTTCTTTCATTTTAATTTTAATTTTCAAAAGCATTCGTCTGTCACAGACCACTGAAATTAGGGACCAAAAAGTTAAAAAGGAGGTCATAACTCAGCAAGGGTTTGATGTATTAATATATTTGGTACCAGCATTTAGGACCCTGTTCTGAGTTAACATTAGCAATGCAGCACCATTTGACCACTAGAGGCGCTGCAATAAAAAGTGTTATGCCTCATAACCTTTGACGAGTCTGTGTTCAGAAAGCAATTTTATGTAGAGAGATCCCATAACAGATGAAAAGGGTTCGTCCATCACTGCCAATTAAATTTGGTGACAAAGGAGCCATAAGTTTGCAATGGTTTTGTGTATTCTAATCAACTTGGATACCTGGACTCAGGACCCCATTCTGGGGAAAGACAAAAAAGTCTGTGTCATTTGACCCTTGGTGGGCATTAAAATAACCAAAAATATGTCTTGGCTGATATCTCTTGATGTTTTTGCTTTAAATACGATTTTTGCTTGAAAAAGTAATTTCTGTGTCGTGATGTATCTTAAGAGATCCCAAGACAGAGACTGCAGCATTTGTCCATTACAGGCAATTAAAACTAATGGCAAAGACGTCTGACATCTATGGTGACTATGTGTTAGTTCTGCCCAATCATTGGCCAAGCAACACAAAAACACCAATTACAGCATTGCTTTCAACATATAACATATTCACCTGGACCCCACATTGCTGCTTGCAGCTATATTTGGATATAGATTTATATATAGATTTCTTCTATACCTATCAATAAATTAATGAGAATATTTCCGATTAATGATTAATAATAAAGTGATTCATGTTAAAACAAAATGTTAGCTGGATCTGTACTAAAAGTGCGACTGTGAGACAGGATTTGCCATCTCTATAGGATAAATGCTAGTGATTTTCTCAGCTTCTGATGCATCTCATATTATTTTCTTGCAAAAAAAGTGAATTAATGTCATCCATATATCCATACAGCAGTAGTGAGCAGTTTCCATGGCAATGCAGTCACTGCTTATAAGGCAGCACATTTTCAAAATGCCCTGGGTTTATTTTCAGCAAGCAGATGCAGACAGGTAGTGGGTAATTAAAAAGTACAGCATGACGCAGTCTAACGTGAACCAGGTAAAGGTCCATGGCAACCTTCAAGGCTTCCAATCAGAGAAACGTTTTTGAGTATCAAGAACTAACACATTCAACCCAACCTATTTAACCTTAGTTTCAATCTAGTGGTTAAGGTTCTATGTTTAAAAAAACCGTTTGAATTAAATATCTTAACCTGCCAGACTTTGGGGCGCCATCTTGTTCTTTGCTTATAACTCATACTTTAATCTTTTTATTTGTGCTTGAACTATCTCCAGACGCCTGAGGGTGGGCTCATTCAAATCCTGCACTATTGGCTAGGGCACAGAAACTGACATTAATATACACCACTCAAAATATGTAACTTATAATTTCCTTCCATATATGGAACCGGACCCCCCTGGGGAGGGGGGGGGGGTACACTGGTTTTTAAGGAACGAATTAAACTGTTTAAAAAGTTCGGAAAAGGTTTCAATCCAAAAGTAGGTTTGAATTAGCAAGTAGTGGGTCAATTCATTATGCAACACTGTGAGAACTGCACAAATTAACCACCACTGTCATGGATTTCATGAACAGAAAGTGGGAAAAAGAGAGGTTCGTCACACCATGTCCAATAAATTGTTGACATTGACTGCAGGCCCTCCCAACCCTAAACCCCATTCGACTTCTGCCGTTTGGGATATTTTAACGTTTGGTTGGTTTTCAATTCAAAAGAGGAACCGAAGGAGGGAACTTCAAATACGCAGAAACCACTGTACTCATGACTTGTGGTTGGAGTCAACGAACACAGCCTAGGCCCTGAGATTCAAACTGTAAAACAGACTGCTGTCGTGTGTAGGAGATATTAAACTCATAACAGATTATTCTCAAACTGGGCAAAGGCAAGATCATGACCCCTGATCATTAGATAAGACATTCAACTACAAACCTAACCAAATGTAAATGATTGGATGGCTTCTGTATTTATTTACTTGTGATATTTCAGACTTATATTCGGACACATATGTCTGTCCTGACTTTTTTTACTGTCTCCTTGAAGACAGATGGCCAATATATGTTTTAATTTCAGAATAATTGGTCTGTTTGAGATTATTACCTGGCTCTTTTCCATTTCAACCTTCTTGTTAGTCTCGTCCACCATCCCCATTTCCTAGAAACATAGTTCTCACAAAGCCACCTGCTTTCTTCGCAGCAATCTGTCTCATAACTCAATCTGTCTACCTCCTAGTTTCCACCTCTTACAGGTGAATCAAAAGCTTTTATCACTTACCTTTATTTCCCCCATGCACCTCCCTCTCATCCTCATCTCTCTCTAACATTCCTCCATCTCTTTAACTTGCTCCCTGTTCCTCTGTTGCTCATCTATCATTCTTCTCTCCTTACTAAGGAAGAAACTTTTATCCTTTAAAGGAGTACTCCAGTATTTCTCAACCTCATCTCTGTGAACAAGTCTATTACTAAACCATTAACACAAAACAAACCTACAATAAAAGATTAATAAGCATTATCTTATAGCTTTAACTTAATTACTAATTAAAGTGTTTACACACCCTCCCCTCTTCCCAGGCTCATGGGGATCAGGAGGAACCACCCTGGCCAGCTTTAAAGCTTTGAGAATGGACTTCACCTGGGGAACACCCAGAGCTTCAGGCAGGGAGAAAGTGTGTAAAGCACATTACTTAGATGAGAGAGGAAGGGAGAGGAGCCACGCACAGGGCACGGAGTTTGCGTTACCAGTGGCCTCTTGAGTACCTCGCAGTTTCTTCTGCCAGTTCATCTCATTAAAGAGGTCCTCTGAGCGAAGGAAGAAGTCGTTGATTTTACTGCCCTGTTCGTCCCGTTCGGTGGTGTAATACACACGCAGCTTGGACTCCTGTGTGAGGAACTCACAGATGTTGGGCACGGGGAAGACAATCTGCTCCATGGTGCGGTCCAGACGGACAATCTGAGCAAAACCACAAGCACACGTTACTCCCTGTAACACCTTGTGCCTTCCCTCTAACACTCTGTCATAGCCTTCAACATTTATCTTGTCATTTCCTATAACTCCTCTGCCATACAACACCCTGTAAAAAACAAAATAGTAACAGCACATGACAATCTTTTAGCTGTGCACTCAAATTTTATATTTCACAGTAATAATCCAACTAACACATTGTTGCCCAGCACGTCCCACAGACGCTCGATCAGATTCAGATCTGGAGGATTTAGAAGCCAAATCAAAACCTTGAACTCTTTGTGATGTTCCTCAAACCATTCCTGAGCAGTGTTTGCAGTAAGGGGGGGCTCATCCTGCTGAAAGAGGACCCTGCCATTATGGAACATCACTGCTATGAAGACGTGTACTTGCTCTGCAACGTTTGGGTAGGTGGTCAGCGTTAAAGTTACATCCATATATATGTCAGAACCTAAAGTTGATTTAGTGATTCAGAGCAGACCCCCTTCTTTCTTTGCTCCATGGTGCAGTTCTAGTGAATTTGGGCCACACAAGCTTAGCCTCCACTCCCCATACATATCAATGAGCTTTTGGAGCCCATAACTTTGTCTCTGATTCACCAGTTGTTCTTCTTTGGACCTTTTTTGATAGGTATTTCTCACAGCATGCTGTGAACACCCTGCAAGTTGTTCTGACCCAGTCATCTGCTCACAGTTTGGTCCTGGGCAAAGTGGCTCGAATTGCTTGCACGATTTTTATGCTTCCAACACATCAACACAAAAACTGACTGTTTACTTGCTACATGATATTCAACCCCTTTAGCCACTGTAAACAAGATCATCAGTGTTATTCACTTTGCCTGTGGTTGTGGCTGGTCAGTGTATTGTTCTTGAGTATTAATACAACACACAAATGAAAAATGGTCATCAACCTTTAGAAATCAGGGAATAACTACAAAAATAGCTTCACACCTGAAAATACCCACGTTCACCTCGAGCAAGGCAGTAATTAAAACGTTTCAAACTGCAATAAGTTTTCCTGTAAAAGGAGACAAGCTTGTTTTGCACCCACAAACAGTGAAGAGGAAACTTTCTCCAAGTTGAGTCTTCTACAGTTGCCTCTTTTGTGACAAAAGAAAGCCCCTACTGAGTCATACTACAAACAAAATGTTTGGTATTTGCAAAACTACACTGTTAATCACTACAACTTTCCAACAACTGCATTGAGATGAGACAAAACAGGACTTCTTTTAACTAAATAGTGAAGGAGGAGGTTTGATATTAATAGTGTATAACAGATATATGTGACATCAGAGTCCCCATCAAACAATAGGGGACTTTACATATTCCGAAAGGTCAGGACTAGGTCATGGCTGGCTCACAAAAATAAGCATAGCTCAACAACAAGTGCTTTTGCAGCAAGTCTGCGAAAATTCCTAAATGCAAATAACTGACGTTATTCAGAAAATTCTTTTTATTATTATTATTATTTCAAAATATCTCTTCTTTTTATTACTTTACCTTGCTGGAATGATAATGATTTCTGCGCAAGACCAAGCCAGCAAACAATACCCTCATTCTTTTCATAGCTGGGAGGGCAGTGTAGCTCACATGAGCATGAGCAGTCAACAGTCTATATATAAAAATAAATGTGTTGCTGAGCTGGGCTTAATTTGTAGTCTATACATTAGTTGGTATTTCATCTGCTAACACATCTAATTCGACTTGTGACTGGCTTGGTAACTGATGAAAAAGGGAGGTGGGGACTAAACTAACCTGTGCTTTGGAGTGGACTCAAGCTCAACCCTGCAGAAGCTAAAGCCTGAGGCCCCCAGACCCCAGCAGCAGTAGTGTGTTCTCATCCCTTTAATACAAACTCTGTTTGCTTTTACACTCTGTCACGTCACCACATGCAAACACTGAGAGGCAAACGAGCCAAAAATATTTTCATTTGTAAAGCAGTTATTAAACAATAACGTGGTCCAGACCAGCAAGTTACTGATTGTCTCAGATCAGTAAGCATGCTTAGCTGATGGATGTCCCCTTTAGTAGATGGATGTGCTGTTCTACAGTGGCACAGGAATATTACCCTAAGGAGGGGAGTTTCGAAAACAGCAACCAGAGGCAGGAAGTACACACCTCGATTTGAGCAGTATGTTTGGCATAGAACTCCAGTGCTTCGTCGCCCTCGCCGTACGTGCCTCCGGCCTTCAGCATGGCCTGCAGCTCCTTGTTATGTCTGGCCAGCTGTTAGCGTGTGGGGAGAGAGGTGAGAAGGTGTGCGTAAGAATGTGAGGCTGGGATACCCAGCACGTAACACTAGGGAGCCAGCTTTAATTATACTGTCTCCTGAGAAATGTCACACTGCACTGACGAATGAGCACAGAACCACAGGTGCCAAAAGCACGCACGCACACACGCACGCACACACACACACACACACACACACACACACACACACACACACACACACACACACACACAC
>JBBPDC010000135.1:14233789-14244159 GCA_037974485.1 Hemigrammopetersius urotaenia
GAGAGAGAGAGAGGGAGAGAGAGAGAGAGAGAGAGAGAGAGAGAGAGAGAGAGAGAGAGAGAGAGAGAGAGAGAGAGTGTGAGTATGTGAAGTAGACAGCAAGTACCCTTAGAAAGCACAAATGGATCAGGGTTGAGCAGAAATCCTCTTACAGACAAAAAGATCAAGCAAAGGGCTGTAATTCCCCTTGCAACCTTAGAGAGACACACCTCTCTCTCCCTCTCGCACACACACAGACACACACAATCACACCCTCACACCCCACAGTCATGCACGCACAAACGCATGCCTTCTCATGTGGCTTTTGACATCCGTCCCTAACAAACCCCACTGATGACTGTGCACACATGTCAGAGGCTGTTAAACTACAATAGGCCTCCAAATTTAAACACACACAGCCCCACACATACACACACGCTAGCTGGAGCTCCTGCAGACTCCTGCAGAATTCATTGATCTGAAGGGCTGTCACCATCAGAAATCTTTATTTTTATAAAAATAATAATAAAAATAAAAATTATTTAACTGAACAATCACAATATGCAGTGTCTTTACAAGACTCCAAAATATATTGGGAAAAGGTAAACAAAAGAAAAAACACAATACAGGAAAGATGTGCACAATCAGGTCCTCCAGCAGTCAGAGAAGGAGAAGAATTTAATATGTACATCATCATCTATTCCAGCCTAACTTTTCACAGCTTTTTCATCCAATATAATAATTACAATAAAAAGTATAACAGTATAATCAACATAATCCAGTCATTTCTGTCCACTCTACTCTCACAATGTCTCTTTCCCTGTTTGTTCCTCTGTCCTTTTTTCTCATTGAGTCTCTCTCCCTCACCGTGTCCCCTCCCTTGCATGCTCTCTCTCTCTCCCTGCCCTGGTTCCGGCAGTGAGCAGCGACCCAGTTCAAGCTTGTGTGCATTTGGCGTAGGTGCAGCGTTGTCTGTGTGTGTGTGTGTGTGTGTGTGTGTGTGTGTGTGTCCTCTGTGCCAGGCCTGGCTTATGTAACAGGCACTCATGTGAGCAGCTTTGTGTGAGAGCCTGCTGGAAGTCGGGGGAGCATCAGGTAGAATGGCTATGCAAATAACAAGCCTATTACGCAACAGGATCTGTTTATGCAAGCAAGCAAGCGCGTGCACACACACACACACACACACACACACACGTGCATAGCCATGATCCAAAAGACACAAAACAATAAACCTTGTCAATTGATGAAATGTATGCCCTACAAATCTTTTCCACCAGCACCTTCCAAATCCCGTCTGCCTGCATACAACCTGCTGTGAGGTTAGCGGATTGCTAGGTTGCCACAGCAACAGGGGGGGTGAGGTTGAGTGGTGCAGACAGTGACGTAAGGAGCTGCTCAGTGCTGGAGCAATCCCAGAAGACGATTAGTGCACTCTCCTGCTTTCAATATAGTCATTCACTTAAGTGACACTGCCTTTACACTCATATGTGCAATTTCCTCTCTACGTCTCACTCTCTAGGCCAGAATAGTGCAGGTATAGAGAAATCCAGATTCCAGCACAGTTTGGGGATTCTTTTACTCACATATCTATTCAGCGTTAATTAGCTGGTTAAGTAGGAAAACTAGAAATCCCAAAATTGTCATAGACTGGAGTTGACCGGTCCACTCTGCAGCTACACATGATTTTGTTGGAACTGCTTTTCCAGGGCAACTACTTCAAGCTTTGATATGGATGTCATCTATGCAAGTTCAACCCAAGACTGCCACTATTACTGTACTTAAATTAGTAGGTTTAAAAAAAAAAACCCAATTTGAATGATAAACAGAGAATTTGCAGGTGGTTATGAAGCTGTTTGACAGATTGAAGATTCTCCAAAAAGGCATGTTTTCAACACTCAAGTGACACTCTTTTGTATGCATCACTGAACAAGAAGAAATAGTGATGTATGTTTGACAGAGCAAAACTCATAAATAGGCTTTACTGAAGGATTCACTCTACAACTAGAACAAATCAACTACACAACAAGCCACTCAATTGTCTGTTGCAAGCCTCTGTGTTCAAGGAATCTGGACCAAACAGTCAAAAACCCTGTGTGGGAGGTGAGCATCACCACTAATTATTTTCCACTTAACTCTCTAGTGTCCCTGAACAGGCCTGCAGGTCCAGACCACAGCCTACACACTCATGACCAAGCACATGATCTCTAACCAATTCGAACCAATCAATCTGATCCAGTCATGTGATCCACTCAAATAGAGACCTTCTTTGACTCCTTTCTTTGTTTATCCTCAAATGTGGCAATATATTGGTGATATATCAGGCCTAGAAGTTGCAGAGGGAGAATATTTACTGCACAGGCAGTAAAAGGTTACATATTCTACATTATACTGTACTAAACACATTACAATCAAATTAAGAATAACATGAACAATGCTGTAGAATGAAATGGAAAGGGGCACAGAACACAAAGGAAAATAAAGAACAGAAAGTTGTAGAGGCAGAATGAAACTTTCTCACCTGTATGACTGTGTTTCCTCCTTCGAGCAAAGCGATGGCCAGCAAGATGCTTTCCTGGAAGATACGGTCACTGGTGGCATTCATGATCAAGTCTATGACCAGGTCAGAGGCACCTTCCTTATCCAGGTGGCACTGCACTTCGGCCAGGCTCATCTCACCACGCGTGCTCCCTGAGCCTCCAGCTGCTGCTGTGGATGGAGGCAGAAGATGAAGGGCAGATAAGTGGTAAAAACATGGTAGAGTTTGTTATCACACTGAGCTAAAAGCTATATGTTTTCTCCAATTGTACGTTGCTTTGGATAAAAGTGCCAAATAAATGTAATGTGGACAAAGAAATGCATAAACAGGGCCAGCTACAAAAAGAGAGAGAGAGAAAGAGAGAGTGTCATTCAGACAGGCAGATAGAGAGAGAAAAAAATAAAGAAAGAAAGAAAGGAAGAGGTCATTTGAAATAGCATTTCAGATATGTAGCATTTGGTTTGAACCAAAACCACTTTATTTCAACATTCAACATCATTAAGTTAATTTTGTTCCTTTCTTGACAAACATACAGACTTTAAAGCACTTCCTTCCGCAGGTGTGTCTGCAGGCCATTCCCACAGGAAGCGTGGGCACTCTGTACTGTTGCCTGGCAACAGTAGAGACGGCACTGACTATGTGGGACATGCGGCACATAACTAAGGGTGACAAGGGTAGGAACGGACAGAAATAGAGGGACAAGCATATGGACAGAGGCAAGGTGAGGAGGTGAGATTTACTAAAGAGACAGATGAACAGACACTCAACAGAATGGATGGATTAAGTTATGGAGAGAGGCAGAGGGATAATGAGAAAGAAGTAATGAGGAACAGAAGGTGGGATGAGCAGTTGCCTTTCCGTAAACCAGTCTACCAGCTATTACCTGTGCTTGGAAGGACAAGATTTGAGTACATAAATATGTACACACACACACACACACACACACACACACACACACACACACACACACACACACACACACACACACACACATATATAGGAGTGTAGAAATAACGGCTTAAATTTGATCAATTAATCACAGAAAATATAACGTGTTAAAAAAATTTAGCCTGATTTATTGCACCAAAAGCTGGAAGCACGACACGATCTGAAGTAGCCTGCGTCCTGCTTACAGGGTATCGTGAGTCAATAGATTTGCTACGGTACCATTTTTCGACAAGGCAGCACCAGAACTATTATATCAGGACGTGAGGTATGAATGAAACATACCAGGTGTAGCGAACCCCCACATTAAAATACTTCTGACAACCGTGCTTGTGTGTACATTGTCTTAAACTGCACCTTATTGATGGACTTTGATCTATAATTGTTCTTGCTGAAGTTTTTCCCTCAGCATATTAGGTCATATTTGTGATTGCTGTAATAGAGGTAGCTTCAGGGGCCCCATATACATGTGCTTTATGTTGTACGTACATTCCATGATTGTCTATACTTCTATCAACAACAAACTCACACACACACATACCTGCAGGAGCTTTGCTCTGTCCCCCAGGACCAAGTGGTCCATTACTGAAGCTGGTCAGGCTGTCTCTCCGGCCTCCTGGCTTGAAGTTGCCATAGTAACGGTTGACTAGGATCTGCCTTAAAGCTTCACCCTGGTAACGCGAAAGGAGGCGGAGTCAAAGAATTACCAGAGTGTGACATCACTTCTCAGACTCATCCAAGACCATCACCATTTCACTTTAAAATACACAAAATAAAACAAACAAAAAAAACTTTTTAAAGAACTGGCTTAAAACACTTAGAACGGGCATCTTATGTTATCTGATCATGTTAACTTATCTAATCATGTCACTGAACCATTCTAACAAATGCAGGTAAAAGAAGAGCTCAGAGAAAAATTCAGCTCCGCATATGATTATTATATGCTAATTATACCAATTATCATGCGATATAGAACTAGCTTCATCACAAAAACTGGACGTGCAGAAAAAACTAAACACAGATTTGAAATCAGCATGAACACAACAAAACCCACAGAAACTTCACTGACCTGTTATTTGATCCCCTGCTAAGTTTACTGACTTACAAAAAATAGAGTCTTATTTATGAGGTAGTTTCATTTTTATGGAGAGAGACATGTTACATAAAAGATCTAAATTGATTTGTATTTCACTGATTGGAAGTATTTGATACCCAAGCAAAACATGGTACAGGGTGTAGAACCCAAGCACAGCAGTGACGTTTCTTGTAATCGGTCACCAGAATTGCACACATCTCAGGATGGTTCTGGTCCACTCTGGTGACTCGAACCTTCAGCTCTTCCACAGATTTTCTATAGGATTGAGGTCTGGAGACTGGCTAGGCCACTCCAGGACCTTAATGTGCTTCTTTTTGTATGTTTTGAGTCAAAATCATGCTGGAAGACCCAAAACCCATCTTCAGCATTCTCAAAATTATTTAGATGTTCACTAGCAAACTTAAGGCTGTACATGTGCCTTCTGGATCAGGGGGACCTAGCGGGCACTGCAAGATTTCAATCTATTATGATGAAGTGAGTTACCAAAGGAGTACTTAGTGACTGTGGTCCCAACTGCCCTCAAATCATTAACAAGCTCCTCCCATGTAGTTCTGGGCTGATCCCTCACCTTTCTCATTATCGTCCACCCTATGAGGCAAGATACTGCATGGAGCTCCAGACTGAGGGCAGCTGATGGTCATTTTATATTTCTTCCATTTCCAAATAATCGCACCAACAGTTGTCACCTTCTCACCAAGCTTCTTGCTGATGGTCTTGTAACCCATTCCAGCCTTGTGCAGGTCTTGCCCGTGGGGGTGGAGAGGTTGGAATGGGAGAAACTGATTCCGTGGACCAGTGTGCTTTATACACATGATAAGATCAGGAGTTTCTGTAATTGATAGATTGATTGTAATCTGTGTGCAACATGGACACACAGCCACTCTGTTTGTCCATGTTTCACTTAATGACATGCAAAACAATTTAGACCTTTTGTGTAACATAACGTAGACTGTTCATTTTTTTGTAACTTAGCAGGGGATCAAATAGTTATTTCCCGCACTGTACCATTTCTACAAATCTAAATCAGACTGAGCGCCTGTGAGATATGCTGCACAAACTATTCTGATCCACGGAGGCCCCACCTCGCAGACTTTGATCTGCAACAAACATCTTTGAGCAGAGACCACAGCACACGTAGTCCACACACCAAAGCTGTTATGGCAGCACGAGGGGGACCTACACAATGTATTCAGGTCATTTTAATGGTCTGGCTGAACACCAGAGTAAAGATCCAGAGCACTCCACATGTGAATTCTTAAGGGGCATCTTCCTTTTTTACTTTGGGGGTGGTCTTGCACTCAAACCTCACACAACAAATCTGAAAACAAAAACGTATCACTTTCCATCATGGTTAAGATCATTTTAGTGGTGCCGGAAGAAAACATGGTTTAATCTCAAAATCAGTGGTGAAAAGATCACTATATTACAACCTCACACCCTAAAGCAGCAGTTACTATGTATTGCATCTCAAAAACGTCTGAAATGCTATAAAACCCTATACATTTCCGATGTTTAAATCAATTTCAAGGTCAAACCGGCATTAGTCAACAAAAAACTGACAATCAATGTGGAACATCTAATAATGCTGGAAAAATACACATAACTTTCACGTAGGGAAAAAAGGGTATGCAGAATGGGCATTTCCCTAATGGTAGCATTCATTTGGGTAGTGAGGGGGCAGTTAGTAGAGGCAGCAGCGTGTGCAGGTGTGCGAATGGGTGCATGCTGCTGGAGCAGGGGCTGCACTCTCAGGTTGTGGCTTCGGGCTGTGAAGCTACCTACCCGCTTCTGATCCTCCAGTTGCTTCTGGGGCTGGTTGGGATCAAGATCCTGAGAGCAAGGCGAATTAGCAGGAAGCCAAAAGTAGGAGGAAGGAGGCAAGAGGAGGAGGAGGATTTGGGGGGGGGAGTATCCAGGAGAACAGAAAAGAAAGGTGGGATTAATCTGGTGCACATTAGTCATTTTCATGACATGCAAGGAAATGTGGGACAGATTACAACATGCAGTTAAATGAAGGACATGGGGTACGTTTGTGTGTGGGAAATAGAAGGGAGCCGAAAATGAAACATAACCGTGCGTTTAAGACTAAACAAGCACTGGTTTCTGGCTAAACTGGGGTAGAGGGTAGAAGAATATTTATTTTCCTAAGTTTATGGTTTAAAGCACACCAGTAAACAAACACTGATCAGTGTCTTGTATCCTCTGTGTGTGTGTGTGACTATGGTATCATTTTATAAGGGTGGACTGGCCATGCGCTCTCTGGTTCCCGTGGAGCAGCGCAGGGCATAGTGAAACCATGTTAATTACATAAGAGCAGCCCAGGCTGCCAGGGCGAAGAAAAGCCAGCCAGGAATGAGTGAAGAGGGGAAAGGAAAAAAAAGAGAAACAAAAAAGGAGGGGAAAAAATGCTTTATTCAGATTACATAATAGACCCTTTGCACCAGTGACACAGAGCACAGCCCATGCCCCCATCTGCCATGGAAAATCACCCAGACACACACACACACACACACAATTGCAAGCACTCAGACACAACACACACATACAAAACATGCCATCCATCTGCCCTCAAATCCTTCACCTCAAGAAAGGGGCAATTATGCGAATATGGGAATAATATTGCTCCAAAAAAGAGGGCACGGACGGATGTGTGAACTGAGCCCAGAGACCAGAAAGAGGTCATGGCACAATTACTAGCAATGAGCAGATCCACCCTGGAACTGTGTGTATCTGTCCACTGATGGGGCTCTTTGCCGCTGTGTTTGTATGTGTGTGCTTGGTGCATTTCCATGGTCAGGCATGGCTTTGTTAGGGCTTAGTGGGTGAACATGTTTCTGTATTTATACACTAAAGACTTTTTGTACATCTTCCTCCAAGACATGGGAACCTCCACTACATTTTATCAAACCACAACATTTTTAGGTGCCTCAGCAAGCTTGGAGCTTGCTAGACAATGCTAGACAACAGATGCCCATGCTAACAGGCACGTCACACTGGGAGATGGGGGGAGAGAAAGGGTCACATATTTATAGAGGGAGTGAAGTCAGTTATGTTCTCTTGGACTTCAGGCCATGGATTTCTGGACATCAGTATTGCTGCGGTATCAGTTGAGTTTGAACTGTGGCCATGGATTTCTGGACATCAGTATTGCTGTGGTATCAGTTGAGTTTGAACTGTGGCTTTTCTGCATTTGAGTTGTGTGTAGTTTGTATGGGCAAGCGAATGTCTGAGAGACTGTGTGTGAATTTTTGTGTATGTGTATTGTAGCCATGCACAGTACTGTGCAGTGGTCTTGAGCCACGCCTCATTTCCTCATATTTTTCTTGCAAAGATCCAGACATTCTCACAATTTTAATGTAGTCTTGAGGAACAATTCTTCAGGTTTCCTGAAGGAATTTCAAGTTCTCTGATTTCCAGTCCAGATCCTGAACCTGACCAGTTTCAGAGGAATGTTTTTTGTTTGTTAAGCCACATAGTGACATACATATGAATCACTGAAGTATAACAAAGCACATCTAACTTATGAAGACACAGGTGATTCCAGATGATCAGGTTAGGCTGTTGCAGTAAAACATTTGCTCCCATTTCTTTCATTTAATATACTCAACATACCAAAGATAAGAAAAAGAAAGAAAACAGTACTTCAGCATCAGCAAGGTGATTCAAAATAAAATATAAAGTAATGAGGGCTGGCTCAAGACTGTTGGAACAGGTAGGCTCAGCTGAACAGGTAGGAATGGCTCTAATTGGGCCGTACAGGGCTGTATGGGTGTGTTTCTTGTTGGTGCAAGCAGCAATAGCTTTGATAGGGGTCTGCAGAAAAAATGAAATGCGTCTACACACAGGACCTACAGTACTGATCAGCTACTCTCTACAACAACCCATATTCCAGCAGTGCACCTGTGCAAACCACACAGACACGAATATGGGTGTTGAACACACCTCAGCGAGGCCCTCTGGCTCAGGAGGAGGAGGGACCAGCTAATGGAGACAAAAGAGCTGTGGGTTAGTCAGTGCACATAGAATCACCTTCACCTTCAATAAACTACCTAACCAGCTCTGATCTGGCAATCATGGTGAGTGTGTGTATTGGGACTGCACAATATATCAGCTGCTAATTGTGATATCTGTCTCTGCAGAAGGCTGCAATATGCAAATGAGTCTCTAACCAATTACAGTGTTTGACAATATGACCAATCACTGCTCCAGGTGAGTTACTGGGCATTCTGATGAATCTAGGTCTTCATGTAATCCAACAAAACTCTCATTATTTTAATCTTTAACGGTTAAAGGTGTTAGTATGAATAGGCAGCGCTAAACTGCTCTAGTCAGAATTTGGATACAATAATCGCAATATTCTGTCCATATCATGTAGCTCTAGTGTGCATGAGAGACTTTGGGCCTCTTGTTTTTACAAGGATAAAGAATGTGCACTTTTAACTGAAATTGGCATAAACTGACAAAAACATACATAATCCCATATTACAAGTGTCAGAGGTGAAATGATATCAAACGTGCCTTAGGCAGGTTTTAAGAATCCTTATAAAGGTTTCTGTAGGTTCATATCAGTATATCAGCTGTCATGAATGGTTCAAAGTGGTGTCTATATCCCATTTTACCATATGATGCACCATTTAAGTATTTAAAATATCCAAAGCCTGGTGTGGTCACTTTCAGTCATGTGTTAACAGCCAGTCATGAGTTCATGGAGAGCACATTAATCCAGACTAGTCTTGAAGCAATCTAAGCGGAGAACAAACAAACTTGACACTAAAGCTTATATACAGCACTAATTCTGCATTTAGTCTCAAAGGCCTTCAGCCTCCAAGTGGCTATATGAGGAACCAGTCATCTCTTGGCTTACGCAATGAAAGCTTATCATATAGGTAATCTCAGACGCTAGACTCAACACACATGCCGTCTATAAACACGGGGGTTTAAGGGCAAGGTTCACGCAATTTTCTACAATTATTCACCTGCACTTAGACTAATCAAGGGTAAAACATTCTGGAGCTCTGTCCTTTCAGACACCAATAGAAAAGAAAGTCTGGTCAAACTGTCACCTAAATCCTGGCCCAATTAACTCTGTAAATAAGGGGTTATAGCAAAACAAATACAGGAAAAGGTACTGTTGAAAAATTCCAAACGTTTTCTTAACAAAAGGAAGAAGCAGCAGTACAATGGTTCAGCTGTTAACCTTCTTAAGTTTTATTTTTTTATGATTAAGTTATGATTTATATTATTATACTAATGTTTTATAAAGTTTTATTTGTCATGTTTTTTACACAATGTAAAAGACAGCTAAAAGTTTCAGACTATGTAATAAAGTAAAAATGACAAAAACTGAGAAACAAGATTTTGCCACAAGAGAAGAAACTGTGGAACTCCTGTATCAATGCACTTTTTTAAACAATTTTGAAAGTCAGACCTTCAGCAAACTACACAGACAATGAGGATAGATAGATAGATAGATAAGTCAATAAGCAGCAAACTTACAAAAGCAACAGTAAAAGTGGAAAACTCACGTCACCACTTTGGAAAAAATCCACAATGAACAAGAACACTATGTTTTCATGTTAGAAATGTTGCTGAATTATGTAAAGTATAAACCCAAGTTTATTATATCCACTCATATAGATGGCAGAATGCTTCATCCTAACAGAATTACATAATAAATGCTCTTAGGTACCTGTGTATGTATGTGTGAGTGTGGATATATACATATTAGGGCTGGGAAAACGCGTTATTATCGCGTTAACGCATTATTTACTTAACGCCGACAATTATTTTATCGCGCGTTAACGCAGGTTTTTA
>JBBPDC010000135.1:14262878-14274732 GCA_037974485.1 Hemigrammopetersius urotaenia
AGTGTGTGGGGACGGTACCTTGCTCAGGGTACCTCAGCGGAGCCTAGCGGTCTTGGGAATCGAACCCGGACTTTCTGATCGCAGGGCGAATGCCCGAACCACTAGGCTACCAGCTGCCCCAATAATGTGTCAGTAAATACAAATTTGAATAAAAATGTTTTTATGTTGATAT
Organism: Hemigrammopetersius urotaenia; assembly: GCA_037974485.1. Classification (NCBI taxonomy): domain Eukaryota; kingdom Metazoa; phylum Chordata; class Actinopteri; order Characiformes; family Alestidae; genus Hemigrammopetersius; species Hemigrammopetersius urotaenia. The sequence continues at coordinate 14,263,051 of JBBPDC010000135.1, forward strand.
TTAATTGTGTTCTCTGGAGAATGTACTAATTTTTGCTCAGAAAATGTAACTTGACACTGGGTGTTCACACCTCTGTACATGACTGTATCTGCAGTCGGCTCCATAATTATTGATGCTTTGTCAATGAAAATGTCTTTGAAAAATGTCGTCATGAAAAATGTTTGTGGTCGATTAGCACAATCTCAATGAAAAGATGAAAGAAATGTAACCTTCAAGTACCATATCAACATACCCACATAATTACTAGCACCCCTGCATTTAAAATAAGTTCTAGTAGCTTAAAATGAACAGGGGCTCCCATTTGTTATTGGATAAAAATAAAGGCTTTCCTCTGCCATGCCTCCAAATACTTTCTGCCTTATGCTGTTATAAGGGCACTGCTACAAATGCAGCTGTTTTTTGTTTTTAATACCCATATACAGTAATGGTTACGTTCTAAAAGCACCCACATATAGTGAAAAACTGCATTTAAAAAAGTCTAAAAATGCCTATTTTTACAGTGTAAACCCTAAATATGTTTAGTTATTTTTATATGGAAATGTAGCTGAATTTATGAGGGCGTGGCGGACAAGGCCCAGACATCACAAAAGCATTTACATTTACAGCATTTATCAGACACTTTTATCCAAAGCGACTTCCATTCCCTAACTACAGGGGGCAGTCTCTCCCTGGAGCAACTTGGGGTTAAGGGTCTTGCTCAGGAACCCAGTGGTGGTATGCTGAAGGTAGGAGGCAAGCTACCTCCACCCCTGTCAGCAAAAAATTGCGGAGGATGTCTGCAGTTTCCAAGTTAGTGCGGGGGTTTCTGCGAACAATTATTAGTTTGGGCCTCAGAAAAAAAAAATCTGTGAGACACTGCTGATCTGCATTAAAGTGGCCGTTTACTGTATACATTTATTAAGTTCATATTTTTGTCTCATGTCAAGCATGTGTCTTCTAATTCTGGAGGAAAAACTAAATAAATATGGCCTCTGTGTCGCCTCATATTTATGCCCCAGTGAAACAGAATTTCTTTGGTTGGTCAAGGAGCTTTGATTTCATAGACTTCATTTACTTTAACGAAAGGTTGCATTTCTTCAGCATGAGAATAGGCAAATTATCAAAAATTTTTCATGACCATCTTTACTACACATACCAAGCTGACTGTAACAATATGCATTGGTTACTTTATAATTACACGTACAGTTACAGTACTGTACCCTACATCTTTGTTTTATTACTACTTAAAGCAATAAAGAGCAACTGAATAAAAAGGGAATTAAAAAAAAAAAACACTTTATGAATACCTGTAAACTAGTGCTCTGATCGGAAAAGGGGGAGCTGAAGAAAGTGGTGACGATGCTCATGACCGTCTCAGTGACGTAGCGTTCCAGTGTGGAGTCTGCATGCTTGCGGTCACTGGTGTTGTTGCAGACCTACAAGCAGTAAAAAGGAAAAAGCATTAAACATCCAAAAGAAATGCACAAGAATTAGCACAGCCTTGAGTCAGACGCCTTGCTGAGTAAAACCGCAACATACTGTTGATTCACGCTTCTGAAGCTAAGCCCCAAATAACAAACAGACAGCTGCAATTACAGGGGAAAGGGGGGCTTATTGTGGCTTTAACACTCCCGATGAAAGAAACAAACATTAACACTAGAGACAACTGAAACAAACGTTAGATGGTAGCTTTTTATATCAGAATGTGGCAGCCTTGTGGTCATCAATGTCTAGTCTTATTGAGGTGAAGACTTTTTTTGTGATCAATCAATTATAATAAGTAAAAGAGCCTACATTTGGGAAGAATTTACATTAATGGACAGTGTGTATTAAGGCAGTAAGAACGCATCACAGATCCTCAACGTGATGTCAGAGCTACTCATTTTTACTTGATATGGCATGTTTCATAGCTTTCAACACCAATGTTAAGCCTTTAAGGCCAAAACTAGCTATATCTGCCTTTTTAAAATGGCCTATGTTTACTACGACACATAAGGAATATGACCAGCAAAACAGATTTGTTCATTTGACGTTTCTGTTCTCTATGTGTTTGCCACTGTGCTGCGACAAGAACAATTTAAAGTTGGGGTTAAATATAACGAGGACAAGACATTAGCCACCTTTCCTGTTTTCAAATGTATCACTTGAACTTCATTAACCTCTCCAACGCACTTCTGATTCATGAAAGATAACGAAACTTTATAATTTCACACTATTCGCTGCAGGAGACATGCTTCATTTGTATTCAATAAGTGTGCATATGACACATATCAGAACCAAGAGAAGTGTGTCTCACAATCTGCTGGTATGTGATGGGAATTTAATACACTATAGCAGCTTACAGCTAGATTATAACAATAATTATACATAATGTATGTTGGTGTGCTGATTGAAGTGCTAAAGTGCTTAAAATTCCTATCAATAAAGCACAGATTCAACCCAGGTATCAGAAAAGGTAGCTAGCCTGTTGATTTATGCTGCCTTGTCGAAAAATGCTACTGTAGCGCGAACCAAATCGATTTACACTATCACACTAAAAATGCTACATTGAAGTTTATACAGTTTATGCAGTCAGTTTATAACACTGATGATAAGAAATAAGTAAATAATATTAATAATCAGAGCAAAATATATTTTATGAGCAGTCTATCGATTCATGCTACCCTATTGAAAAACGCTGACATGAAGTTTATATAGTTATAAATAAAATTTTGTCCCAAAAGTACAATACATTTATGTGCAGTTCCCAAGACAGTGGAACTGCACATGTGCAGAAAGGCACGGTAGCACATTTTGATTAGTAGCATGTATTGACACACCACTGGCCAACTTTACTTCAGATGGCCAAGCTGCCCACCAAAAAAACTTAATACCCTAACACTACTATCAGAATCAAATAGAAGAATGAACTGAAACCTTTATAGGTCTGATAGGCAACTAAATCACCCTGTTCTCATTTTTCAGAAATGATTTAGCACAAGTCAGCAGAGCAACGTCAGCTATACTTAAGGCTCACTGTCATCAGATGTGCTGAACACTATTTTATCAAGAGAGATGGTTATGGGTAGGATGTTTCCCATAAATTGCCATTTTTGCATGTCAGAATAAAGGAAGCAGATATTTAGATCAAAAGGGACTCCAACACCAAACTGAATGTAGTGCCTCTGGACCAAAAACCACCATATTTGATCATCTTTCACCCAATGTGAACAATTTCCACGATATCGCAAACCAATAATGTAATTTTTAAAAAATAATATATAAATTTCCTAAATCATATATGGGTCCTTCGCCAGTCACCTCTAATAGTACTCATGAATATGCAAACTATGTCAAAACATCAGTTTAAGAGATGATTACCCTGCATATGTCAACTAGGAAGTTCTCAAACAGCTTCCACATGTGATTGCTTGTGTAGATCTCCTTCATCTCCACTTCTGTATCCACATAGCAGTGATTCAAGAAATCAATGTAGGCAATCTTCACCTGTGTAAAAAAAATGTCACAGGTTAATAATTTATTCAGTTTGATCCATTCCCAACATCTTGGTGGTACTGAATACATAAAGGATGAGATTTATCTTAATTTTGTTGAAGTTGAAGTAAATAAACTTTTTTTGAATATACGAGCAAATCTCTACAAAACGGGACCTGACCTTTAAAGGTAAGTAGGTCTGTTCAACACTGTTTTCTATAAAAGAGCTTTCCATAGTATCATAAAATATTGTAGTGTCAGGGCAGCATCTGATGTCATAATGGAACATTTCAAGATATTATCAAGTCTGAAACGTCAAATCTGCACAGATTCCAGGAAGTGTTCTCTGAATATGCCTGAAGCGACAATGAACTTTCTGAACCTCGACTCAACTTTATAATTGAAGTGTGTGTAACTTTACAGTTATATGATTCTTTTATCAATCACTAAAGCTTGGAGGTTAGGCCCTTTTGTTTTAGACCATTTTACTTTGTCGTAGTCACTAACCTTAAAATGTAATTTTTTAATACCCTATATTTTGCATTTGTTTTATTCATTTAATTCTATTTGTTTTTCCCCACAGTTTTCTTTTTTAGCTGTTTTGATGAGGTCTTTTGATAATGTTTTAAGCTAATTAAATTCTGCTTGAATATTTTCAGTCACTTTATGAACTGTAACTGTTTATCAACATGTGTATCTGTGAAAATAATAGTTGACTTCCTTAAGGAAATCATGCTTGTTATGGGGCAGTGATTCCATGGGAGATAACTTTACAAAGTGTGAAAAACAGGTCTTCATTGATAAAGAAACACTAAACTGCTGGAACGCACCAGTGAAATCACTTTATAAGTTATACATTTTAACAGGTACAACAATGAACAGTGAACAGTGCTGGGCACACCAGGAATGTAGTTTGATCTCTCTGGTTCAAATGACTTCAGACCTCAGGTTTTATTCAAATTCCTCTACTCAAACTAACTCAACCCAATCTGCTGACCTCAGGAATGCAGTCCTCATGGGTGACCACACGAACAATGTCATCTAGGGGAAGCAATGAGTTGCACTTGATCTCAGTATAGACGTTCTTGCCCTCTGTGCACACAGCCAGAAGCTCCACCAGGTGGATGTGATACATAAGCGGGCTGTTCTCGTCCATCCGGTCCCTCTCTGAACGCATCATTTGCACCAGTGTTTGAAACGAGGCTCGGTCGTTGTAGAAAACCAGCACATCCTCACCGGCATTCACCAGCTACAGAAGGAGGTAGAGGGAAGGTGAAAAGACAGAAGAGCAAGAAGAAGAAATATGAAAATAAAGAATGGATAGAGCAAGGTCGTGTTTAGGAGTATTAACGCATAAGGAGAGATTAAACAACAAAATTGCAACATAAATGCTGCAAAATAATATGTTTACAAACGGCCAACCTACCTCAGCCATCACAATGTCCTGACACTTCTTGATGAACTTGTTCTCAGCCTTGACGATGGTTTGCAGGAATTTAAGGTACTGCACGTGGCGGCCATGTGTCTCGATACAGTGAACAAAATGCTGGACCACACGCTCATTAATCTCACTGCACAACTGATAGTTATTCATGAAGATGTGCTGCATGGTAACGGCCTCCAGGATCTACAGAGGATGGATAGGGTCATAGCTTTGGCATAATGTTAAATAGAAAGGAACAAAGAAAGCTTAACTACATATTCCTCTACAGACAGGCAGTTCCTCTATTGATGGTAGAGTATTAAATTGCATGGGTCATTTATATGATCAAGTAACCATACTGATTTTTCAGACAATACCCCATTTATAGACATTTCTAGGTCTATTCAATATATAGGCCAAGTAACAGATATAGGCTAAGTAAAAGAAAACCCCTGTTCCAAACGCCACAGATGTCTGGGTGTTCCCAACAAAAGTCAAGTACCTTTTTCTACTCATAATGTATGTTATACTACAGCTAGGGGAAAAATAAGAGATCACCACAATTTATTTTTAAATCTCTATTGAATTATTCAAATTCTGTAAACACTATAATTTCTCTTTTTCTGATGAATTGTCAGTTCCTTTAAAATGATTTTATATTTCTATTGGGAAATTAGGAGAAATATTGTTCTTAAAAACTAAGCCAAAGCTGTTCAGTTCAATACTTGCACCTATAGATGATAAAACCTGAGAAACGGAACATTTTTGCAGTAGTCTCTTATTTTGTTCCAGAGCTGTACTCACCCCTGGATTGAGGAAGAGGTTGATGTGCTTATGAAGCAATGCCTGGTTCTGCTGGTTCCCAGCACAAAAGTTCTGGAGAAACTCATGGGCCAGCTTCATGATCTCCTGCATTCGGACATCCTCGCCCTTCCCAACCACACAGACACATGCTACCATTAATCACAACACTCATTAACACTAAAACGCAGTTCTAAAATCCACAATCAGTTTATTTTAATTCCACAAATATTGGATCCTACCAGATCTAACTAGACTCCCTCTAGACCATATTTATACTGAGGACCTTTATCCATTTTTCTGACACAAGATCTTTGATGTCTTACTTTTTCATAGGGGATCTGTAGCAGCTCCAGCACCACCGAGTGAGCCCCCATGTTCCTAAGCAGCCTCTGCTGCTGTTTCTTACTCTTCTTACCTGATGTCCCCTCTTGCACACACAACCTACTGAGCCTCAAAAGGATCTACAGAGATAGAGGAGAAACATTCTTTTACTTTTAAGACCTGTTTGAGTTAGTATTTTGTAATCTTAGATCAATAAAACTGTGAGATCGACTCTGAGTGAAATGGTAAGAGTAAGAGAGAAAGAAATACATAAAGGTAGAAGAAAAGCACAAGGAAGAAGATCAAGCACTGTATAGATTTAAAAGATCTTATGAGCTCCAAGACAATGGGTCACTGTACTTTAAGGCATTTGGTTTTAGGGTATTTGAACTCAGCCTGCTGGCACTCTTGTTTGTTCTTTTATTTTCTTTATTTGTGCTTCAAGAACTCATTAGTTCTAGTGTTTTAAATTAAGAAGTCAAATTGTAATTATTTTCTAGTGCCTTAATAGTAATATATCACATAATAGTCCTTCCTTGCATATGCAGGTGTTACTGTGTGTGTGTGTGTGTGTTTGATTACGGAAAAAGGCACGCTTCACCTCCTTGACAACCCTGTAATTATAGCTGCTAGTGCTTTCCGGTTTCTTCTTGTCTGTACCACCCGCATCACCCTATATGAAAAACAAAATCCTTCATTTACAACCATACTGCTATGGGTCAACAGAAACTTACACATACCAGAACATATTACTGCAAATATAACATCTTTATAATACAACTAAAGTGTATACAAATAAACATACATGAATATATACGTAACAGTATGTTAAAAGTGTGGACCACCACTTATTGCAAGCTTCAAATTATTCATCAGTTTAATTGTAATCAATGTCTAAAACAAATATCCTGATTGTGATTTAAGGATGAAATGATAAGTGATTTAGCATGTTTGTGTGACCTTCTTTTTGTGGTCAGAGTCAGCAGGACCATCGCCCCCATCAAGATTATCTTCACCCTGGTGCTTGTAGACCCACAATTCAGACTTCTCCACTATAGAGCGCAGCTGGTCCAGGTCTGATTTAATCTGCTTGTAGTTATCAACATCCTGACTTGTCACCAGGAGCTGGACCTAGAGAGGGAGGTGCAGAGGGGGAGAGAGGGGAAGAGAGTGAGGGAGAGTGAGAGAGAAAGGGAGAAAAAAAAAAAAAGAAATGGGGATAACTACAGTTCATGACCACCTGACCAAACGTATGGTGATGCCTGTCAGTCATATCCTCTATGAGCTTGTTGGACACCCCTTTATAAAACCATAGGCTTTAGAACGGACCTGCCTGCCCATTTGCAGCTGTAACAGCCTTCACTCTTCCGAGAAGGCTCGCCACAAGCTTGTGAAGTGTGTCTGTTGAATTCTGGGCCAGTTCATTTAAAAGAGCATTTGGGAGGTCAGACATCAATATTGGGCAACAAAGATGGCAGATGCTCAATAAAACAGGTCCTGGCAGACAACACGTCTGTGCATATATGTAGTGTTCAGTAACAGATAAGCAGAACCAAATTTTGGAAAAAAGTGGACCCAGTACTGGATTTATTTTGAACCTACTTTTGATTCCTAATACTATTCCAAAATTAGGAGGAGGTATATATCCCTACTAAGCATAGAGCCAAAAGGATGCATCACCAAATGCTGAGCAAGTTTGTGCTTATACCTGCTTGAAGGCCATGAGCACCTCTTGTCTCTGGCTAAAGTGTCTAAAGAGCAGATGTAGAGCCCCAGACACCAGTGGAGGATAATCATGCATGGTGAGGTGCAGAAGAACCCTTAGAAACGTTCTGCCACCGTGGTCATCCAGATCCAGTGGTGTGTTCTCCTCACTGAATGATTAAAAACAAAACACTAGGCAGAGGAACCGTGCAAACTGCATATAAAAAAACAAGCAGATATGCATACTAACAAATTTTACAAATACTCATTTTGGGTTAAGCCCCCCCACGTGACATTTCAGTGATTTCTTACCTTGCACCAAAGATTCCCTCAGCCTGCTCTTCGATGCTTTCAAAGTCAAGTGCTATGGGGTACAAAAAAATGTAAATGGACATCCAATTCAAACAAAAAATAACATTATGTCCTTTAGCACTCACCTGGTATACTATTAGTGCTGTCCCCATTAGCAGTAGGTGTTGTGGTAGTATTAGCATTAGCATTAGAGTTAGAATTGGGCAGACTGTCTGTCTGAGAGTTGCTTTCATCAAATTCCCTTTTAAAGATGCAAAGCAGGCAGGAGATCCTGTAGTCCAGTCTGACATTCAGGATAAACTGCAGGAGAAAAAAAAACAATTACAATGACAATACTATTTTTTATTTAGGTTTGTCTCATTTTAACAGGTAACAATAACTCCACACTCTTCATATATTAAACTGCCATTCAACAGGTATTACATGATACATCTTACTAAAAATACACACAGAAAAAAAAATCAGTTTATTTCATAACAGTGTTACACAGAGATAACAAATGTAGGATCCTTGTTACTTGTAGGATCTCGATGATCTTCAGCTTGGTGTCCATCACCAAAATGTCCTCTTTCTCCGGCTCCGTCTGTGTCTTTCCTACCTCGCCATCAGGGGGTGCTGTAGGTGTGGTGGGCAGGAAGCCACCCCCTCTCAAGACCACCTGGGTCATCAGCTCCCCAACACCATGGATGGATCTCATAACATTACTACCTGCAAGGAGGTATTAATGACAGAAGAATTTAATCAGTTAATTCAAAAGGAATTCAAAAAGACTGTGTAATCACAGTTTAAATCCTTAGGATCATGTTTTAGCAGCTAATTTTAGAATCTCAGTAAATCCCTGACAATTGTGGGGGTTTCGTTCCAAAGGCGTTCGCGTACGGTAAAATATGCCTATTTTTACAATGTAAACCCTATATTTGTCCCCAAATATGCTCCCAACACACTTTAATTTCATTTTACACTCAGCTTAATACAGTAACCTTAAAGAAAATGTAATGGTACACCCACATCCAAACTGTATAATGTACACTGAACTACTGTCTCCTGCAGCAATAATTTAGTTTATAATAAAAATACAGGGCTTTAAGAAGAACAAAAGTAAAAACAGTCACAGAAACACTTGTGATGTCTTCACACAAGATGCAACACAGGACAGCAGCCAATCAGCAGCAAGGAGAAATTAACACAGCGGTATTTCACCATCCCAAGACGCCTTTCTTTGTGTTCTCTGGACAGGACCAAACATTTATAATTATATTTTATATGTAAATCGAGCTGAAGTTACATTGATATTTGTTACAGAATTAGTACACTGTATTTCCTTAATAATTTAGCACAAAAATGCATGAAAAATTATATATTACCACAAAAAAACGGCAACATCCAGGTCTCACCCACCACGCCTCAACCCTTGTGTTCGTTGTTCGTTTTGGCCATGGCACTGAGCAGTGGAGGTTCACACCGTTCAGTTGTGTCTGACTGCCTTGCCCAAACATAAACAACCCAGCCCGAGGACAAGGGGTGTGGTGGACGAGGCCCAGACATCACAAAAGAAAAAAAAGTGTAGGATATCTGCGGTTTCTGCGAATGTGTGGGGGGTTCTGCGAATCCACTAGAGACTGTTGAACCGCGAATAAGCAGGGCTTTACTGTATAGTACATTTACTGAGTTAAATATGGGCCGAGTTATTTATAACATATTATTTGACATTTGAAGTTGAAGCCCTGAAGCAACATTTACAGTTACCATATTTTTATGGAGCCCCAGCATTTTAAGTATTTTAATCATTTTAATCTCTTAAAACTATCACACAGAGAACAAATATTCATCATTTCAAAATATATCTGTTCCCACTAAAATCTGTTTTCCAGTGCTGTTTTCTCATATTTTCCTTCTTTGCCAATTTATTTGCCAGGCTTTAGCTATTATACACTTCAAAATCTTCAGACTGAATATTAATTCATTCATTAAAACAAAAATGGAGATGTGAGGCAACAGTGCTACCCACAACGCCACCATGGTGTCTGCATACTGAATATGTTAATAATTTATTATTTACATGCAAGCCAAAAAACATCACCTTTGTTTTCATCGCCTTTCTCCATTTTGTTGATAGGATATATCGTGCTAACATGCACACAGTCCAGAATAGCTAGCAGGATCTTAGTCAGCCTCAGAAGGTCACTAAAACTGTAGAAGCCAAAATAAATAAGGTTCCTTGCCAAGTTCACCACCTAAAAAGACACATACAATAGAATTAAGAATACACAGTTAGATCATCTCTACTTCATTATTATAGTTATTAAGTACGCTGCCACAGAAAACTTGCCTCAAATGTGAGTTTGTTTTTCTCCTTGTCTGAGAAGGGGACATTCTGACAGACCACATCTCTCAAATAGTTCTCCACAAACTCCATGGTGAGAGAAAATCGCTCCTTTATTTCATCTCTGGTGGTTTCGTCATTATCATAACTGCAAACCAATAGTGAAACCAGTATTAAAAAGGACTGCAAGCTGATAGACTGATAGACAATCTAAAATAAAGTAGATTTCTTCCCTGTTCTTCTCAGTGAACTAATGGTGCATTTCCACTGGCACAAGTAACCGCGCCGTATCGCAAACATACGTAAGAAATAAAACGACCCAAACCCAAGCTGCTTGATGGCAGGGCCAAAAGCGGGGTACAGCGGAGTTCACTGCGTCGAAATGTTGTAACAGACTTAGAAAGAGGAGTTTTTTTAAATATAGTACTACTAGCTATCTGGGCTGAAGACAAATTTCAGTGAAAGTTTTCTAATGTTCTAAGAAATGTGGAGGTGTACCAGGACATTGGTAACAAGTTAGCTGGGCTAGGTCGCTCTCCTCGGATATGGAGGGCCAGCTCAATATCTTTAAACATGATGGTGACTCTTGGCAGAGCTCTGGAAGCGGAGGTCGGGCCTTGAAATCCTGGCCGATCTCACGCACCAGGCGCTAAAAGGGCAGCTTGCAGATCAGCGGCTCCGTGGAGTTTTGGTAACAGCAGATCTCTCACAAAGTCACGGTGCCGGGCCTGTAACGGTAAGGTTTCCTCACGCCACCGGTGGCCGGAGCGCTCTTGTGAGCAGCCTTTGTGGCCAATTTCTTCCTGGGTACTTTACCACCGCTGGATTTGCGGCTGGTGGATTTGCAGGCGGTTCTTGCCATGGTAGCCACGAGAAAAAATAGTAAAAATAATAGTAAAATATATAGACTAAACGATATTATGCATTGATCGGATGAATATTTACATTAAATCATATTAAATACATGTCAGACCCAGCTGCGTCTTGCCAGCATCCCCGTAACATAGCAACTTTTTGAAGTTCAAAGTGTTTTATATTTTGTGCTCCTGAGTTAAAATGTTGCTGATCAATTTGAATGTATTATTATTTATTAATTATATTTAATTTTAATTTTCAGTGTCAAATGATCAAAAAAGTTTAGTTTAAATAAGGCTTGATTTGTTTTTATTTCATGCAAATTGGTATACTTTAAGTCTGTCTAAACTGTTACAGACTAAACAACAATCTATACTTCTTTTTCTATTTTAGTTTTATTTAATGTAGAGGTGGGCATAGATTAATTTTTGTAATCTTGAGATTAATCTAGATTGATCTAGATTAATCCCCCCCCCCCAAATGATCC
>JBBPDC010000135.1:14278485-14297194 GCA_037974485.1 Hemigrammopetersius urotaenia
GTGAAAGCACCGACTTTCAAAATAAAAGGATTTTAAAAACCTGCGTTAACGCGCGATAAAATAATTGTTGGCGTTAATTAAATAATGCTTTAACGCGATAATAACGCGTTAACTTTCCCAGCCCTAATTCTGAATAATGTGAAAGTAGCAGGATGTTGTTCATTTTAAGGCCCTGGCTATCAACACTAAGCAATGCCACTTGCGTAAAGCTCTCCACCACAAACTTCCCACTCTGATTGACTATGCTGTTTTACAGCACCAGACGGGTGGGTGCAAGACATTGCCAAATGCAGTCAGCCACAGGAAGTCGTGATCATGCTTATGAGGCACAGATACCATCTTAACAGGGAAAGAACAGAGTAGAACGAAGACCTCCCTTAATTTACTCAACTCAGCATAGTTTATAGAACCACATCATCATAAACTAAGAAAATCTGACTCACAAAGTCTGCACAAAAAGAAGCACAAAAAGGTGTCAGTCATGTTTGGCCTGACTTGCATTGACACTTTTGATATAGAACGAAATCCTTTGGTCAGGAAACTCTGTGTCCCTTTTAAAAAACACCTTTTCATAGATACAGCCAAGAGCTATCGTCTGCAGTTTTCAGAATAAGACATTATAGGTATTTCAATTGCAGCATATTATCACTTCAATTTGCACACATAAAAAGTAGGACGTGTAAAACCACCTCTAAATGTCTAATAATCTGATAATCTAATAATCTGAGACACGAGACAAGTCATATGGGCTGTTTTAGCATATACTCTGAGATCTCGGTATCTCAGTGGCATCTCTTTTGTGGTTTGAAAATTATCTTCAGTCTTGAGAGGCTCCCATCACAGCCACCAAGTTGCTTATAGAGCAAATCTATAGATTTAACCCTGACAAGACAAACCAGTTTAATCTCACAGCCATAGGGTCCCAAGGTTGCAGTACTCCGATCTCACCCAAAAAGTTATTTGTAATATTTGGATGCATTTAATTAATAATACACGTGTCAATTAAAAGTGCTATTGTGCTGAGATTAGTGTGCTTTATTAGCATGAAGTAGATAAGATGGGGAATTACTGCTAACATAGTAAATGTTACTGGAGTTGCAACAAATACTTAAAAATGTAATGAACTTGACTGAAATATATTCATACTGTAATTGAATTAAATATGATTTAATCAGTTATTGGTCTATTATAACTTTAGAACATCTGACAGAGCATACAGTACATTTATTGTCAAATTGTTACTGAATGCATTACACTGCAGCACTGCAAAATCAGGGCCCCATCTGACACTCACCTGGTTCTTCCTATAGTCCTGTTGAGAGTGGCGCAGTACTCGGTAACACAGTCGACAGATGTGTCTGAAAGGGGCATGCCTCTGGTCACCTAGCTCCTCCAGTCGAAGCATGGGTCCATCTCCACTGTCTGTAAACGGAGCCTGCAATAGCTTGAAGATCTGGGGGTACAGAATCAGGAAAACAAGCTCAGAACAGTAATAGTGTAAAGTAAAAGGTGGTGAGATACTTACAAAAATATCAGCACTTGACCATATCCCTAAACCTGATCTTATGTATGGAGAATAGGACTGGGCACGATATCAGTGTTTCATATTGGTCAATATCGATAATTATTGATATTTTTTATGACCCATTTAAAATAAGGACCAGGAGAAAAATATATTACATTTAAACATTTTTATTTTAAACTTAACCTTTCTCTGATCATAATCCCTCAGTTATTAAGACAACCATTGAAAACTCAAATAATTAAAATGTTAACATAAAGTCTAAAGTCCCAATGAACACTTAACAATGCTCTCTTAACATTTAAGGTGCAAAATGAAAGAAAATGTAAGAAATGCTTAATAAAGTGTAATAAAATAGTGCAAAGTGTTAAATATAAACAGAGAAACCTGAGAATTCAATGCAAGTTTAGTGCTAGAAAGTTCACTAGCTGTTCACCTTCTGGTGAATAAAGTGTTTTTAAAATATGTGCAGTGTTTTGTATACATGAATAAAACTGAGGTAGACTGAGATACATCTGCAATATAAAAAAAACAAACCTGACACAGTACAGCAACATTGTTTGAAATATATTGCGCATGTGTGCGACGCCATCTTTAAATCGCTGCTAGCTGTATTTTCCCGTGGTTTTTTAAATTCTTATAACTTTACATCTACGCCACACAGGAAGTCCAGACAAGGCTCGGGATGACGTCTGAAGCTTTGTGATTCACAAAAAACTGGCAGAACTTCCATAAAAGGAGTTGTTTTGCTGTGCTACGGCCATTTATGACAGCAACCAAATTAGTTTCGCAACCTCTGTTTTCTTCCGACAAAGAATAAAAAATATTGAATGTTTTATCGAACACATTTTTTTAATGATATCGATCACGTGTCTATCGCAATACATATCGTTATCGTTTTATCGCCCAGCCCTAATAATGGAGAATATGTGAAATGGTGTTGTCTATTTGCTTATTTGAAAGCTTCTGTCTTTGCAGCATCGAAGCTCATCTTGGTAGCTGCTGCATTACATAAGACTCTGCTGATAATGGTTCAGGACCCTGAAAACAGCAGGACAATGGATGCAGAAGTTTCCTACCTGTTTGAGGATATTCTGTTCCCGCATAAGCTTTTGCCGCTCACGGTTTGGTTTATTGACCATAATCTCCAGCACATCCTGCCCGCTGTTTGGGATGTCCACCACAAAGAACACCAAATCTTCTAATAGCTTAGTCACAAACCTGCAAACCACACAAGAAACAAAGAGAAGCTTAAACTCACTCTTTTTTAACTCACATTTATATTTTATGCATTTATGTTTAAACACATACATTTGTAATAGTGCTCATATTACATTAAAACAAACAATATCCTATTTAGAATGCTTTTTTTTTTTTTTTTTACAAACATCACACACAGACTAAACTTTACACTCAATGGCCCCATCAAGGGATTGGCTCATCTACTTGAATTCTTGGATTAGTTGAGGTATATGTGAAACATATTTGATTAAATAGAAACTTTGGCACTCTTTGAACAAATCTGAACCAAATTCAGCCCAACACGTTCACTTGTAATCATTCTATCCTGCAACAGTAGCCTTGTCATACCTTCTTTCATTCTGCGTGATGGTGCCCTTCTCCAGCTTGCCAGCAATGGACGCCAGCACTTTACTGGCATCGTTGGCAAAGTCTAAATCCCTGACCTCAGCAGGGGGAACCGGCACAATAGCGAAGGCTTCCTTATCCTCTTTGATGGCAGATGTGCCAATCTAGATAAAGGCAACACATATCATTAAACATTGTGGCATGAGACTATATGACTCCTACATGGGAATCCCTCAGACTTTTCAAAGGTTTTGGTTGATTAAATCATTACGTTTCAAATGAAGCCATTCAGGTTGATTTGATGTGAAACTCTCTGTTCTAGAGACGTGGTCATAGCAGAAGTGATAGAAATCAAGACCTCTGAGCCATTTAATGACTCTAAATGTTCCCTCATAGAAAGTTATAACATGAAATGGTTGTGAGTGCCTAAAATACAATATAAGGTTTAGGCCTGACCTGTGGTCCTTAAAATATTTAAATGGCAGAGAGATACACTATGAGCATTACACCCAAGACAGACATATTTGGATGATCTATGTCTTTGTTCACTCCATGTGTCTCTGTTTCATGTACTTTTGTTGTTATTTAGGCCTTAGTCTCTGCCTTAGTCCTGTCCCCTTGTTATCCTCTTTACATGTGTCTTGTTCTTGTCAACTCCCCTGCCCAAGTGTTTCCGTTGCCCTTGTCAGTATTTACCCCTGTGTTTCATATGTCTTTGTGGATTCACTGTTAACACTGCTACCTGTTGTGCCACATTCGTGTCTTAGTGATTGCAAATATGACTAATATAACAGTTTTTGGTATTTTAGACATTGTAACTTTTTTATACTCAGCATTTCACATCAAACCAAACTCTGAATTACACATATTCTGTCATTACTTGACAACCTTTATAATAAACTGTGATAAAGATGAAGAGAAAGATTCTTTTGGCAATATGCAAGATTATATACTAATTCCAGATGTTTTATGTTCTCTCCTGTTTAAAGTGATTAATCACACCCACCCGTAGCATAACTGGTTTCTCTTCTTCCTTATCGATGGGGTTGTTGGTGCTATGGACCCAAGTGTTTGTGCATAAGTGCCGCAAGCGCACATATGAGCTCCTGGTGGGACAAATCAGGTGATGGCATAAATAAGAACTGCACTCCATAGAAATGCTCTGCAATAAACACCCAAACTGGAGACAGACAAGGTTGATAATCATAATCGTAACGTCTTTTACATATTTCAAAATCAGAACCAATCGTACGCCAAAACAGGTATAAACTAAAATCAAGCTGTAGTACAGCAAACTACTGCATTAACAAGGAAACCACAAGCCAGTGTGCTGATTCTGTCCTCAGTGTGCTGATTCTGAATTACTTATTTACTTTTCACTATCTTTGTGAATCCCAGATATGTTTCCTAGAGAGTCAATTGTCTTTAAAATAATCAGCCAAATGAGTTCATGAAGTGAAACAACTTCCTGTACATTTTAGAAAATATCACACTAGTTATTTTTAAGAACCATACTTTCACCCCAGTGCTAATATAAAGGCAGCAATTTACGAGGCGTCCAAATTAATTTCACCCTTGTGGCGTCCAACAGATTCTCCTGAGGGGAAACCACCCAGTGCAGAGGCAATCATGTGAGAATCTTTGAGTATTATTAACTCAGAGCACGAGGCGGGAGGCAGGGTGGTGTAGGGGCAGAAAACATAATCAGATGCCTGCATCCTTAATCTGGCGCATGTGACATTGATTGTATGATGATAAGATAATATAACTGTCAGAGAAAAGAAAGAGGGTGTCTATAGATGAAACCAAAAAAACCCTGGGTTATTCACAAAGGCAGTAGTGTTTTTAAACTGGGGTCATCTGATGGCAAGGCTTGATATTTAGTGTTGTCCAGACGGTACACAATACACCACTTAAATGCCTTTTCTGTCTTTTCAATGGGAACCGCAGGTGTGTTCAACTGGATGCAAGTGCTTTCCAATTAGATCTGAGATAAAAGAGCTGCGATTCTTTGGAAAAAGGACAAAGTTACTTTGATGCTAGGCTCTGACAGGCCACAGATCACTTAATAAGTGTATTTAGGCAAATGATGGTTGCACAATCCTTAAATAAACTCTAAGAATTCCCTCTGTTTGCTCACACACACACACACACACACACCTGGCAGCTATCAAAGAGTGTATTGTTCTGCTCCTGAACGTTCGTGTCAGTGTGCAAAGACATCCTCATGAGGAACTACAGCACCTCACACCACAGATAAGTCAACCTCCCCGCACTCTTTCTTCACTTGACTAACAGTAAAACAGCTGTCTGTCCAAACCACACACACACACACACACACACACACAAAGTATTACTTTAACTAACCCTTACCATTTCAAAACTCACATACACATTCCCTCATCCCAGCTCACCCTTCCTGAGAGTCATTGTCAAAAATTAATAATAAAACACACACATACACAGAGAAAGAAGAGTCTATTTGGATCTGAAGCTGGTATGACCCAGCATCAACTTCCATTAAATTTGGACACACACAAACTCATCACTAAGCCACAAACAGGTTGCATAATGGAGTATCTGCCTAACAGGCTTAGCTTCATGTGTGTCTGTGTGCACTCTACACACATTCATTAATTAGTCACGCCTAAAGCAGTCCTTTGAGGTAACGTATGTGTTATGTGTGTGCATCAGTTTTGGAGATAGACAGCACGCAGTATACGACGTGACATACAGCCATGCATCACAACCACTAAGTCAGATCACAGTAATCGCACGTACATGTGTGTGTGCACATACACGCCAGATCACAGCTAAGCTTGTCAAACATCTACTAGCCACAGCGTATCATAAAATCTCGAGCGTAGGGCATGTGACACGAAGGAAGAGAGAGGGGAACCAAAGCAGCACAGCCTGGTGTGCCCACAGCCCATAGACTTCGAACAGCCAAACATAAGCACACCTAAATGCGCACACATCTTACCATTAAGAGTAACAAACAGACTTCATATTATATTTTCATCACATATGCAATGTATGTCATTTTCTTGGTGCTTCAGAAGGTGTTAAAAGAGTAGTCCAACATTAATAACTGCATACATAAATATCTGAATAAACACACGTCCTTTTTAGAGGTGTGATTTGTGTCCCGTTAATATTTATAATACTGTCTTAGGTTTTGTTTGATGCCATTTTAAAACAGAACAAACAAAACCAAATTTAAATTAGCTCTCAGAAAGCATGGGTTCTCTAATAACATTTCCTAGGGCAATCAATTATGCTTTAAAGAGCATACTGTGCATATGGTCACTAAGCATTTTTCAGTATGTCTATTTTTGTTTGTTCCAACTTAAATATAATAAAAACTAGAGATCATGTTGAATAACAGAAAACGGCTATATAATTTTGATACAGTCACCATTTATTAGTGTATAGTGTGATATCATGAAATCGCTGAGAAAGATGAATACATTGAATTCATTGAGTAGATAAATATGATCAATTTTTTTTATTGTGATATACTGAGATTCCCTGCTGACTTTGGTCCCAGATCTGCTGTGGAACTGAATTTTGTGAGCATGACATATGACTGTAACAGCCAACTGGGTTATATTAGATCAGGGTCTGGCCTCAGGTTTTTAAATGAAAGCCAGAATACAATTTTCAAGTACTTGATCTCCAGGAACATGACCAAGGAACAGTGGCCCGAATCCTCATCATTCTCATTTAGAACCAGAATCCAGGAATTCAGTGGTGGCATCAAAACAGAAGAGCTGATTGCATCACGAAGCAATGCTTTCCAGATGACTGGCTGTATAAATATGGCAATATGGGGGTGGGATGTTGTGTAACATCTGGCCTGCGCTGTGCTGGAGACGAGACAGGACTCGATCATGCAAGCAAGTGGAACAGTCACCATGGTTTCCGGCCTGCTCCAAAGGAGGGACTTTCCTGGCTATTTTCACATAGTGAGGTCAGACTTCAGTGGAAGCTGTGATGAGGGTGTGTGCTTAAAAGCATAAACACACACACACACAGGCACGAACACACACAGGATAGCACGTGAAAACCACACCCTGGTTTCCCTCAGTTGGATTTTTCGGAAGGCAGATAGCCAGACAGAGACGAGTGTGTGAATTTGTTTAAAAGCTATTTGCAGTTTGCAGAGTGACCCTGCAATGACTCTCTTTGATTTAGATCAGTTTAACAAAAAGTGAGTCACTGACAAATAGAATGAAATAAAAGTCAAACAGCAGCACACAGGATTCTAAAAGAAAGACGAAGGGCAAAGGCTACATCATGGGATACTGCCTTTTAGAACTGTAACATTAATTAGGATCTTGAACGTTAAGACTATGTTATAATAACCACATGCAGAGGCACCTCTTTGGGAAGATCAGACAACAGAAGTCCAACATCAACACACATTTTACATTGCAGAACCCTCAAACGTCGCATGGTCCATAGACATTGCTGCTCAGCCTAAAAACCCCAATTAACCTCCAACCCTACTGCAGCTAATCCCTGCCTCGGGACTCCAAATAACCCAGACTAGCCACAATTTGAATTAATGCTTCACTCAAAAATGTTAATGCAGCATAAAATGGAAACTGGCTTTAGAAAAGCTACCACCTATGTATTTTGCATTATTTCAGCTGATTGAACTCTTTATTTGTGCCCCATCCCCCTCTACGTTCAGCTCTGCCTTCACGAGATGTATTGATTTAGAAATTACACACACACACAGTTTGTTCCCAGACACATTTACACCAAAACATCTCTGGGTTGTCCCCCAGATACTCTCGTAATGAGATCATGTTGGGTCCCTTAAGACCACTGTCTATACATTTATGACACTTACCCAGAAATACAACAAATCGGAGCTTCAGTGAAGCACGACTGTTCAGAATGAACTTTTAAGGCACTACCGCAAGGGGTAACTTCAGTTGCATGGCTGTCGTGTACCTGGGCACGAGGGAATCCCCCCCTCTGAGAGTGGTAGGGTCCAGCTCAAAGATGGAGGAGATGTCATTGCCGTCTGGAACGGAGACAAGCGTGTACATGACCTTCTCATTGGGCGTGCGCAGACGTGCTCGCAGAGCCTCATGTTCAGAGTCCAGCTGTGACACAGGAAACAACGTTACCATGGAAACCAAGCATCGGAGGTCAGTACATGGCATTCTCTTTACCCAAAAAGCATCTACAAAACAGTCATCCACACATAATATTCAAATTTTATTTCTGACACTCACTTATTCACTTATTATGGGTTCAAAAACAGCAAACAGCAAAATTAGGATAAATGTACTAATAGCTTCAAACATTAAAGCTTGTAGTATCTATGGGTTCTGTAAGAGAATAAATTATGGCCTCAAAATCTGGCCACTACAGGGAATGATGAAGGACTTATAAGTGGCATCACACTGCCATCTACAGGATTGCCTTCACACTGCAAGGTCTTTTGCTGTGAGCATGACACCACCTTGTGGTTGTTTAACTGTTTTTTCAACAGGCACCTCAAAATCCTGTTTTAACTTACTAAAAACAACAGACAGTTTTCACATTATTATTAAAGTAATTATGATAATTATTACAACTGTTAGACCCTTATGCAATGGCATATGGCCTTCGTTTTGATTAATGAAGACTTTGTTCTTGCTTGCATAAACCGATCCTCTTTGCACTGAGAATTTTTCTCAGCAAATAGCAAGGCCTCAAACATACATACTCCTTGTCTATCTTTCGGTTTTTGGTTATCTGCAAAGCATAGCAAACATAGAATTGAGCAGTTAATAACAATCAGAAAACTTTATTGATCCTGGAAGATCTGCTTAAACTTAAACTGTAATATGGACTCCAAGGTACTGTATTCAATAGTAAACAAGTGTCTATCATCCACCCAAGACTATGAAGCCATGCCAGTTACACTAAGCTATCCACAAGAGTTCCTGACAGGTAATTCTGAAGCCAGTTACAGTGTCTAGAAACAATTCATTTTGCCAGTGAATAATATCTTCATATTTGTTTGGTCACTGTACAACAGTTACATTGTATTTTCATATAACGAGAAATGCTAGTCGGTCTCAGGTATTCTAACAACCTTAACCAAAAACTCTTTACTAAAACGAAATGTTTTGAAATGTTTCCACACAGCTTTATCCAGAGAAGTTTTGTTTTCTCCTCCAAGACTGTTGCAGAGTGCCGCAGCTCGAATGACAAACCAATTTGTATTTGTTTTTTTAAATAACAACATATAATTGTCAACATATAAACACCTACGTTAATTCTGTCAGAATATTCTACATTTGTGGAAAAACAAAATGAATCAAGGAAACTTTTGCCATTTGTTGTAAATTATAAAATCAGACGTGATAATAAAACCAGGGCGGCCAACAGCCGTAGCACTTATATGGACTTTAAATAAATTGTTTTACTGATTTTTTTTACTTTATTTCACTGGTCTTGCGGGGTTTTTACTGGTTAAATATGTTCATTTAACTGGAACAAGTAGACTGAAGGTTTAGGATGCATATGGAGCTACATCTTGCACAAGATAGTGTGCAAAAATTAATTTGTGCACATATGCATCCTAACCAACCAATTAAAAAAGTACCTGGAAGTTAAAGGGAATAAAATCTCCCACCTAGAGCAGAAAACAAGATAGGAGTTTAGATAAGGACTCAAATGCATCTCCAACTGTTTCTCTCTCTCACACACATGTATAGAGAAAGACAAGAAAACAAGTGTCACTACATGAGGGCACTTACTGATGAACGTGATTCATGAGACTCCTCCACATAGTCTGGATTCACCTGAAAATACACGCACACACATTCCAACTATTACAGTACAGTACAACAGGATTTATTTCATTTTCTCAGCCAAAGCAGAGTCAGAGTGAAGTAGACACATAGCGTGCAACATTTCAGCACAAAACCAGTTTAACAGCTAGCCCTATTAAATCTTAGAATGCCAGGGCTGCGCCACTAAGTGTTTTCTCTGCTCTAAAATGCCCAGTTCAATACAAAGTGTGTGACAATTAAGAAATGTTGAAACATGCAAAGACTAAATTGCACATGCTAAATAGCAATTTTTAAACAAAATTGCATGTCCACTCTTATACCCATACAGCACCATTATTTTCCGTGCTTGTAAGTGTCACATTTAAGTAATGAATCCAGAATGTATTATTTTTTTCCCCTGTACTGAGTTGTAGGATTTCAAGAGCAGAGACACCATCAGTTCGAAATGCTGTGTTAGTAGCAGTGAGTGCATTCCCATACCCAGCGTGAGCAGTTAGAGATGACCGGGAACCAGCCAAGAGAGCGTCCAGAAACAGAACATACCTCACTCACCTCTGCTGCCAGGTAGTGCCCAGTGGCCAAGTGCTTGAACCTGAAAAGGCTGTTCCAGTAGCCAGCGCCACCACGGCATGGGTCATGCTGGACTACCTGAGTTATGGAAATGAGCAAAATTCAAATCAGGATACCTTTAATATACATTAGATATGTACAAGCACACTCTTACATTCCTAATAACCTTGACATTTTTGAATAAGCTATTTTGTCTATGTAGTGCACTAGAAATGCACTCACAGGTTGTGTAGTACTGTACAAAAGTCTTGAGCCACCTATTATTTCCTTACATTTTGCTTCGAATTACCTTGTTGGTGCAAGAACACTGCTGAATTAAAGAAACGGGAACAACATCGACAGACTGCAAAGGGCCTAAACATACTGTCTAGATAAAGGAGTTCCAGCCACTCCGCATTCAGCACCAGCAGTATACTGATCACCGCCTGATCATCTGGAATAGTCTGCACCGATTTCTTCACTGGTTCAGGTCTTAAGTCAGATTAAATGCTTCATACGTAGGTTACTGTATGTCTAAAACAAAAAAACATTCCTCTGAAACTGGTCAAGTTTAGGGACTGGACTGAAAATGAGATTCTTTGAAAGTCATTCAGGAAGCCTGGAGAAATGTTCATCAAGACTACATTAAAAGTAAAGCATGAACAAAATGAGGAGCGACTCAAGACATTTTGGACAGAATTGTATGTACAATTCAGTAAATTCAATAATTTACATGTATGATTGTTAACTAATCAGAAGACCTCATGGCAGTGCTCACCTCCACTTCCCACAGTGCTTTGCTGCTGGTGGCGGACGTGGCAGACTGGCGCCCTGTGGTCCTGAGAAAGACATACTGCTTCTTTCTGTGATCATCACACGTCAGGAATTTCTCCTGTTCGGCATGGAAGAGTCGCACCACATCACCCTGGCAACCAGAGAAAGACACATGACTAGCAAATGCAACACAATATTTCAAGGTCTGTTTATAAAGCACAGAGTTCTGTCTGTCTGGTTTATTTTTCAGAGTTACTGCTTATAAGGCCATGTTTTCAAACCCCTGGTCAACTGACATGCTGTGATTTTCTAATCAAAAATAAGTACACATCCTCTAAAGAGAACACACTTCTTTACATTGTAATGCACAAAAACAGTTTTTTCTGCATGATCATATTGAGGGAAAACTTTATATTTTCTTTTTCCAGACTTAAACAAAGCAAATACATAGAAACTGTGCTGGAAAGCTTGTAGAAAATGAAATATTTAAGTTTCCAATACTTATTTTCAATTCAAAAATCAACGCAACATGTATTTTAGCCACTGGAATGCAAATGCAAGTGAGAAACGATCACATAATACTGTACATACCCCTTTTAGAATGACTTCCTTATTGTCACTCCATTTCATAAACAAGACTATTTTCCAGCTAGTGTTGCAGTTTACTGAATTCACCTGGACAGGAGGAAAAGGCATCACAGAAATTTTCAATCACAGTTAAAAAGACATAAAAACAATTTTATTTAACTAGCTAAACTACAGTCTACTACTACTCAATCATCGGTTATCTTTCCAATTTCTAAAACACCACTAATTTACAATCATTGGTAAGAAAGATACTTAAAAGCTCTGATGGAATGGTAAAGGTAGGTTCAAACCTCGTTGCACCCTGGATTGTCCACAAGTTGATGGGTACTGGCATGGAGGGGCTGTCCAGCATTTACAGGGTTCAATACCACTTTGTCACCAATCACGACCTGAAAGGAGAAACACACACATGACCAATACACCTATTATTTATTGTATGCTATTGCAGATGGTGGCTTTTGGGCATAAGAAGAACATTTTCTCCCAGGGCCTTGCTCCTTTTAGCCTTGCACAGCAATTAGCTGAGTAGAATATTTCAGCAAGATTTTCTACAATATGAGCAATCCTTTCAACAGATAATCCACATAAGAGCAGCCATCGCTTAAAGAGGCAAAACAGCACATTCTAACACACAGTGCTGATGGTTGCACGCTTTTTCCCTGGCAAGCTGGAGGCGAAGAGAAGAAGGCTAAGCTGGGGTTCCCAGCCAACAAGAACTGAAGCATGTGTCTGCGTGTCAGTATGGATGAACTTTCCACATCTATCAGAGAACTACCGGAATACACTCAAGATCATTTTAAACCACCATGAATCACTTGAAGCCCCCCAAGGTATAACCACATAGAGCAGTGCATTCCGTAAGAGCAATGATAGTACTAGACTGTGCAGCATAGCAGTTCTCCAGGACCAGACCCGGAAAACATAGGGAGAACATGATCATCACACACTGTGAGCACTGAAAAGATCTTAAACAGATGCTGCAGACTATGGTTAGACTAAAAGTGAAATAACTGAAAATACTCTGGCAGAAACTGCCCAGAAGTCACACTTCGTATCTGAGGAACGGTTTATTTGGATGACTCACACAGCCTACACACTAGCAACTATGTGAAGCACACAATCTGTCAGCTGTTCAACAGACATAATAATCAAGAGGTGCCCTCCTCCTGCATCTCATTCTTCATTTATCCAATTTGAATTAGTGACTGGAAGCTATAGGGGGATGCTGACCTACTCTAACACACCTGACCCAGAAAATGAGCTGCATTAGGTGTGCTAGATGAGGCAAAACAAACATGAGCATGGGGTCGTTAGAACTGGTGTTGGCAACTACTGTTGTAAAGTTTCCCTCATTCTGCTACAGTTTTTGTATAAAGTCCTTGGTAACCACAAAACAGTCCGGATTTTTTGTATACCGGTTTGTACAGCTAAACAGGCCTTCAGAAATTCTCAAGAAAAACCTGACTGACTGGAGGTCCCTGAGAACTGGATAAGGAAGCCATTATAGCTGCTAATACCAGGGTCTTAATGGGCTAAGTCAGATGTATTGAATGGGGATGGGCATTTCAAGGGGAGCGATAGAAGGTGAAGACGAAGCCGAGCAATCAAGCAGGGAGTAGGCGTCTGGGCAGAGGCTTAAAACAAGGACTTTGCAAAAGTCTTCAGACACCCCAAATACTGTTTATGTGGTCCTATCTTTGGCATATTGGATTAAATGAAAGAAATGGGAAAAATGTTTTACTTTGACAGACTGCAAAGTGCCTAAAGATTTAAGGTGCCAAGATAAAGGTGCTCCAACCAGCATCCAGCACCACCAGTATACTGATCACCGCCTGATCATCTGGAATCATCTGCTCCTGTTTCTTCACTGGTTCAGGACTTCAGTTAGATGGTTTTGTTCTGCTTGAATGAGTCATGCGTAGGTCACTGTGTGTCTTAACAAAGAAAAAACATTCCTCTGAAAATGGTCAGGTTCAGGGACTGGACAGAAAATTTGTCTCTGAAGTCCTTCAGGAAGCCTGGAGAACTGATCCTCAAGACTACATTAAAAATACAAGAAAGTCTGGATCTTTGGAAGCAAATATGAGGGGTGACTCAAGACCTTTGTGTAGTGCTATATATTTTTAAATCAAGAAGATTATTTGGATTGTCAGTTCTTTTTTCTGGAACATTCTACGGACAAATCCTGACATTTAAATATTGATGCATGTGCATTCTCTGAGTTTATACTTTAACAAATGATTTTTTGTCAAAGAAACATGACATATACCCCTCCTGATGTTACTGTGAGATTTTAACCATAAACACATGCGTGAGACACTCTTTCACCACAGACCTTGGTCCTCTATTTGACTAAAAGACATTATATAATATTCCACAGTTGTAATCATTGTTATTGTACCCATCACCATGACAACCACATTACTGTATGCGTCAGATAGAGGGCCAAGTTAAAGTCTGCACAGCTTGCCCCGAGCATCTCATTCTGTTTTAAAGGCCCCTCTGGGCTAGAAACAGTGCCTTGGGGTGAAAAGGCATATCAGGGAATAAAGTTTTTCTACTACGCAAGTGTCCCTCTACATATATTGTCTGCAACACAATCTCTTGTAACTGCAGAATCTCCTATAAACCGTACAATGTAAAAGTACAATGTTCCCAAAAGAATGTCAAAGCTACTACTAAACTGTTCCTAACCGTGCATTGAGCTCTTTTACACCTTCCCCTACAGAGGACAGTGATCCTAATCACTTTCTGAGGAGAATGGATTGCACTGGCACATAATCAGATGAGTGAATTTACACTGCGTGTAAGTGCACTTACACTGTCTCCTATGGACCGAAGTTTATAGAAAGGCTGAATGTAAAACCAGGAGCCCTCGTTTCCGGCTGAGTCCAAAGTGACTCGCATGGCATTCTTCTCCAGCAAGGCAGGAAGACGCTTATTCACTGTCAGGTACTTATTGCTTTTCAAATGCAATAACTGTAAAAAGGAAACATCAGTTATACACACACAAAATCAGATATGCCATCTGTCCACTGGCATCACTCCAGGACTTGGCCGGTTTACCTGAATGACGTTGCCATACTGAATGACTGTTCCCAGCAGCTTCCTGTTCTCTGATTCATTCTGTTTCTTCTCCAGATCAGCTGCATGCTACAAAACACAGATTATTAGTTCAGAGTGTATGGGACACATTAGAGAATGCCTTGAATACAATAATGTCAAATTCTACCATGATATGGTCTAATTAAACTCTGATGTCAACAATTCAGGCCAAAGGATGTGCTGATATGAAACTGTTGTAAAAATTGCTAAAAAAAAATTGCTGCCAGCTGGTGGCCTACTGGTTAAGGAGTTGCACCTGTAATCAGAAGGTTGTGGGTTTGAATCCCAGCACTGCTAGTGTCATCACTGAGGTACCCTTGAGCAAGGTACTTGTTACTGATACTGCCAACACAAGTGTTTCGTCTGTGATGCTTCAGACGGCAATGATTAATCTATTAAGAGAGCCGTCAGGCTGTGTGTGTGACATTAAACTAGATGAATATGTGATGTGCAGTCAGTCATAACAAAAAACAAGGTTCAAGCAACTTCGTTTCAAAGTTCAAATTATGGATGTTCGAAGGGAAATGTGTTAAAGCTGAAACAATTACTGGCATTAATCAGTGTTAAATTTGACATTACTCAATAATATACAGCTTTAGGAAGATCTGACACATCAAGTATTTCCAATGTTTCTTCTAAGGAGTGTTACAGGATCATAGCTCATTTTTGTGTATTTGTGTGTATATGAAACATACATGTAGTTTGTTGAGGAGGACTGTATCTGTAGTGCTGTTGCCACCGGGTTTCGCTGCCTTCCAGAACTGTTTCTGCGCGGAGTACCTATTCATAGGACACAGCTTGAACAGACAGTCTGTGGAAGGAGACAGAAAAAACAACACATGGGATTACCAACACACTGAATATAGACACGGAGATGAACAAAAGCTTTATCAGCATCCGAAAACTTCACTGATCCCTGAGGAAGCTGCCTTTGGTGTGACGGCACAGACACACAGAAGAACAAAATAAAATATAAAGTCAAAATAAACTTTGAAAGTGTTCTGTACTAAATACACAATGGTATAACACAAACTACTGTGCTCAGTGAGACAGATGGATAAAGACACTATAGATCAAATTAATGCTGAAGTAGTTTACTAGTTAACACAAATAGTGGGTTGGAGTTGTTCTCTATACAGAGCCTGTTTTTACGTGTAATAGTGACATAAGTAGTGATATTGCCCATAAGACTATTGCATAAGCAATAGTCTTGACATATAAAAGCGACATACAAAAGCTTTTGTACTGACCCCAAAGATTCATTCAAAAGATCACGCATGTTGTGAGGGCTGTACACATAATGTAATAATCCAGCTATCTCTTAGTAATAACAATCTACTCCTCATGCTTTAAATTTATTCATGACATTTATCCATTCGTCTCTCTGACAACACAGACAAGGCTGGAAGGCCAGAGTCACACGAATCTAAATGACTAAAGGCTGAATAAAGGGGCCTCTTATTCTGGGTGTGGTGTTGGGTGTTCTGTAGGCTACAGACTTTTAGGAAATAAATTAATTATTATTATTAAGGGAAAGACCTGGTGAGAGATATGATCTGTTCTAGCAGAGAGTGAAGTCTGAGAGAGGAAAGGAGAGGAGAGGAGTGGAGTACAGATAAAGAGAGGGAAGGGGAGGAAACAAGAGGGATACGGAGGAGAGGCGATTAAGTAAGACAGGGATAAAAATAGTCTTTGGTCCAGAGCGGAGGGAGGCACTTGGCAAACACTGGTGCTGGTGTCCTGGGATTTCCATAGGGGTGAATGATGCACTGATGCAGAGAAGGTAGATAGGTAGAAAAGGGGGATGTGTGTATAAAAAATAAGTGGGACAGAAAGAATAGAAGAAAGGGGAGCACAGAGTTTTTTCACTGAGCAAGGTTAAACGGGGAGGAAGGAAAAAGATAAAAAGGTGGGAATATAAACAGGTTTTGTAGGTCAGTGAGTAAGAAGGAGGAGAGAAAGACGGAAAAAGATTTCAAAAGAGAGAAAGTGAAAGAGCCCTTGAAGTCCTGAAATGCAAGAGCGAAAGGAGGCAGAGTAGCCTAATCAATTTATACACTACCCTTCAGTGATTTACCCCACATATTAATTTAAACACAAAGCTTGTTAGTCCAAATACAGACGCTGTTTGAGAAAGGAATCATTGATCCTTATCCATGCAGAAAGAGCCAGGCTGGTACAATTCTGTGAGGCACTTTTCCACAGATGTTTCCACCTCTGGCCAAATCAACAGCAGCCTTTAAATGTTTTGTCTGATGTTGTACAGCTAATTTGATTACACAGATAATGATCAAGTCCTCTAAGAGCACTGGGGCAGAAAAGCATCCCTCCTGGGCTGGAGGCGGAGGAACCGTGCCATATCATGCTGTGAAGCGGGTGGTCATTACATGCCTAACAGGCCCCCTGTCAAAGCAACCAGTTAAGATCACAGGTAGGTGTGATGGCAATGAAAGTGCTTTAAACTGTTGCTTTAAAGGGTGAAAAACACTAGTAAAAACTTGAATCCTTGGATTATCATTTACGTTTTTTTACACTGCATTTCACTGACACAAGAAATATAGAATACACTTAAAATTTGCCTGCATGTTGCCTAAGACCTCATAACTCAGGCTGGAGTAAACTGTAGTAAAGCACAAAGATTAGATCTCATTTTTTCAAATTCCTCATAACCATTTACTAGACATTCCTACAAGTAGGTCAAGTTTCCCTACAGTGAAAAATGAAATGAACCTTCATTGGACCAATGGATGTCTTTTTAGGTATTATAACTTGAACTCTTGTGTATCCATCATCACCAGCTGTGTGCGTGAATGTTTTTTAAAGAATTCCATAACACCACACTCACAGCAGAGACCACAACAACCCACCATAAATAAGAAAAAAAACAAAAACATGGATAGTGTCAGTACAGATACATAGTCCCACATCAGTGTGTATGAGTGAGATTCATTACACAAAAGCAATTAGTACTGTGTGGCACAGATCCATGAGGATAAGAGCTTTCAAACAGCACACAGAGATTCTCTGGAAGCCAGTGCCATTTATAGGGCCTTAAGTGGCCAATTAATGCCGTGAGTGAGCCGAAGATTTAGCACCACACACTTCCTAGCATTTGAGGAAAATGGTCATAGAAAGAATCAAAGAAACAGCTCCACAGAGTTGACCTGGGCTACTTGCAGGAAGAGGAGTGAGTATCTTATTCAAGTCTACAGGATATGCCCAATAAAGCATACGTGAGACCCAACTGCCACGCCTTGTTGGACATCCCATTCCAAAACCATGGTGTTGCCCCCCCCCCAAACACCACCACCACCCTTTGCAACCGACTCTTCACTTTTGGGAAAGCTTACCAGGTTTTGGAGTTATTCTGTGGGATTCTGCACACACTCTGTCAAATTGCAGCCACTGATGTTGGATGAGAAGGCATGGCTCGCAATCTAATCCAAAGGTGTTCAGGGTTGAGTTCAGGGCTCTGTTCAGGCCACTTCAGTTCCCTCAACACAAAACTCATTAAGCAACAAACTCATCAAACCTTTTCGTCATGGAGGTAAATGTGGTAAAATTCTTTCCTTCTAAGGTTCAGCTTGTCTGTGCGAGAGGAGAATTTTTATTTCAGTGTCCTAACCTAGTCTTACTTGATCTTAGTGCTGCATTTGACACTATAGATCACAATATTCTCATAGATCGCCTACAAAATCACATAGGTATACAGGGACAGGCACTAAAATGGTTTAGATCATACCTGTCTGACCGATACCATTCTGTTGATCTGAATGGAGAA
>JBBPDC010000135.1:14311706-14323280 GCA_037974485.1 Hemigrammopetersius urotaenia
GACACAGCACTCACAGGCAAAACAAAAGTCCCGAATAAAAACACGGTGGCCAATAACGGCCCTCAGCCGTGACAGAAACAAGCCGACAAACTGACAAGAGCAATGATCTAAAAGTTGCAACCCCAGACCAGAAGGTGGTGACTGCTGATTTTGCAATTTTAGAATTAATTTTACTCTGTAAACAGGCTCTCATTATGAACCTTTTTTTAACGTAAATATGTAAAATAAAACTAGTATTTAAATTGTTGTGACATGCAAAAATGCACACGAGATAATTCTGATCAGAGAAAAGAACAGAAAACGAACTCAGAGCAAAGACTAATCAAGCAACAACATGGCATTAAGAACAAAGAACCTGGGGCAGCTGGTGGCCTAATGGTTAGGGAGTTGCCCCTGTGAAGGTTGTGGGTTTGAATTCCAGGTATGAGCACCATAGCAGGTACCACTGAGTAAGGCACCCAATCACTGCTTCCCGGGTGCTGTGTTCCTGGCTGCCTGCTGCTTCACTTGAATGGGTTAAACTGTTGTTGGGGACAAAATGTATTACATTTTAATGGGAAAACAAGAATGTCATCTAAGAATGAGCTTGACGAATCTTAATATGAGCAGGCTCATGAACCAACAAGGTAAAAATGGCCCAAAGAACTGTTTTTCCAATACAAATAAAGTGGATGGAGGCCTTTATTTTTTTATTTTTTACTGTCAGTGCAAAACAAAACAACAGTGGTGAAGCACATGTGCTACTATCCATTTAGGCTGGAGGTAAATTCCTGTTGGAGTTTTCTATTGCACGAAAAAATTTGTTTTCAGTGCTGTGAGAAACACAAAGGTGTACCAGGACAACACAAATGAGTTGTGTCCATAAAAAAACCCAAACAAACCTGTAAATAATAAAGGACCACAATAACAGACACAGTTGTGACAGAAAACATTTCCACTGGTTTGACTCCATGGATGCAGTTTTGGGGAAACAGCCCGCGATAAACTATGAGTCAGCGAGTCAGAAACACAGTTACTGGGCTGAGATACACAGAAAAGTGTGCTGCAACTTCTGTGCCATCGTCTTATGGTTCAGGTACAGCACAGTTCCTGCATGCCTATGGAAAAGTGCAGTTAGATTTCAACTTTAGGCAGTGTATGCATGAACTTGCATGGAAATGCTCATGGTGAATAAAGGCATTTACTTTCCTACTCTAATCAAACTTATGGCAGAGATTCTTGTAATTCTATAGCGGGACAGTGTTCAAAACACTTTGTTTGCTTACACTGAAAGCCCTGCTGTTCAGTCAAGTGTGCTCTGCCCTAAAGGACAAAGTTCTGCCTCACTAAAAATAAAAGACAATTATACAGTGATAATGGCTTCGCTTGTCCCCTGGGGAAGGCTCTTATTAGAGCAGCATTAGAGTAGTGTTGCTCTAATTAGCCGCCGTGGTTTGGACTCGGACTCCTCTTTGTGTTCACACCACAGCAATTGATCGGCTTTGAGTGTCATTTTCCAAGTTAATGGATTCGGACATCAGAAGTGCGTACTTAAAAACCACAAATGTGCTGGATAACAGAGCGAGGGGGGGCAGGAGAGGTTAAGGGATGTAACAGTGAGAAACTTACCACTTAATAAACTTCCATAATGATACATGGACCGCTGTGTATCCGAGTTGCATTACTTGTACTCAGTATGGCAGTAAATGCCTCCTCATCTTGATTAGATTTACTGGAAATAAATGACTAAATGGCATGGCTCTAATTAGTCTGTGCCAGTTCAGAGTGAATGACGGGAAGCATGCAGGGTCGACACACCATATAGGCACATCATATAGGCGAACTAAACAGTGACAATTAAGGACAGGCAGTAAATGGCCTGAGAGCTAAGGGGATAAAATGTATGCTTCACCAAAATGTCATGTGCCAGCTGAAGGTGTATGAAATTTGAACAGGGGATGGTGATTATTTCACAAGTGTCCCGAAATCAGGTAATCTGAGGGTTGCTCGAAACGTATACAGACAGGAACTGTAACACTTTTTCTTCCATTAACTTGAACTGGCAGGCACATCTTGCCAGTTCTCAAAAAGAACTGCCTGGATGTGCAATTTCTTATTGTCTGCTAAATTATTATCATTGCATGCAATTTCCTTATTATTATATTCAGTAATAAATATAATAATAATAATATCATGTGTAAACTCGCAGCTTATGTCACTACTCCCATTATAATAGGATTATTATGTGCAATATCACTACTTAGAGAACAACTTCAAGCCACAATTTGTGTTACTAGTTACTAGTAAACTACTTAAGCAGTAATATTATTTCTTAATCTATAGTATTTGTATCCACTGCACTTGCAATCTTTCATAGCAACTGTTGCTAGGTTAGACAAGCTTTATAGAACGTTGTCAAAAATCTCCTTCAACATAATAAAGGAATTCAGTTTCTAATTGGAACCTATTGAGCAGGATTGTGTTATTGTAACTGATCAGAGCTAGGCAGGCTTTCAGCAACCATTACCATGCTGACCTTTGAAACTCATTTAGTTATTTTAGAAAAACGCCAATAAACGTGTGTCATGTGTTTACAATTCTCATCAGGCTGAATGTCCTGCAGTTAGCAATAGTTGCCTAGGAAATGGACTGCTGCAAGGGTCAGTTAAGGCCTAAAGATCTAACCTGATAGAACCTGCAGCACAGCAGTTAGTTACTGCCAGATGCAGTGTGTGAGAGTGATAGGTCTCTATTACTGTTTTCACCTCAGCTGAAGAGGCTCACACGGGCTGGCC
Organism: Hemigrammopetersius urotaenia; assembly: GCA_037974485.1. Taxonomy (NCBI): domain Eukaryota; kingdom Metazoa; phylum Chordata; class Actinopteri; order Characiformes; family Alestidae; genus Hemigrammopetersius; species Hemigrammopetersius urotaenia. Next base: position 14,314,481 of record JBBPDC010000135.1, read on the forward strand.
TTTTACTAAAACAGCACTTGAAACACTAGCATGGGAATCTATACAGAAATCTCCCACTCACTGATGCTGTAACTATGGAAATGCATCACTGTGGTATTCTCATGAGTTTTGAAGTGGGGAATCACAGGCAAGACGGACATAGAGAGAAAGACAGAGAGAGGGAGAGAGAGAGAGGGAGGAGGGACAGAGTGTGTGTGTGTGTGTGAGAGAGAGACAGAGAGAGAGACAGACAGAGAGGAGAGACAGAGAGAGTGTGTGTGAGAGAGAGAGAGAGGGAGAGAGAGGGAGAGAGAGAGAGAGAGAGGAGGGACAGATTGTGTGTGTGTGTGTGTGTGAGAGAGAGAGAGCGAGAGACAGACAGAGAGGAGAGACAGAGAGAGTGTGTGAGAGTGAGAGAGAGAGGAAGAGAGAGAGAGAAAGAGAGAGCGAGAGAGAGGGGGAGTAAGAGGTGGGGGAGACGGTGACATAAAGAAACACAGAAGGAAGACTGAGCCAACTCAGAACATCTCAATAGTTGCACGATACATGTTTAAACATGTACACAGCCATGAGAGCATACCTGACCGTTCTCTTTGGATGGGTTAGATGGCCCACCCTCTCCCCATCACTGAGTATAGTGTTAGCCAATTTTAGGGTTCTCCTCCAAGTGTGTTGAGGAGGATGTTCAAAAAATGCAGTTTCACATGTCACAGAGAAAGCACTTCACTCTACCAGCTTGGTAGCACTGGGTGAGTTGAGGAGATGTAGCTAGTGGGCAGGGAATTGGTCACTGCTACATTTTGGGTAAAACTGCAAAAATACAAAATACAAAACCAAACAAACAAATAAACAAAACAAAGATAAACATTCTATGGGCAACTTTTCAGGGAAGATGAGGAAAAGGAGTCAAATAAAGTGTTTGCAAACTTGTTTTGAATGGCACTGTGTGTCTAGGCTTATGTAAAAAATAGTAATGTTTTGAAGGAATAATTGAAGAAACAATCGTCAGTTAGATTGTCAATTTTCAATCCTCACAAAAGATGCACACTTACAATAACTGTTAAAGTTTATTTCAGAAATAATGTGGTGGTGGTGGGGTGTAATTGCTAGTACTGTACTTGTTGCTAGAATTTGTCTGGAGAGGCAAACAAACAAGCAAACAAGAATGTTATCATGCCTCAGCCAAACGAATGCACAGCCTACAGCAATTTTCTACCTATCATATATATAATAAATCGAATATATAAAATAATATAATAAGATGCGTCTGTGCTGGTGCGTAAGGAAATGGGGGCCTGATCTGCAGGTGCTGCTCCTGAGTGCCAGGCAGGCTTCATTAGCTCACTGAAAAGCACTGTGTAATTTCACCACTCTTAATGGCAGTGTGGCAGACAGCCGTGACAAATGAGTGGAAAACGAGTGGTTGGGATAAGAATCAGTAGATACAGAGAGCAAGAGAGACTAGAAGGACAAGTAGGAAGTGTGAAGTGTGTCACAGAAAAACAGGAATATTTAGTCGCAATGAAAATTTGGTGTAAAAAATGACGTGGTTAAGAAAGAATAATGCAAATAAAGGGACTAGCTAACATATCATTATCACAAGCATTAGATTCTGACAATGTGGAAACTGTGACTGACAGGAGAACAGTGTCTAGACTTCTGTCCGTTATGGACATTGTTGATCAGCCACAGTGTTGTGGTCGAACAGAGAAGCACTTTTAGCCACAGACTCACCAGCATAAAGTGCTCCACTCCCACGAAAATCCTTCCACCCCAGTGCCATTACACTCTATAACTCCTCCCCCTGTCACACATCCACACAATAATCTGTGCAATAATCTCATGCTACTATTTTTGTGCAATTTCTAATTGAGGTTAAATCATTATTATTTGCATTATAATCTCATTATCATGTGCTAATGTGTACTAGTGTGCGTTTTTCTTATCAGTCTCTAAAACATTACCATTATGTGATTTATCTTACTATTATTTGCAACAGTACATTTCATTATGCACAATATCTGATTATATTGATTATGTGCAATAGATCTTACTTATATCAATATGACTGATCATCTACTGATCTCTATTACAAACAATAACAGACTCATAACAAGAATTTATGTTACTAGTAAATCACCTTACTGTAAGTTATCTTTACTTATTTAGACTTTATATTCTATGTTGTTCTTATCTTTGTGTCTCGGCAGTCATAAAGTAATCAATTTCCTCTGGAATTAACCAAGTTTGGGCTCAAATGACTTTTTTAGACGTTTTATAGCATGCACACAGCTCTTCTTCACTATTAGCTCTGTCCATGAACACAGTCCTCTATCCTCTTTCCAATGTATTTTAGGAAACAAGCTGGAAAGAGTCACTCTGATTGTAGCTTTAAAGATGCTAATGATGGGTCAGTCACCCAGTCTTTACCCTTCACCAGTGCTGGAGCGTTAATCTCCCTCAGAGCATGTTAAGCCTGCTAAGCCCATCAATAAACACAGGCCAGCCCAGTCACCTCCAAATACTGTGACGTAGGCGGCAACACACTCCTAATTAAATGTCTGCACACTCTTAACTGTTATACATATGTGTGCTGTTAACTTTTATAAACAATATATTCAAGGATCAGCGAAACTAACAAAGGCTTGCTAAACATGTGCTAATAATGCAGCTGTAACTAGCAAGGCGTAATTGTTAGCACAACAGGGTTGCTCGCATGAGGGCGATGTTTTAATGAGATTACTGAAAGCTTAATACAGCACACAGAGCACACAGCGTTCACTGAGGTGAATGTGGGGTAAAGACAGTGTAAACTGCTACATCTATGACCAGACTTGTTTCTAATGTTTCCATGTGCTTATTTGGTAACCAGTCATTAGACAAAACTGTAATACAACTGAAATATTTGTTTTATGGTGACTCTTGCTGACATTTCATAAGAATTAAAGTGCACTTCGAATTTAGACAGCTGGTTAATATGCAGGATATTCCTGCAAGGGATAATAGAAGGTTCTCCAGAACCAGTCTGATACAGTATGTGTATGTGATTGTTACAATTCTGATACAACTTAGCATAATTGTGCATTAAATGACCCGTATCATTGAAAATGTTTTTTACGCAGCTCTAAAATAAAGAGCCCAATGTGTCACTTAACACATTTGCTGTTCAGCTCATATGGTTCACATATGGATACACTACATGTTGGGTGTATGGAAGGGAAGGAGGAGGACGCAAGACTACTTGAAAATGAACACAAAGTTTAATAAACAGAACCAAAATACACAAAGCAGAACACAACACAGAAAACCAAAAACCCCGACTCAGAATAAAAAACAGAAAACACAACCTGAACTCGAAAACAAAACTCAACCAAAACAAAACAGCAAGGCTCGTGCTTAGCTTCCAATCCGGAACACAAATAAGAAGGGCTGTCCAAGCTGACGAGATATACGTGGTATACAGAATCAGATCACTCAGGGCGCAAACACCAAACTCAAACAGATGAAGCACAAGCCTGCAAACAAAAGAGAACAAGGATCAGATAAGGTAGGGCTACATACACACACTAGCAGAGATCAAATACCGGCACGCCGAGTCGGGGTCAGCCTGGGACTTAAGTAGTGCACGGGAATGAGACACAGGTGAAATTCATAAAGACGGGACATGATACAAACAGTGCTGGGAAACTCTAAAGGGTACAAGGGGAGAAGGGAGGAAGTGAGGAACGGAGCGAGAATGAGATGCGGACAGGCATGGAACGGAGACAGGCACGGAGACAGAAACGAAAGAAAGGAACACACAGAGACATCAGGGACAAAATAAACGGAATGAACTAATACTCAGGGGATGGGGAGCGGAATCTACGGGGGGGGAGGGCGAGGCGACCGTGACACAGTCAGACCGTATGTACATATGTTAAAGGTGCAATAACATGAAACATGTAAAAACACACAAATGTTGGAAGACTGTTAATAAAAGCGATTATAAACATACAGTGTAACACTGTAATATCATTACAATATGATTTGCCAGATTTTTTATAAATAGATAAAGGCTTTGTTTCTCTTTGGAGACATAACCCACATGGCAGGCTGCTCAACTCTATTTCTGTCTTGGTCAGTAAAGCTAGTCTGTCCTCTCTCTGCTCCCCACACACTATTTCAGAACCACTCTGATGGGTTTGAAGCCTCTCTCCACACATCTAAGACCCTCTTGATCAGATTTGATTTGACAGTGTGTGTGACCTCAATTAGCAGGCGAGAGCATACGGGTGGACTTCTTAATGAATCTAAATCATAAGGTGTAGCAGTAGATGATGGTACCTTAAAGGCAAATGTTTACATGTTTATTCTAAGACAATAATGATTGCTGGGCAGCACCAGTGGATACAAAACCTGTTTTTATGTAATTTAATAGCCCCTGTGAACAATGGGAAATTATTTCTCTGCATTCAACCAAGCAAAGCAGGGGGCTCCCGGCAATGAAGGGGGGCTGGGGTAGCAGTGTGTGAGGACAGTACCATGTTCAACGGTATCTTAGTGGTGACACAAGCAGTTGGGATTCAAACCCACAACCTTCTGTCTGCAGGGCCAACGCCCTAACCACTAGGCCATTCAGCTGACCCAATCATTAGATAAAATGTTTTGTCAGTTAAATTCTACAGCATTTTCCAAGCTAAGCTGTATGTGCTGCATTTGTATCACAGTGTCAGTTGTCAAAGACAATAATTCCCCCAGACTTAGAAAGAACAGCCTGATGACTCATGATACGCTTATAATAGAGCTCAATGGGGACGTGCTTCAGATTCAACAGGTTTTCTGCTGTTTTTAAAGGAAATTTGGCAAAAATAGTGTGTGTGGTAATCTAAGTATTATTTTATTAGTCTGATTTGAACTAGTTTAAAAGGCGGGATGTGAACTCAAACAGTTGAAGCTCTTTTCCGTAAGGGGTTCTGCTCACGTCTGTGTGGGTTTCTGCCCTGGTTAATTATAATCAACTTGAAAAATATACGGATGAATGAACAAATTAATTCATTTAATTTGTTCCAAGGAGCAATAGATTCAAAAGAGCTCAATTTCAGCACAGCAATTTTATTAGTACTTTCAAACTGTTAAATTTGTTTGTAGCTCACAGTAAGTCATATTTACATTTATCAGATGCTTTTATCCAAAGCGACTTTCATTCCTGACCTACAGGGGGCAGTCTCCCTGGAGCAACTTGGGGTTAAGGGTCTTGCTCAGGGACCCAATGGTGGTGCTGAAGGTAGGATTTGAACCCGTGACCTCTTGGCCCAGAGGCAAGTACCCTACCTACTGAGCTACCTCCACCCCTCATACTAAGTCCTAAACCACAACCACAAGTCTGCTCCAGTGTTTATTTTTATATCAACATAAGCATCGCAGAACCAACACTAAACTAATAAAAGTCTAATAAAACTAATAAAAATCTGGACACCAAATGACTCAGCTGATAGTCTGCATCTGGAATAAGTGAAACACTGTAAATTAAATACCCTTTTAATGTGTTCAGTTAACTAAATGTACAGTACTGTGTAAAAGTCATAGGCACCTGAGAAAACTATCCAGACCCGCTTGGCTTTTTTGACTACATTAGATTATAATAGGTGTGTTGCTTTTGGAATTTTGTGGAGGTGTCAAGCTAAAATCTGGAACCAAACCTGATTTCAGCTCCATTCCTCCGATACCTTTTAGATAACTTTTATTCTAATGTTCACTTGTGCTTTTGCACGGGGCTCTATAACTTTGGCACAGTACTCTGCATCTTCATGGCAACAGATATGGACTTCACAAACACATGGACTTACACTGAGCATGAAAATACATTCCCACACTGTGTGTTTGTGTTATCAGTATCCCTGTTTATTCTCTCTCTCTCTCTCTCTCTCTCTCTCTCTCTCTCTCTCTCTCTCTCTCTCTCCTTCTACCCCTCTCACTATTTTCTTTTTCTAGTTTTCTCTCTCTTTCTCTCTGTCTTTGTCTCTCTCTCTGTCTCTTATGTCTTTCTTCCTCTCTTTCTTTATTTCTCTTTATTTCTCTCTCTTATTCTCACCCCCTCTCTCTTTCTTTCTTTCTCTTTCTTTCTTTCTCTTTCTCTCTCTCGCTTTCTCTCTCTCTCTCTCTCTCTTTCTCTCTCTCTCTCTTTCTCTTTATCTCTCTCTCTCTCTCTTTCTCTCTCTGTCTCTCTCATTCACTCTCATGCTGAATCTCTCTCACTCTCTTACTCTCTATCTGTTTGACTCACTCTCTTTCACTCTCACTCACTGGGCTGTTGACACATTGTCCCATATATATAAATAAAAGACAACTCTTCTTTTTGACTGATCTCCCAGCATGCTGTACTTCGACCTCTGGAGAAGGTTTGAGCATCATGATAATTTAATAAACCGCTGGCCTACTTCTCTGGAAGAAACTGAGGCCAAGAAAAAAAGACAGCATTCTGACAGGCCTTTTCTGGACTTCTGAAGGTGACGCATTGCATGACGAACACGTCACATCAGAAACGGAAAACTTTATTGAGCCCAGAGGAAAATGCTTTATGCTGCAACTACACAGAGACATGATCAATATAAAATATAAAGTCTGAATAAATCCAATAAATACTCAAATGCTGTACACACAAATGCTGAGAATAAACACTATAGAAAAGAAACTTCCAGTAAGGTAAATTCCTGGTGACAAACAGTGATTATGAGTCTCTTATAGTACGTGATAGTGATCAATAGTAGATAAGTAACTGTGGCAAGACAACTGCACATAATAACATTAAAATAGTGCACAGAGTGAAATGATGGAGCACATTACCAATAGTGCATGACTTGACCTGTTTGGAGGGAAAGAATCTGCTATACGTACAATGGACACAATAATGTCACTACAAACACACGTACAGAAACAACTGGACTGATTACAAGTAATATAGCTCTAAATTATAAACAGTCTGGTGTGTTCCACCTGATTCTGAACGACTGCATTGTTCAAAAGCTCGACCAAGGCAGTAGCAGCGTAGACTACATTAACAAGGAAACCATTTAAATAATAATTTTTATTATTAGAAGTCCTTACTGGCTGGAGCTGCATAATATATCAGTCATATGGCCTTTATAGTATTGATATAATGAATCCTCTATGCAAATAAAGCCTATGATCAATCCCTGAATCCTTTGTTTTCTGCTGTGACCATCCTGACTAATCTAAGATGTTCTTTGGATGACTGAAGGTATTCGCATGACTCAACAAAGATAAATCATTTTGTTTAAAAATAATCGGTCACATAATGTGTGGTTTTAGGATACAGGACTGAATGTTAATCAGAGCAACTCAATATGTAGCAAGATGAGCTTTTGTCCATATTGTACACATATCATGTAGCTCTGTCTGCTTCCTTGACAGAATAATTCCACGGACTTTCCGAAAGATCTCCAAATGAAATGACGTTTTAATTAATGATGTAGAGGAACATAAAGGGTGTTGTATGGTCAAACTGTACAGGGAAAAACACTAAAAAGACAAGTTTATGCTTACTGGTGCGTTTATAGAGTAAATAAAATGGCTTGTGCTGTTCCATTGTCTACCGCTATAAAAAGTTGGTAATTACAATTAACATTTTCCCAACAAACCCACTCTGAAAGCTTATGTTTACATCTCTTTACATTTCACACATTACATTAGGGAGGTTTTTTATTAGTGCATTTCCCCTTTTAATTTTTAACCCTTGTTAAAATAAATAATTAGGTCTGTTTGGTCATGCTGCATTTGGGTACACTTGTGGTACAATATTTAGATAGGATAAGAAAACCTTGTATTAGGCCCATGTGTGGGAACTTTGCATTGTTGCAGCAGCAAAGTGGACAGAACAAGAGAAGAAAGTAGAAGCAGCATAACTGATCGAACAAAATGTTTATAATAAAACAATATAATTACGGGTGTCGATTTAACACGATTTAACAATTAATCACAGGAAAAAATTTACGCTGATTAATCGCACCGGGTGACCCGGTCCGTTGTTCTGTCGAAACATGCTACCCATCGAGATGTTCTACTGTGCCCTTATGCGCATGTACAGTCCCATAGTCTTGGGAACCACACTCTTAAACTGTGCTACCCTGGGACACTGGGAGCTGTATAAGGGACACAGGGTGGCGTGAATCAGCAAAACACCCTGCTTTTCTCCGTGCTAGAACCTCTAACTATCTCTATCTAACTATTCACTGTCTCTCTTTTTAATACAATATAAAATAATATGTAAATACAACAAGCGTTTTTCATTAAGGCAGCATAATTCATCAGAAGACCCGTGCTTGTATGTGCACTGTCTTAAACTGCAGCTTATATATGGACTTGGTTCATTGTTCTTGCTTAAGTGATTTTTCCCTCAGCATATAAGGTCATATTTTTGATTGCTGTGTCCATTACTGCACATGAACAGTGCAGAAACAGTTATTAAACAAAAGAGATGCAGAGAGTCTGTAATGTTGATTATTCATTCACTCATATCCCAAATTACATTAGTGTAGCAAAAATGTGTGATTAATTTAGATGAATGAATAGATTCATAATACTGACATAATAGTGATATTTCCCAAGGCTATTGCAAATAAAATATTGCACATAATGATAACGTTGTTGCACCCGAAACGTAAATTGCATGAGACTGCACATGGTGAAAGTGACAATCTGGTCATACGCGAACGCACCACAGCACACAGTGTGAACAGCACAAAATGCTTCCTCTGCATTTAACCCATTCACCAAGTCAAGCAGGGGGCAGCTACGAACACAGCGCCCGGGGAGCAGTGTGTGG
>JBBPDC010000135.1:14359301-14374188 GCA_037974485.1 Hemigrammopetersius urotaenia
ACACACCTTCACACACACCATCGTACATCTACACACCTTCACACACACCATCGTACATCTACACACACACCATCGTATATCTACACACCTGAACATGTATTTTAACAATTTGAAAAGTGAGCAGGAATGACACACTAAGATGGTAATGACTTGGTAGTTTCTATGGAAGGTGTGGCAATGTGAGATTGAAATAGCACAGTCTTGCACAATTTTTGCTGACGTTGCTATGACGACAAAAGCTAAATAATTGACTCTAGTTGATGTTAGCAAGTTCCAGAAACAGTGATATATTCCTCTGACTAATGAACATATAGCTACGTCATCCACTAATGAAAACAGACCTCATTCAGAAGAGAAAGAGTGCATTATCACACTCCACCGGGGGAATGAGATTCCTATTATTTGTGAACATCAGAATACAGAGAAACAGAGATAGATGGGGGAAGTGAATGGAGAGAGAAGAATAAGCGAAAGAGAAAAAACAGAAGTGGATGAGGTGGCTTCTCCTCACTGTTGAGGTGGCTCTGAACGTGTCACTCTTTCCCTGCTGGTGTCTGTTTAGGAAATATTCAGTGTGATCTCACACACATGCACACACACACACACACACACACAAGTCACCCTCAGCGGGATGGACAGGCAACAGCTGAGGTTATCTCTGTCAAACGCTTCAGTGCTGTCCTGACATACCACCTTCAAGGCCGGGGATGCCGGCTGAAAAAGAGAAAAAAAAATGCAGTGACATGCTAATAGAATGCTAATTCAACCGAAATGATGTGCCCTGACTTATCATGTCCATAGCATCTAATTACACAGACAAGAGCTGAATGACACACCAAGACTAGTGTTGCTGAAAGCCTGTAATCAGTTTTTTTTAACCCAAAAAGGTTATTTGACTTTGGTAGGTTTTCTATCATAGAACCAAAAGGCCTTGCATGCATTAAAATGGTTCTTTGGGTGCTCATGGTATATGTATACAACATCCACCTTTACTAAAGAACCATTAAAAAAACACTTTTGAGGAGCGGACCGAGAATTGATTAAAAAATCAGCTTCATTGATATTAGCAGACAAAGTAACCAGCTGTACTAATAATTCATATTTTTAGCAGTTTATACTTATGAGAGATCTGGATATTAAGGTAGGGCTGTAAACCTGTGGTTATTTGTTGATATTACTGGGATCAAGATGCCAAAAACTCATTGCTACAAAGATTTACCAGCACTCAGACGAATACATGTAACAATTAGGGTTTCAATGCTCTTAGAGTAGTGGGTGTGTCAGAGGAGCTAATAAGACAATAAGATAAGCAAACAGGTGCTGATGATGACTCACTATATTGTGGATAAGGTCTTTTCTTAATTAGTGGTTATATGATCATTAGTCAGAGGAATATATTTTCACTGTATCAGAGATTAGCTAACATTACCCAGAGTTTAGATTAAGCTATTCAGCTTCTGTTGTAATAGCAACGTCAGCAGAACTTGTCATGGAAATAGAACACATTGCGTTTTTCCAGTAGGACAGGGAATGGTTCCTTGTTCCGGTGGACAAATGTACTGCGACCAAATGTTTTTCGATTAAAAATAAAGTGACCCGTACCCAATCCAAACCCGAGCAGCTCAATGGCAGGGATAAAAGCAGGCCGTTGCATCAATGCTGTTTGATTGGTTGAAATGTTATCACAATATGGATGGAGGCCATTGCAAAAAACAATGGAGAACTAACCACCAGTAACCTGACAAAGAAGAGCCACTACTATCTAATGGGCTGAAGATACAGTTTTTTTTGGCACTAACAAATTTATCTTTAATATTGTGAGAAAGGCAAAGGTGTACTAGGACATCACTTACAAGTTATCTGGGTTAGGTTTTCACTGCAAGGCTAGTGTATGCAGAGAAAAAAATAAAATCTGAAACAAGACTATGAATGATAAGACACCACAACATCGGAAACGGCTCCACGGACGCGGTTTTGAGGCGGCCGGCCGTAAGCCGTTGGGAGAAATTTCAATCAGAAACTCACTGAGTTTCTTGGTCCAAGACAACCAAAGTGTGCTGCAAGTTCCATGCCATTGTAGTCCAGTACGGTTCTACAGAAACCAAATCTTAACTGTTTGCATCATGGGGGTCATCGGGAGCTGGCAAATGTATTGCATGTATTATACACATAGATTAATGCCAGGCAATGCCACAGCTTTGATGATTATGATTATTGATGGTGATGTGTCACAATCCAGACACTCAAACAACAGAGATTTCACACCAGTTTACTTCTGGTATTTACGACTTTGTCAGTCGTTTGTGTACAGCTTCTTTGTGGTAAACTTAAAAAAGGGGAACTTTCCAAGCACACCATTAGCAAAGACACAAATGTGCAATGGGGCCTATTTATACAGACACTGATGACCTAATGAGACACAGGTGCAACCGATAATGAGGAGCCGAAGGTGCTAGAAATCCATGACAGCGTGTGTGAAATTTATACACTCTGGATCAGCAGAACTAACACCTAATTATATAAATCATATACAGTACTGTGCAAAAGCCTTCACCCACCCTTTTCATTATATTTAGCGTTGGATCACCTTTCTGCTGTGAAAATACTGTCTTTCTTTGCCATAATGAGTAGATTAAGTGAAAGAAATGGGTACAAATGTTTTACCGCGACAGACTGCAAAGTGCCTAAAGATACAAGCTGTCAATCACTCAGCATTCAGCACCACCAGTATACTGATCACCGCCTGATCATCTGGAATCATCTTCACTGGTTTCTTCACTTGTTCATGCCTTAACTTTTGGTTGTGCTTGAATGGTTCATATGTAGGTCACTGTGTGGCTAAACAAACAAAAAACATTCCTCTGAAACTGGTCAGGTTCAGGGACTGGAATGAAAAAGAAAGTCTATGAGAGTCTTTCAGGAAGCCTGGAGAACTGTTCCTGAAGACCACATTAAAATACAAGAAATTTCAGCTCTTTGGAACCAAAATATAAAGACTTTTGCACAGTGTGGTATGTTAATGCAGCCTTAACAATGTGAATGATGGTAAAGCCACATTGATGCAACTGACAAATAGCAAACATTCCTTTAAATGTTGAGCTTAATTAGATGCGTTCAACCTATTGGACACATTTCATCTCTAGTTCAAATACAATTATTTTCAGAAAACTGAAATCCTCCCTGAGTGATGCAAGGGTTAAATATTAGCAATAGATTTGAGTACTGTATGTCCCAATCACCAAACTAAAGGCACTTCCATCAATATACAAAAACTGTGCTGTACCTAAACCGTGCTGTGACAGTAATGAACTTGCATCACACTTTCATTTTCTAGCGTATCTTGGCCTGGTAACTGTGTTTTTGACTCTGCTCTTTCCCCACATTTTTGGACAGTCATCGTCCCAAAATGGCATCAATGGAGTCAAATCCTTCAGAGCTTATTTTGTCATTGTGGTCTTTTATTATTCTTGCTTGGTACACTTTCATGATAAATTTGTTAGCACCATAGAAAACTCCAACTCAAATTCCTCTTCTGCCCAAACAGATAGTAGTGCTTGTATTTTCTTTGACTGCCCAGTTTATATCTCCATTGTTTTTTTTCTTTTTACAAAGACAGGAAAAAACAGTGGCCTCTATTCATGTTGTGATGACAACTTTCCAACCAATCAGAAGACAGTGATGCAGTTAGCTTGCCTGCAGCCTGCTTTTGGCCATGCCTGGGTGCAGGTTGCTTTATTTAATGGAAAAGCATTTGTTCACAGTATGACGTAATTCGTTGTGCCAGAGGAAAAGCACCATAAAGCTCAGCTCCCAGACTCAGCAGATCCAAAGCAGCCATGGTTGCTGAAACAGTCTACAGATTCACACTTGTCTACATGAATCATTTTTTCTCCGTTTTCCCTCTCTAGACAAGCAGGGAGTCCCACTTCTGCCGGGCCTGAGCCCACCAGGCTCCTTAAACAGGACTGTCACACAGAGTTAGGCACGTGATTGCTGACCACATCAGATCTAATGTCCATCAGCCCAGGGGCTAGCCTGTGCTACACTAACCTCTGTTTATTGGCCAACAGCTGTCACATGACCTTTTGTACCACTAGTGATACAAATTGGCCACTGCTGATTGGCCTGTGGCTGTCATGTGACCTGTTCTTCCAGCATTGCATATCTACAAATATATACCCAATAGACCGTTCTCATTGCTTTTTTGACCAGTGTTCTCAGGCGCAGTGCTTGAAATGGAATAAATTCAGGGTGAGATTTGTTTTGCATATTTTTGGCCATAAATCTAGTCTCAAATTGGTGGCTTAAAATGATTTTGTTTAGCACTGGCCAGTAAGCCAATGGCAGCATAGTAAACAACATATGCAGCATAAGATTATTTCAGCTTTCAATGATAGAATCATTCTGGCATGAAAAATCCCTTCGCCACACACACACACACACACACACGTGGCACACAGAGACAGCCCTAATATAGACCCAACATTGGTGTGTGTCTCGGTACTCCACTGGAACAGATTTGCTTCAGGTGGGACTCAAAATTGGAATTCTAAATTAGGATTTGAATCGGTGGGAGGGAGGATAAATTGCATAAAGCCCTTGGGAACATTGTTGCCCGATTTAGTCTGAACATCACTAGGTCCCACTTTGTTGACTTTCGAAGGGCCTAAATCTATCGACAGTCTCTTCATACAGAGACCTAGAATCAGTTCTGCCTGTCTGTTTAAGTATAATTCATTGTAACATGACAAAAACTGCCTAACGCTGACCTTAAATCAGCACAACTACACTGAGAAGCCTCATACATATGGACGCTACCATGAGTGATCTGATGCGGCATGTATGGTTCTCTCCAGATGCTGAATTTCAGTCATTATCCTGTTCTCCCAGCGGACCTAATTGTCACTTCACTTTGCAGACCTAGCAATTTCCCAGGATTCCACCGCACAGCTCCTCCAGTGATTGCTTGGCACCTCTGGGACATAAGAATCTGTGAGAAATATCCACCAGCACTTTTACAGCCATGGCATTCGTGAGGAAACTGTTGGCACAACAAAGTAATGTCCTTCGAATGTTCTGTGCCCTTTGGAACATTGGTAATACTTTCTTATCTGAAATTTAGCCAGGTAGTCATGGGATCCAAACTCCAAAGCACTTGTTCTGGGCAACATGATGATTCCTAAGTTCCTAAGTGTACTTACACCCACCTGTCATAAGAACCATCTACTGAAAGGGGTCGCTGGTGGCCTGCTGGTTAGGGGGTTTGCACCGGCGACTGGAAGGCTGTGGGTGTTCGTAGCACCACTGGACCAAAAATGTGAGTGAAAGGACCCAGGACTGCTAGTGGCACCACTGAGGTTGATTGGCCCTCTGTCTCACCCCATTACAGGCGTCTGTTAGCTGGCATAACAGAATTGGTGGTTAGCATTCTCCCCCAAGTGTGTCTGAGTGTCCAGTAATGTTGTGTTAGCAGAAGTTGGAGAAGATGTGATGAAGCCTTATATGTAGTGGAAGATGGATGTGCTCACCCTCCCAGTGTTGGTGCTACTGTGAGATTGGAGGAGTCCTAACTAGAGGGTGAAATTGAACATGATTAAATTGTGAAGGAAACTGGAACACCTCCCACACACACACAAACAAAAGGAAAAAAATTGTGTGAGTGTGAAGAACCTTTACAGTTAAGATAACGCTTCATTAGTCCCATGGATGGGAAATTTGCATTGTTACAACAGCAAAATTAACAGTACAAGAGAAGAAAGCAGAATAGTGCAAAACTGATGAAATATATGCATAAAGCACCTTTGCATGATGTAAAGTCTTTTCTATAAGTTAATTAAAAAGTTGTATAGACAATCAGAAATGGTTCATTTATTGCTTTGCCCAAGTAACCCTTTCCAGCAACTTTATTTCTAAGAGTGTATACTAAAATACGTCCAAATATTAAGCTAATAAAGTCATAATAAAATAACACTGGAGTAAGAAAGCGGTGCAAACAAAGTGACATTACTTTTCACAGAAAAAAAAACATGTAAGAGTATAATTTCTTCTGTACCATGAATTCAGCGTAATTTAAACAGTTAATCCATTTACACAATGATTTCCATGATTATATAACCATTTATTTTCATTATTTAGAATAGGTGCTAACGTGCTCTGCTGGAGCTATTGAAGGTAGTGGTACTAATAGAATGCCTTTCAGTTCATCCCATTGCAAGATCGGGACTACTTGGGATATTTTTGGATTTATACTTGGTCTTCACATGTCCTTACTTTCCTCTTTAAATGTTTGAAATTACATTGACATATGGTTGGAGTTTGTTTGTCCATGTTGCTGCTGTAAATAATTTTTACATTCAAAGGTACTTTAGTACTTTTTATTAATTTAAAGACAGTTAAATATAGCCGACTTAGCATTTCAGTGTACTTATTATCATTGTACCCAAAATCGTTATGTGGTATTTTCATCCCCCTTACTTGCCCAATAAAAGCCTAGAACATGTAGGAATGGGCATGGCCCAAACTGGCCCAATACTATTCACAATTACTTGGTTGATGCTTAGAAGTTAGGAGCTCTGACACTGGACAGATGTTCTGCACTGACGCTGGACAGATGTTCTGCTCTGACACTGGACAGATGTTCTGCTCTGACACTGGACAGATGTTCTGCACTGATGCTGGACAGATGTTCTGCACTGACACAGGGCGGATGTTCAGAACTGACGCTGGACAGATGCTCTGCACTGACACAGGGCAGATGTTCTAAACTGACGCTGGACAGATGTTTAGCACTGACACAGGGCAGATGTTCTGCACTGATGCTGGACAGATTTTCAGCACTGACGTTGGACAGATGTTTAGCACTGACACAGGGCAGATGTTCTGCACTGACACAGGGCAGATGTTCTGCACTGATGCTGGACAGATTTTCAGCACTGACGTTGGACAGATGTTCTGCACTGACACAGGGCGGATGTTCAGCACTGATGCCAGACAGATGTTCTGCACTGACACTGGACGGATGTTTGCACTGATGCTGGACAGATGTTGTTCACTGATGTTGGGCAGATTTTCTGCACTAATTCTAGACAGATGTTCTGTACTGGCAATGGACAGGTGTTTTGCACTCTGGAATGAAAGTTAAAACAAACTCTAACTCCAACAAGAGTAGATACTAAACACTAAATTAACATTTTCCATCCATGTCCTCTGGCCAGCTTTATAGCGAAACACAGATGGTAGATTTCACACCCATATGGATTTCAGGAGTGGATCAGTCCTTGCGGGGAGCACTACTGCAACCCCCCAACAAGGTTTCTTATCTGTTGTGTTTGTCACAGCTGTTATCTTGAACCATCAGAATTAGACCTGCCTGAGTCGCACGGTTGAGCGGCCAGAAATGATAGACTTCGATGGTTTAGATAACCAGTAAAGATGGTGGCTTTGTAGAATCTGAACACCATTTTCTCTGCCTGCCCGACAGATGTACCCAGAGGCAATTATGTCCGAGGCAGAGATTGGTGTGTGTGGCAGATTACTTGTCAGCAAGTTTTGCTGAGGGCCACTGGCACTTGTGTTTATCTTTATCAATTAGTTTCACGAGTCGATGTGGTGAAAGTTTCTATAGACACTAGGCCTCCAGCGTTATCTGATGACACAATTCAGAGTCCCCCGGCTGGCAGCCAGGTCAAACTCCGCTGTCCAAGTTTTCCGGCTCACGGTTCAATCAGATTCCATTTACCGAGTTTTCCAGCCCACAGGCCAATCAGATTTCACTGCTAGTTTTCTAGCTCAAAGTTTTTAGGCCAAAATCTTACCACAAAATCTGTAAAACTGTAAAACTGTACCAGGAAATGCATTTGTGACTATATCATGTAATAGTTTTCCATGTGAGGCATCAAACTCAAAAAAGTTCACCTTTAAGCTTAGACTAAAAACATACTAATGATAAATCAACACTGACACCTCAGCTAGACTAGGTTTAATTAATGTCTGGACAACCTGCTCTGAATGTTGTATAAATATGTTATTTCATTTGAAATAAACTGTTTTTGGTTTTAAGTTTACATTTTACTTTAACTTTCCTTTTCTCTTCTACAAATGTTTCCAGGTGGCAAACCTTCTGCGGCTCTTCCAGATCCCCCAGATCAGCTATGCTTCCACTAGCGCCAAGCTAAGTGACAAATCTCGCTATGACTACTTTGCCCGAACTGTTCCTCCAGACTTCTACCAGGCCAAAGCCATGGCGGAGATCTTGCGCTACTTCAACTGGACCTATGTGTCCACGGTGGCCTCAGAGGGTGACTATGGTGAGACAGGCATCGATGCCTTCCAACAAGAGGCGAGAGTGCGTCAAATCTGCATTGCTACATCGGTCAAAGTTAGCCGTTCCATGAACCGGGTGAACTATGAGACGGTGATCCGCTCCCTGCAGCAAAAGGCCAATGCCAAAGTGGTAATCCTCTTCACCCGCAGCGAGGACGCCAGAGAGTTGCTGGTGGCAGCTGCCCGAATGAACGTCACCTTCATCTGGGTCGCCAGTGATGGCTGGGGGGCACAAGAGAGTGTGGTTCATGGGAGCGAGAAGGCAGCTAATGGGGCCTTCACCATCGAGCTAGCATCTTATTCCATCCGTGAATTTGAGGACTACTTCACCAAGCTCACCCCTGAACTCAACACCAGGAATCCCTGGTTCAGGGAATTCTGGGAGCACAAGTTTGGGTGTCGGCTGCATGAGCCAGGCTGTGCCAGCCACAGCCTGAGAGATGGTTCATTTAAGCCAGAGTCTAAGATCATGTTTGTCGTGAATGCAGTCTATGCCATGGCCCATGCCCTGCATAACATGCGCCAGGCAGTGTGCCCCAATACAACCCGTGTATGTGATGCCATGAAGCCAGGCAATGGCAAGAGGTTCTACCGCGAGTTTATCCTGAAGACCAAGTTTGATGGTGAGGGACGTTTGCGTGAAACATCTGCAGAAGCCTTGTGAAAGAAAACTTGCATGGCTAGCAATAACTGGAAACCATTGGGGTCCAATTAGCATGCTATTATTTACATAATGCTAATTGGCACCCACTAGCTTTAATTCAATATGTGTGAAGCATTCCCTTGATAAAGATATGAAAAGCTGTTTCATTCAATATTCATTCATCACCCAGATCAGTGAATCTTGTTGTATGTGGTTTCCACTGCTTATAAAAAGATTTAATTTGAGATGAAACAAAAATTAATTATCTGGTTATCAGATAGTTCCTCTCAGCCTGGTTGCATGCTGGCTGCTGAGAGAGAAACTGGTGCTATATTAAGTACAACAGTGTTGGAGTTTGAGCCTACAAGGAAAAAAGAATGAATTAGCAACAATAGGCCTTTGAAATGTTTAGTGTTTTTCCACCAGTTTAGGAAATCAAAGGTATACATCAAGATGATTCATCACAGGTGCCCACTGTAAAATTATCCATGACAGAAATGCTCTTAAATATGCTCCACTGTAGTTTTTGATTTTGAGGTTATTTTAAATGGTTTTAACATCAGTGGTGGCCTTTGGTCTCTAAAAATGAGCCCATTTTACACAGCAGTATAATAAATTTAGATTAAAATCCAGAAACCTATGCTAGTTAGCTCCTGTACCTCAGAACCTCAGGCAAACTTGCTGAAGGTAGCACTTTCTGTCCAAAAATGTGGATGCTAATAATTTTGAACTGTACTGTTAATGTTGCCCTTTCACCAAATTCTGTTGGTCAACTCTCTGATTTCTCTGATTCTCTGATTTCTAACCAGCTCCATTTAGACCTGCTGACACAGAGAACGTTGTTCGTTTCACCTCTCTTGGAGACAGCTTGGGCCGCTACAACATCTTCCACTACTACCAAGAGAATGGCAGGTATGTCTACAGGAAAGTGGGCTACTGGTCTCAGGGCTTAGTCCTTAACACCAGCCTAGTGCCTTGGGCTGGGGCAACTCCCACCTCCCAGTGCAGCGACCCCTGCCAACCCAACGAGGCCAAGAGTATGCAACCTGGAGATGTTTGCTGCTGGATCTGTATCCCCTGCCAGCTGCACCAGTACCTTCTGGATGAATTCACCTGCGAGGACTGTGGCTTTGGTGAGTGGCCTTTGGCCAACCTGACAGGCTGCTATGAACTCCCAGAAGAGTACATCCACTGGTCAGATGCTTGGGCTGTAGGACCTGTGACCATTGCTTGTCTGGGGATGCTGTGTACCATAGCAGTGGCTGGGCTGTTCTTGCGTCATAACGACACTCCGGTGGTGAAGGCAAGTGGACGTGAGCTGTCCTACATTCTCCTGTTGGGAGTCCTTCTGTGCTACGCCATGACCTTCATCTATATCACCAAACCATCCGCGGTCGTTTGCGCTCTACGACGTCTTGGCCTGGGCACCTCTTTCGCTGTCTGTTATTCAGCCCTCCTCACCAAGACCAATCGGATCGCAAGAATATTTGGAGGGGCACGGGATGGAGCCCAGCGGCCTCGCCTCATCAGCCCTGCTTCCCAGGTGGCCATTTGTGGTGCCCTGATCTCTGCCCAACTTCTGGTATCTCTGGTGTGGCTCCTGGTGGAGGCTCCGGGCGTTCGCAAGGAAGTGGGTCCCGAAAGGCGGGATGTGGTGACGCTGAAGTGTAACAGCCTGGACTCCAGCATGCTGGTGTCACTCACTTACAACTGCATCCTCATTGTCCTGTGCACCTTCTATGCCTTCAAGACCAGGAAGTGCCCTGAGAACTTCAACGAGGCCAAGTTCATTGGATTCACAATGTACACCACCTGCATCATCTGGTTGGCCTTCCAGCCCATCTTCTATGTCACTGCCAGTGATTACAGGGTAAGCTGTGATTACGCTTCTTTTGTATTAGTGCCTTAGTGGCTAAAATAATTTCATTTTGTCAGCACTGTGAGAAATGGAAGGGTTTTAGTTTTGCAACTAACTATCGCATCTCATGAAAAAAAATTCTTCTTTTTCTTGGTCTCCATATATAAACATTGTCAGGATTTCCAAAAGTAAACAGTTTGTTTTTGTGATTTAAAAAAGCAACTAATTTACACAAATCCACTTATTTAGACTACAGTAGGCCCTAGGCCCTTCTAATCACATTATAAAGAGAGTTTCAGACCGGACTTCATTTTGAACTCATCAGCCAATCAGAACATGGGTTATTTACATGTATCAGCCTTATGGACCCTTCAGGTTAGTCCTCTTTCCAATAAACCACAAAAGAATGCGTGTATGTTCCAATATTCAGATGTATCATCTAAAGCGCAATTAACAATTCCTCATGTTTATGCAAACTTACGTTCGTCATTATGGTCAGGACATCAAATGGCAGCTTGTATTTTACTAGTGTCCCTTGGTGTCCCTTTAGCCAGAAAAATCCAGCAAGCCAACTCAAATACATACAGCACAGAGACAATAGCTTGTAGCCTGCGATAGGAACTCCCTCTGGGAGGTTGTGGGCGGCCTGTCGCACTTTATCAGTGAACTCGTTTGGCTGTGAGGTGCGAGATGTCAGAACTCAGTTAGCTGCATGGTAAACACAGTCATCAAGAACGCCCCGCAGCTGTGTGAGCGGCAATGCCTGGACTGCCGTAGCAAACAGCTGTCAGAAACAATCGCTCCACCAGAAGGCAGGAGTGTTCCCGGATCAGTGTGTGGCGGTGAAGCAGCAAAGGAAAATTGCTTTGTACGTAGGAAGAAATATTCCAGGATCAGTCAGAGGTGGTGACAGTAGCAAGACAGAGTCATATTGAATAGAGACAATCTGCAAGATCAGCGAGGGGTTGGTGTCATTGTCGGAGAAGAACTATTCTGCATAAAGTGACAGCCGTATGAAGAAGGTATCAGTGTCTCATGTGAATGCGAAAGGTGAAGTTTGGTGAGGCCTTCTTTTCTTTATAAAAGATAATGCATTGCCACATTTTACTAAGGCACGTGATTGGATTACTAATGAAGGTATTGTGAATGAGGTAATTAAGTCTTGTCCAAGACTCAGTATGGCGTGGTCAAGACTTAATTATCCAATTGCCCTGCCTTCATAAGTCACAGTTGCAACTTAATTGTGTTGTTCCCATGCCTCACTGAGTTGTGGCCATGGATTTGTGTTGTTCCCATGCCTCACTAAGTTGGGCTTAATTACCTCGTTCCCACCCCTTTCTACTTTACAGTCCCACATGGTTGACACAAAATAAGAGATTTGTGTCCCTTGGTGGGTGTAACTATGTGTTAGCGCCCCCTAAGGTAGGCATAAAGGATTTTTTGGCAATAACTTTCATAGAATAAATACATTTGTTGTGAACGTTGGCTCATTATGACTAAGTTGTGGAGTCATAGTTATTAAAAATGTAACACTTTATTAGTGAAGTTAGTGATGAGATGCTTCAAACTTCATGAAATGTGGTATGGAAATTGAAATTCTTTGGAAGCACACCAAACTGTGTGAAATTACATTCATAGGAGCTGCTGCAACTGACACATTTTCGTACCTCAAGAACTGTCCAGCATAAAATGTTTGGTGAAATCTGGTGTGTTCACACTGGGCTACATTTGCTCATACGTCCTCCAGTTTCATTTGGCTCACACAACAAAATTACCACCAGCAGCCGATCAAAATTCAGGAGCCAGTACGTGTTTGTGTGATGGTCCCCTATGTTCTTCTGACATTGATTATTCTGTCAAAATCATTTTGTCTTTAAATCCTGACATAACAAAGACAAAATTCAAATGGACAGCGTCTTGCTACTTCTGCTTGGAGTCCCTGAGTGCAGCTTATTCTCTTCTGTGGTGGTCATCCCATTGACTTGCCTTTGTAATTATCAAACTTAATTCTCATTCGTCATTCGTTTGTTTAACTAAGTCATGGCTATGAATTAACTCTCCCATTCCCATGCAGTACTTTTATGAAGAAGGGATGTGATCAGTGGGGTTCCGTGAACTTCTCTGCAACGTTGTATGATGCAATACGTTACTCAAAATAGTAATGTTGCTAATTATGAATGAATTCTACTAGACGCTAAATGCGCAATATTATGCAACACAGATCAGGCTACTACTTTCTTTCAATATTAGATGGACTTTTCATTTCAAATAGTCGGGGAGCTAATAAGTAAGTGGTGGAGCCGTGCCAACTGTTCAGATGGGAAAGTAACTTCTAACAAAAATATGTGCATGCATAATGATATGCTTTAGACTGTGTTTTCAAACTGTTTTTTTTCCAGAGGAGGGTTCTAGCCTCAGTGATCACTGATCCCCGACTGGTTTGTCAAGATATGGAGAATGTTTACAACAGCCTCAAAAATGTATTCATTAAACCTTCAGGCTCATTTAAAATGTGGAATCCAAGCTAACGAGGAGCTTTGTCTCTGTACAAAAGAACAGTTTGGAACGGAACGAGTTTTAATATATTCTGACATAAAAGACAGGCTTGCAGGCGGCGTGATTCAGAGCAGCGCAGCACGCTGAACCCTTGGCCTCGCGGATGGGTGCAAAGTGCAGCAATCTTCAACCGAACAAAGAGATTCTTATTTTCCTTGCTCTTTGCTCTCCCTCCTTTCCCAAAGCAGTTGATCTGCCTGTGCGCTCCTGTCAGGCCTTGCATTGTTATTCCGTCTAGCATTTAAAGGCAGACTGCTGCCATTGGATGGTACAGGGGACCCGGCCAAGAGAAAGTTATCTCTCATGTGCCGGTATCTGTGCAGCTCTATTGTTGAGAACTGCTTTTGAAACAATACCAAGCGCTCTGATGCTGTAGAACTAAACAAGAGTCCATCCAGAGTTTTCAGAACAGAAAATAAATAAGTCATAGAAGGCTACTGGCAATCTGGACTTGGGGTCTAGAACAGTCACACTTGTGGAAGCATTCTAAAGTCTTGCCAAAAATCCCGCATAAACGTATTTGTTGGTGATTCGCAACTTAGTAACATTTTCATTACACACAAGGAAGGATGACTGGGAGAATCTAGAATCAGTTTTCAATTTATTCTATAAGATTAACAATATAAGCACCAGGGGGCTTTAGGTACTCATGCACCAGCCTTATAGTGCCCTTTTTGGCAAGTTCTAGTTTCTTGTTGGGATCAGTAAAGTTTTCTGATTCTGATATACCAAGGATTGCATTTATCCATTATTCAGATTTTCTCACCCAGAGCAATTTATTCATTACAGATGTGGGATGCGACAGTTTTTAGCTATATGGTGTACTTTTAGTCATGTTTATAGATAACTGTGAGTCATAAACACAATCAGAAACTGCATCAGCAAGTTCAGATTGCTTCATGACTCAATACCATTTGTAAGTAAGTGTGTGGTGATTTCAGCAGTCAGTTTTCATGAAGGCATTTTGTGCACAAGACCACGCTGCAGGTGGGGTTTAGTCATCCTCTCACTGTGCAGTAACAGTGGGTATCAAGATATAAAGCCACAGCATTGCTGATGAGTCATCCCATAGAGTTATTATACTCAAATAAATAAATAAATAATTAAACAGTTATGGGTACATACTGAAATATCAACTGTAATCTGGCCAGTAGGGGGCCACATCGCGTATATGGTACGGGAGATATAAATATGCGTTTATAACGTGATATACAAACGTCAGTTTCTGTGCCTAACCAATAGGCTGTTAGGATTCAAATCAGGCGTCTGCGAGTGTCAGAGGCGGCGTTAGCCCCGAAACTAAAGCCCAAACTAAATCTTTGGGTATTCAGTGTATTAACTGTACATTGATTGTATATATATATATATATATATATATATATATATTCCATTGGCACAAGGAATTGCCGTGCACACGAAGCCGTGTTTATCTAGGGGTGGAGGTAGCTCAGTGGGTAGGATACTTGCCTCCAGACCAAGAGGTCATGGGTTCGAATCCTACCTTCAGC
>JBBPDC010000135.1:14374288-14385217 GCA_037974485.1 Hemigrammopetersius urotaenia
AGAGAGAGAGAGAGAGAGAGTGAGAGAGAGACATAGAGAGAGAGACAAACAAAAAAGCAAGCAAAGGAGTGAAAAAACAGCAAAGTACAAAATGTGAGAGTGAGAAAGTGACAAACAGAGTGAAAGAAAGACAGAACGAAAGACAGAAAGAAAGAAAGAAAGAAAGAAAGAAAGAAAGAAAGAAAGAAAGAAAGAAAGAAAGAGCAAGCAAAGGAATTAGAAACAACAAGAGAGGAAAAGTGACAAAAATACAGAAAGAGGTAGTGTGTGAGAGAGAGAGAGAAAGAGAGAGAGAGAGAGAGACAGTGAGAGAGAGATAGTGTGAGAGAGAGAGAAAGACAGTGAGAGAGAGACAGATAGTGAGGAGAGAGAGAGAGAGAGGGAGAGAGACCATCATGAATAATTCTATCCGATCAAGCCTCCCACTCTCAGTGTTTAAACTCATAACTGCTCGCCCAGGAAAGACAAACATTAGACTAAGAAATGCCTGAGTAAGTGCGATCCTGACCTCAGAACAGCAGAATACAGCTCAGTGTTTAACACTCTCTGAGATCTGAAGGTAAGGTGCATTACGCTCCCTGTAGGCACAGATCAGGCAGGGTGGGTTTAGTCTACACGCTGTTCTCCATCATCCAGAACCTGAACTTCAGTCAAGCCTAGTCAGAGCAAGAATATTTATATAAACCATTACCATACACAAAGGTCACAAAAATATCAAGCAGTGGAATTAAAACAATAAAATAATAATTAAAACAAGAATACACAGAAAATCAATAAAAGATCAAAAGTGTGATGCAAAGAGCCATTTGGCAGACACTCTTATCCAGAGCAAGTTATAATCATTAGTTACAGGGACAGTCTGTTAAAGCAACTGGGGGTTAAGTGTCTTGAACAGTCTTGGATCTCATCCTTTCTCAAGCAAGACTAATGGCACTTTTCCACTGGCACAAGGTCCCGAAGTGACCCGAACCCAAAATGCTTGATGGCAGTGCTAAAAATGGGCCACAGCTGAGCCGATCACATCACTGTATTCTGGTTAAAAGAAAGAGGCTATTGTATTTTACTGTCTGCACAGATGTAAGCACTATTATCTGTCTGAGACGAAGATCTGTTGGGGGCAGCTGGTGGCCTAGTAGTTAGGGAGTTGACCCTGTGATCAGAAGGTTGTAGGGTTGAATCCCAGGACTGCTAGTGGAAGCTCTGAGGCATCCTTGAGCAAGGTACCATCCCTACACACTGCTCCCCAGGCTCTGCGTTCCTGGACGCCCAGCCTTTCGCTTGGTGAATGGGTTAAATACAGAAAAGGGATTTTGTGCTGTTCACACTGTGTGCTGTGGTTTGTGTATGACAAAATGTTTACTTTCACTTAAGATTAATTTCCGTAGGCGTTTTCTATGATGCTAATAAATGTATCTTTAATGTTGTGAGAAACATGAAGGCAAACCAGGACATCTCTAACAATTAGTTAGGTTAGGATTTTGTTGCATGCAGAGGAAAAATTAAAAAATATCAGTCTCAATACCTTTTCCAATAATTAAGTATTGGCAAAGTAATGTGAAGTGAACTGTCTCTGCATACCAAGAATTTGCTGTATCTTGTTATTTAATTTATCTGGTTTGAATTACCCTGTTTTTCCCAACTTGATTCCTGTCTCACCCCTTTGTCCTGTTTATTAATTCGGTATGCCTTTATGGACTCAGACTATTTGGATTTTACATGCAGACGCAACTCTTTATTATGACAATTCAGATAGTTTGTTAATCGGACTGCCCTTTGGTTATCTGTTTTTTGTATTCTGCTGCTGTAGAGAATAAATATTGCTGACTATTTTGCTGCACAACCTAACACTGGCAGCATCATTTTAGCAGAGGAGAGTTGTGGATGGCTGTTGTCCTGCTTTTCAAACAAACTGTGTTTTCCACTTAACCCAGGTGTAGTTAGTCAACCAAGACATGATTGGAGATCAAATTTTGAGTCTTTTGTTTCCACACTGGAGCTTCAAAAGTCTTTAGATGCTCAAATGCTTTCTGTATAAACATCTAGAAAATGTCTTTCAACCTACTCAACTGCATCTAGCTCGTCACTGAGGTGGAGCAGACTTGTGGATATGGTTTAGTGCTCAGTCCGACTCTAAATTAAATTGAACTAAGACCAGGTCAGGGCTGGTATTCACAAAGTCATCCAACTTTTGTCATCCACTGCTTAGAACAACCAGAACAACCAGAAGAGTACATTTCATTAGTGCAAATTATTTTACTAGTAAAAACACATGTGTCATGAAACGTAAGACATACAGACCTTCCAGACCTTCACTAAAGCATCTTTTCAGTCTGTTTTCAGACTGTTCTCAGGACTTTAACATTACTGGTCCCTGTTTTTGACAGATGTGTCCTGCGAGCTGCTGACTGAGGAATCCTCACGTGGAGGATGGAGGAACCTTCGACTTTAACACCTACTGTGTGGATCTGAGTCCTGAATGATGGAAGTGTCCGGATTACCTCAGAACCCCGACCTCAACGAGACGGAACTCAACCACACCTTCCAGCATGGCCCTGGCCTCCATGTGCACCTGCCTCCCAGCATGCAGCTGGGCACCATGTCCACCCCTCAGTCCCGCCTGCGTGATTTGACTGGGCTTGCTGCCATGGTGACGCTGAACGCCGTGGCCCTGTTCGCCAACGCTGCAGTGCTGGCTGTGGTTCTGAAAGCTCCTCACCTGAGAAAGTTTGGCTTTGTGGGCCACCTGTGTGCTGTGGACCTGCTGTGCGCAGCCCTCCTAATGCCTCTGGCCATCGTGTGCGGCTCTCCACTATTCGCCGGCGTCATCTTCTCCGTCCTGGAGTGCCGTCTCTATGTCTTCCTCAATGCCTTCCTCATCTCGGCCTCCATCTTCACTGTCACTGTCATCAGCGTGGAGCGCTACTACTACATCGTCCACCCCATGAGATATGAGGCCAAGATGACCCCCCAGCTGGCTGCCATCGCCATGGTGCTAGTCTGGGTGGCCGCCGCACTCCTTGGGATGGCCACTGTCTTTGGCTGGCCCGACTACGGACGCCGGAGCTCCATCGCCGCCGTTCACTGCTCCCTGCACTGGAGTCACAGCGGCCACCGGCGGGTCTTCTCCATACTCTTCTGTGTGGTCTGCTTCTGCGTGCCGGCTGCAATCATCCTGGCCGTCTACGGGCACGTCTACAAGGTGCAGTTACTCGCACTCATACAAGTCAAGTCTAGTAGGCTTGTCATTTTAGTCAAATACACAGTACACAGTGACACCAAACAATGTTCCTCCAGGACCATGGAGAAACTAAAAAAAAAAAACCAGACCAACAAAGAACAAAAACAAAAGAACGCAAAACTACGTAAGTGCAGGCAGGACAGGAATATACAAAGTGCAAAGAGAGCCAGAGAGAGAGTGCAAGAAAAACACAACAGCATCAAAACAACAGGACAAGACGACAGTTAATGCAGTTAACGTTTAATTGAATAAAATATTTTGACAGTTAGATTAGATTAGATTAGATTAGATTGACTTTATTAATCCCACAGTGGGGAAATTCCGTACTGTTCTCTGGCAGCAGAGTCATTATGTGTGCAAAAATGTGCAAAGGATAGCAGGAGCAGGGCCAAGCATGTCCACTGTATAATAAGTGGAGGGGGCATTTACAGTGACAGTTGTGGTGTAAGTTGTTTAAGGACGCTACCAGACACCACAGGGTTTTATCACTTATCCATTTTTTTCATAATCTTGTTAAACACTTAAACAACTATAAATGGATTTCTCAAATAAAACTAATTTCCTTTATAAGATAAAAGAATATTTAACAGTGCATGTGTGACATCCTATTATCTGGTTGTGTGGTGATACAAAAGCATGCATAGGAACATAGGAACTGAGTACATACCATTCAAAACTTCAGAACCAATTAGCTCTCAAGTATATATGTCTAAAATCTCACCTTTTACTCCATAGACTTAGAGATCTGGGCCAATGTGAACGATTAAGATACATGTACAAAATGATTCTACAACATATACATACAGAAGATAAAAAGTCTTGAGCCAGCCCTCATTTCTTATATTTTGCTTCCAAAGAGTCAGGCTTTTTTTGTAGTCTTGAGGAACAGTTCTCCAGTCTTCCTAAGGGGCTTCCAAAGGCTTTCATTTTCAGTCCAGTGTCAGAGGAATGTTTTCTGTTTGTTAAGACATGCAGTGACCTACGCATGAATCATTTAAGCAGAACAAAGCACATCTAACGTAATGCCTGAACCAGTGAAGAACCAGGAGCAGATGATTCCAGATGGAACTCCTTTATCTGGGCTCCTTGTATCTTTAGGCACTTTGCAGCCTGTTGCAGTAAAACAGTTGTTCCCATTTCATTTAATTTACTCAGTATACCAAAGATCAAAGATTATCCGTGATCACTGATAATAAATACATTTTCTTCTCTTACCTTAAGGTGGCCCACATGGCTGCCCGACACCGGGGGCCCCTTCCCAGCTGGGTAACAGCAACACCTCGACCGAAACGACGCTCCGACTCTGTCAACAGTCAGACCACCATCATCACCACCAGCTCGAGTGCCAGGAGGGGTGCGCATGCCCCCCGCAGGCCCAGGAGGGCACTGGTTGGTGGCAAAGCTGCCCTCACCCTGGCGGTCATCGTGGGACAGTTCGTCCTCTGCTGGCTGCCGTACTTTGCCTTCCACCTGCACCTGTCACTGGACTTCTCCCACAGCACTTCAGACGAGGCCGAGGGTCCTGTGACGTGGCTGGCATACTCCTCCTTTGCTATGAACCCGTTTTTCTATGGTTTGTTGAACCGGCAGATCCGGGAGGAGCTGTGTAAAATGATGTGCTGCTGCCGGTCTCCTAGCAGGCCAGTGCGACCCCCCACGGCCTCGGGACACGAGCCGTCTGCCCATGAGGACTTTCTGCACTTTCTGAACCGGAGCAGCTCTGCGAACGGGACAAGGAGCAGCTACCACACAGTAACACCTAGAACCACACTGGACCAAACCGGCTTCAGAATACCAGGACAGATCCCTGAAGAGGTCACTTAGGATGAGGCTACACTGATT
This sequence comes from Hemigrammopetersius urotaenia, assembly GCA_037974485.1. NCBI lineage: Eukaryota > Metazoa > Chordata > Actinopteri > Characiformes > Alestidae > Hemigrammopetersius > Hemigrammopetersius urotaenia. Next base: position 14,379,369 of record JBBPDC010000135.1, read on the forward strand.
AAAATTGTTTGCAACTGTATTTACATTCTTGTAACAGCGTCAGATATTTGTTTGACTTTCCTGAAAGGTCAAATGGGATTCAAAGCTGAAGATTGCGAATCACATTTAAATCTGTTTAGCTCAGATTAAAATCCAAACAGATTCAGTCGGAAGTGTTTAAATCAGAATCTAATTTAAAATACTAAAATCAGAATCAAATATGATGAGTTCAAATTTAAATCAAATCTTGTGCTCAAATCAGTTTTGCTGAATGGTTCAAATGTTGATTAAAAACGGAAATATCAAACCAGAAATTTAGACTGGATTAAAGTCTAATTGGATTTAAATTCCTCTAAAATGCTCAAATTAGATGCAAAACTGAAGTCAGATGTTCTTTCTTGGGAGAGGCTCTTGAAAAACCCAGGGAATGTTGTTCCTGTCCGTTCACATTGTGTCTGTTTATACTTTAAGAAAGGGAATATTTATTTCACATCGATGGGAGGAAACAACTGGCCTGTCTAAACAAAGGCCCAATCCATTTTTTTAGCATAGCTATGAAAGAGAACTACAAAGGTAAGCGGATTCAAAAGTGGATTCAGTCAGAAAAACCTGAGCAACTGAAGAAGAACATTTGATACATTTATTGTATCAGCCATGTTATTATATATATTATCCAGAAATATCCACACATTCACAGACGTGAAACCAGAACCAAGGTTGAATCTGAAATGACCCATTTCTATAATCCAATGTTTTAGTCAAGTTATAAGAACTTTATTAAACATACATATCTCTTAATGAGATATCTAGGAAAATGGGATTTGCCAGCTGTCTAAACCACAAATACTCAGGGCTGCTTGTTTTAGGAGCGTCTGGTGTTCCAGCTGGAGGTGGTTTTTTAACAGGACTGCTTGAGTTGCTAGTTTCAAGTTATATTAACACTATGAGAGCATTGAACGATACACAACGACATGCCTTCGCTGATCGCCTTAACAGACCTTAATGGATTGTCCGATCCATTAAACCAATGATCTAACAGCCTCCCCTTTACACTGACTTCTGTTATTTATTTCAACCTGTAATGTCTCATATTGGGCTACAGGCTGTTCATCCGCACAATAACACGCCTGGGGTGTTATCTTTATAGCCATGTTTAGAGCACTAATTTTAACATACACTCTCTTGAGAAACTTGCTGTTGGACATTTGACTTTTGTGTATATAATCTGGTCTGTATTTATTTTGTGAAACGATATTTATTCAAAGAACTCAGTGTCATTTCTACTGCACCTTGATGTCTTTCACTTCTGCTGCAGGTGCAACAATCAACTCTGAGGCGAAGCTTTTCTGCTGAATAAAAATGGCATATAAAGAAACAAGATGTTGTGCTTCTTTGTTTGGAGAGGACTGTTGGAGCGATAAGACTAAAGTATTCACATCTGAACCTGAATCAATCTGTTCAGATCAGATTCAAATCTGAAGTGTTCAGACTGGATTCAGATCCAAAAGTGTTTAGACTGAAGTTTTCAGATTGGAAAAGCTGTATTGTGATCGGAAACTAATTTAAAGTGCTGAAATTCACATCAAATCTCATGTTCAAATCAATTTTAAATTGAGCTGTGTAAAAATAAAAACGCCTCCATATGTGTTGTGAGTGCAGTAGTGTGTGTAGAGCAGCTTTTCTGTGGTTTGTATTCCAGCAGCTTCCCTCCTGATTCAGTTTCTGATGGATGAAACAGAGTCACACACACACACTCTGCTCTTAACATCACTAATTTAATTGCTGCAGTTGTAAAACAACGTTAGAGTGTAGTTTAACATTTCCATGGTATGATACATTATTTCTATGTATTACTTTGAAACATTTTTTTTTGTTTGGAAATTTGAATCAAATGGTCAATAGTGTAGAAAACAATAGTGACCTGCACATTCTACACAGACACACTCCCACACATTACAAAAGCCAGAAAGAAAAGATTATACGTATTTTTTTCCATGGCTGTATATTTATGTAACATTTAAATAATTATGTAATACAAGTCAAATGTGTAGTGAACTGACTGCATCAACGAAGTTGAATTATAGACAAATATGAAGATCAGCTCATGCTGTCTTTACTCTGTCCCGGGGGAGGATTTAGGGGAGTCTTGAGTCTTGGCCCTGTTGTGCAGTTATATAAGAGAAAATCTGCTCTGGGGCAGCTGCAGCCTGACATGGTCATACACTCGACACGCTGGGGATGTACACACACTACCTGGGTTCTACCGTGTGATCTCACAGTTAATGACACACTTCTATACACCCTGCTTTCGACCCCTTTAGAAGAAAAACTCTACTCTTCCCACTCTTCAAAATAACATAGTAATAGTCATGTAATAATCTAAAGTACAAATAGTATAAATAAGCTATATTTTCTAGGAATACTATTAGTATGAATTTCACTAAAAGATCAATCAAATATCAGAAAAGTGGGTGAAAAAATCAATCAATATTTTTTTAAGTGTAAAAAAGTGCAATTTTTACAAGCCATGTAATAGTCTAATTGTCAAAATAACACATTTTAGTGATAATATTTAGTAATATACTAGTAATATACTAGTAATAATAATAAGTAGTAATATTTATTAGATTCTAAAAGAAGATACATGAAAGTAGTAAATAAACTGAGCAGTGCAGTAGTATTTGTATGTATTATTTTGTAGAAACACTAATAGTAATACTAATAGCACTAATATGTGTTGCATTTTCAGAGTTTTATTTAGTTAAATATCAGCCAAATATCAGTAAAAGTTAAATATCAGTGAAAATGAAGAAAAAAAAACACACACACACACACACACACACACACACAAACACACACACACACACACACACACACACACACACAAACCCTGTCCTGTGGTAATTGTATGAGCCATGTAATAGCTGACCTTTCTGATTGCCCTGGTTTAAGGTGAGTTTACACAGAACTGGACAAACTGTCAGATTAGAGAGTGAAAATTGATTAGCAGGAGCGTTTCCGGCCCCACAGTGCCATCTGTCCGTCTTTCAGAGAGCAGAGAATTAAACCACACCTGACTGAACCCTTAAAAATGGTTCAGAGTCCAAGAAATTTTGATGTAAATGAAAAAGCTTGAGGTCTAATCGTGGAGGGACAGAGCCAGATCCTGCGCAGAGGAATAATTATTGCAAATGTTCTGATTAAAAAAATAATCCAAGAGCATTACATCACCAGCTTCACATTTACTCAGACACACACACACACACACACACACACACACAGTAGTTAAGCCAAGAGGTTAGCCCAGCTGAACATAATGACCAATGACACACACACACACACACACACCACACACACAAACACGCAGGCACACATTCAGCCATCTGCTACATGGTGACATAGAATCCATTATCTTCTCCATATACCACCGTAACTAAACGAAGCATGGAGACAGGATGCAGCACCGCCAGCTAACTGCTCGATGACGAAGGCGTCAGTTTATTCTATTTACAGAACTGTGCCAAAGTCTTGAGCCAGCCCTCATTTCTTCATATTTAGCTTCCAAAGAGCCAGACTTGTTTTTTTAATGTGTCTTGAGGAACAGTTCTCCAGGCTTCCTGTAGGACTTTCAAAGACTAGTCCAGTCCCTGAACCTGACCAGTTTCAGAGGAATGTTTGTGACCTACGTATGAATCATTCAACCAGAAGAAAGTACATCGAACTGAGGGCCTGAACCAGTGAAGAACCAGGAGCAGATGATTCCAGATGATCAGGCGGTGATCAGTATACTGGTGGTGCTGAATGCTGAGCGGTTGGAACTCCTTTATCTAGGTTCCATGTATCTTTAGGCACTTTGCAGCCTGTCAGTAAAACATTTGTTTCTTTAATTTCTTTAATTAAAGTTGCTCAATATGCCAAAGGTAAGACAGTTAGAGTGGCATAAAAGTATTTTTTCATCAAGAAGCTAAATCTGAAGAAATGAGGAATGGCTCAAGAGGAGGAACGACTGTTTAGTACTGTAATTCAGCTGTAACTTTTGCAGAATAAAATGCATGTACCAACATCTTTAAAGAGCTCAAGATTTCTGTGAACAGATTCATTCTGGAAATAACTTGGGGAATGGTTTTCTCAGAATTTTGTGAGAATAAAGTTTGACATAATCTCTTGGGCTAATTATATTTGAGTTCAATATTTAACATAAAACTTAAAAACTTTCACTACTTAAGAGTACCACTGGACACTGTAGAGTAACACTGAAGAGCAACATTGGACACAGAAGTGTAACAATGAGGAGTAACACTATACCCTGGAGAGTAACACAGGACACTCTAGAGTAACGGTGAAGAGTAACACCAGAGTAACACCGAGTAACACTGGACACTGGAGAGTAACACTGAAAAGTAACACTACAATCTGGAGAGTAACACTGGACACTGAGGAGTAATGCTGTAAAGTAACAATGTGTACTATAATATAACACTAAAGAGTAACACTGGACACTGAAGAGTAACACTACTAAACAACACTAGAGTAACACTAGACACTGAAGTGTAACACTACTAAGTAACACTAGAGTAATACTGAACACTGAAGAGTAATGCTAGACACTGTAGAGTAACACTGGACACTGAGGAGTAACAGAGAAGTAACACTGTAAAGTAACTGGGTTCTATAAGTAGCATTGGACATTGAGGAGTAACACTATAGGGTAACACTAAATAAAACTGGACACTGTAGAATAACACTGAAGAGCAACACTGGATACTAGACACTGAAGCATAACGCTAGACACAGAAGTGAACACTGACCACTTAAGAGTAATGCTAGACACTGTGGAGTAACACTGAGTTAAAGAGGGCACTAAAGAGGGCACTGAATTGATCCTTTCCAAACTGATGCATCAATTTGATCTTATCTTTGTTTATTTTGTTCTGTTTATATTGAAGTGACGCACAGATTTGAGTCACTTGAGTTAAGTCCAGTGATGCAGGATGAAGAGATGCGAAAGTGTAAATTCAAGATGGACAGTGCAGCTGTGAGAGAGGAAGAGAGAAATATTCTGCTGTATTTACTCGTTAAGCCGGTCGGCGTGCTATAAATAGAAGGTTAAGGATGATCTGCTAATGGCTGCGACGGTCAGGCAGGAACAGCTTTAAAAGCATATTGTGAAATCCTCTGAACACGGCGGAGTATTTTCCACATTATCCCGTCCCAGCGGAGATTGGGGCATGATGTAATCGGCTCCTCGTTCTGTGCTGGACACAAACCGTGTGGATTTTATGTTTTGGGTCTGAAGTGTGGCTGATGGAGATCGCGCTGAGTGAACATTTGCCTTTCTGAAAAGCAGACAGGCTACCACCCATCTTAAAGGCATTCATCACTTTGCCCATCCTATAATGCTTTTTCCAGCCCCACACAGCATCACCACGAGGTGTTTCCAGGCCCTCCTACAGCTCCATTATGCTGGGGGTTGGTCAGTGTGTGTGTGTGTGTATGTGTGTGTGTGTGTGCATAAGCGTATTTAAAAGAGTGGACTGAAAGAAAAATACAGTATAGCAAAGCATCTTAAAAGTATTAAAGGAACAGGTGAGCTAAAAATCAGAAAGTTTTAAGCAGATGCCGTCAACTGTGACATGTTTTTTAAAAAAAAACCTGTTTATCTCCCATCGCTAGCTTTTCTGAGCATGCTGGTCACCGACGTAGCGCAATACTGCCCCCACTGATTGTGTGGTACTGTAATGCAGAGGGGCGTTTCATTTTCAAATTAATTGCGCGATCAATTTTTTTTAAAGCTGTCACGAACCCCTCCTGTTGGCTTGTGAAAGTGGAGAGAGCACCAGGGGAAACCGCCATGTTGTTGTTGAGGCTTT
>JBBPDC010000135.1:14400713-14417794 GCA_037974485.1 Hemigrammopetersius urotaenia
CGGATCACATGCGTGCCGAACCGTGGAGAGGGATCGGTTCGGATCTCGGATCAACAGTGATCCGTTGCACCACTAGTAGTAGTAGCAGTAATAGTAGTAGGCATCATTGTCTTTTTTACTGGCAAATTGACCATTTTTTAAGCTGCTGTTAATGCTAAAGTCTACAATCACTGTTCCCGTTCATTTTATTAGGCTTCCCGGTCAGGGATTTGTTATACCTGACTGCAACGGCAGCACCAACAAAACATACCTGATGGGGGATTTCTCGTCCTCAGCCGAGTTCTTCGTGTCTGTTGGCGTCTTCGGCTTCTTGTACTGCACTTTTACCCTGATTCTGTACCTGGGCTACCAGCATGTTTACAGAGAAACCAGCCGAGGCCCCATCATTGTGAGTAAACTAACCAACTGTTCTTATTTATCAAGTGAATCACATTAAGTGAACTGATGTTGCGTTAACTTTCCCATTTTCCAAAATGAAAATTCCCATAACGAGATTAGCAGTGTTAAATTAAAGGTCTACAATGCATTTTTACACTAAAGCATATCCAGAAACACAAATCATGAAAGTCAACAGCAAACATAGGAACACCGAAGTAAGTCCAGAAAGGCAGCAGCCAATAGAGAACGAGAAGTCCAGAAAGGAAATCATAAAAGAAAGTGAAAGTGACCGTTTGTCCTACGTGAACACACCACAGCACACAGTGTGAACAGCACGAAATTCTTCCTCTGCATTTAACCCATTCACCAAGTGAAGCAGGGGGCAGCTACGAACACAGCACCTGGAGAGCAGTGTGTGGGGACGGTGCTCAGGGTACCTCAGAGGAGCCTAGTGGTCTTGGGAATCGAGCCCGGACTTTCTGGTCGCAGGGCGAATGCCCTAACCACTAGGCCACCAACTGCCCAAACTCGCTCAGAGAACACAAGAACGTTGCAATTGGAAAGGATAGGTCTGTTCTAAATTAAGTCTCACAGTTATTACGTAATTATCTGATTGGAATTATTTAAACTTACTTCAGTTATTTCCTATAGCTGGGATGCAACGAAAGCAGATAATAGTTATTGAGGCAAAGTGAGTTATGTTGGTTGTTTAAGCTGTTTGTCATAATTTCGAAGCTAGGATTCACGGTAATGAAACTGCTGATCAGAATGCAATTGACTTATTTTTCAGAATAATTTTTTTGTTCGTTTTTGTTTTGGGTTTTTTGTTTTTGTTTTTTTTTTTCTTTGTTTGAAAAATGTAAATCTTTTGTTCTCATGGGCTTCAGTATTTTTACCATGTAAACTCATTTGTTTACTCACTACAAATGACATTAACAACTGGATATTTATGGTTTTCAGTGGCTAGTTTTGAGCACCCTTATAGAAAATTTAAAATGTAGCAGATTTGTTATTTCTTATTGTTAAGGACTGCAGCATGCACCTGTTAGTTGTACCATTAAAACCACTTGCCAAGACCTCTTAAGGTGTGCGGTGGCACCTCCATGGATCTGACTAGTTTGTCCAGCACATCCCACAGTACCTTGGTCGGCTTGAGGCCAAGTCAGCATCTTTGTTATGTTCCACAAAACATTTCTGAACAGAGTTTGAAGTGTCGGACGGCATCGTCCTGCTGAATCTGCCATTAGGAAACACCATCACCTCTGAAGGGGTGCACAATAAAAGAGTTTAGGGATGTGGTCCATGTCAGATTAAGATCTGCATGAATGCAGGACCCAATGTTTCCCAGCAGATCATCATCCAGAGTGCATCCTAGTAAAACATTGTGGGGGCTTTTGGTGGTGGGCAGGGATTAGCACGGATATTCTGACCTGTCTGCAGCTTCGGAGCCACATAGTCGGCAAACTGTGTCCCCTTTCTTTCAGAACCAACATTAACATTTTTCCACAAGTTGTGTAACAGTATCTCCTCGGTGGGATCAGACTAGCTTCAGGTAGCCTTGGGTGTCCTTTACCATGTCACTAGGTCACCAGTCCTCTTTCCCTGGATTGGTTCTCTCGAACTTTGAACGCCCCACAAGATTTGCCATTTTGGAGATGCTCTGACCCAGTCACCCAATGGCAGGTGCCAGTGTAACAAGATAATTAATGTTATTTACTTCTTAGTGGTTTTAATCTTGTGTCTGACTAGTGTATAAAATTTAAAGGTATGAAATGGGAAATAATAAACTCCCTTTTCTTATCTGCTCAAATCTCAGACTCTATAATTCCTCCCTGTGTATCCATTATGATCTGTGCAATAATCTGATGCTATTTTGTTGTGCAATTTCATATTGGGTTTAAATCATTATCATTATATGCATTATTATAATTAGGTGCTAAATCATTATAAGTGCAGTGTCCGTCTTCGTCTTACCATGTGAAATACTACTACTTCAATTGTATTGATCATATACTGATCTCTATGGCATTTGATAACATCCTCCAAACCATAATTTGGGTTACTAGTAATTCACTTAACTGTAAGTTAGTTATCTATTGGATTTATACCCCAGTATTTGTGTATTTCATGCTGTTTTTTCTTGCAAATATTTTATTGGATTTATTTATAGTTTATATTGTTCTTGTCTCTGTGTGTCTGTGCAGATGTACCCTAAGCAATTTCGTCCGGCTTCAATAAAGTTTTCATCCCCTTTAGGATCTGGTTCTAACTGGAATCTTTGCGTTCCTGTGGCTGGTGTCTTCCTCCGCTTGGGGAAAAGGACTGACTGATGTGAAAAATGCCACCGACCCCAAATTCTTGGTCGCGCATTGTAACCCACCCTGTGAGGTCAAGGAATACGCTGCCATGGGGCGCCTCAATGCTTCTGTGGTGAGCCCAGCATTTCCTGTTGGTTTCGTATTTAAATCTCCCATTTTTTATTTTTTTGCCCGCTCTTACCAAACCATTTATGTTTAAGGATGCCTTTAGTGTCAGGAGGACTGCCGTGTGTTTTGCTCTGCGTCTGATATCTCTTGCCATATATACATACTATATTCACAAAAGTATTGGGACACACCTCTTAATGATTGAATTCAGGTGGCCCTTTACTTCCGGCGAAGGGCAGTCTTAATGCTTCAGACAATTCAGAACCTTTTAGACAACACCATGCTTCCAACTTTGTGGCCACAGTATGGGGCAGGTCCTTTCTATTTCAGCATGACTGTGCTCCAGCGCACAAATAAAGGTTTATAAAGACATGGTTGGCCCACACAGAGCCCTGACTTTAACCTCATCCAACACCTTTGGGGTGACCTGAAATAACAATTATGATTCAGGCATTCTCGTTCAACATTCACAGAAACTCCAAAGCCTTCCAAGAAGAGTGGAAGCTGTTATAGCTGCAAAAGGGGAGCAACTCAATATTAAACTCAGTGTATTTGAATGCAATGTGATGAAAGTCCCAATTAGTGTAATGTTTTGGCATCCCAATACTTTTGTCCATATAGTATATTACAGACAGGACTCAACCACAAAAAAATAGCTAGTTTTAAACAATCAGCACTCAGCCCCTCATCATCTGATCGATAAGCTGTGTACACATGCACTGAAGGGGACATTAACGGATGCCTTGACATTGGAACCATGCCTATAATTCAATAACTGTAGGAGAAAAAGAGGTGCTGAAATCCAACTAGATAAAAACCGGAGTGATTCCATGGTGGTAGGTGGTTTTTAATGCTTGCTGAGGGTGCAGCAGGTACATTCTTATGACTCCAGCTTTTTAACTTTCTATGTGTGAACTTTTGGAGGCAGACATCTGGTTCCATTTACCACCGCTGTGAACAGTTCTGATTCACTGAGTGTCTCCAGAACAGAGCATCTCACACCAAGCTCACTCTGGACCTCTCTGTTTACATCTGAAATATTTAATTATTAGGGGGGAGTTTGGAAATGCGTTCCCTTTTAAAGGGTGGTGTAGTGGGGGGTATGTGTGGCAGCAAAACCGGCTTTCATTCCTTAAAGCCCTGAGGTTATTTTTCCCATTTCTGCATTACTTGTTCTCTTCTAAGGCTTAAACATTTATCAGGTACAAGTGTCTTATATATAGTGGTGGTGGTGGCGGCGTAGTGGGTAGGATACTTGCCTCTAGACCAAGAGGTCATGGGTTCGAATCCTACCTTCAGCACACCACCACTGGGTCCCTGAGCAAGACCCTTAACCCTGAGTTGCTCCAGGGAGAGACTGCCCATGTAGTTAGAGAATGGAAGTCGCTTTGGATAAAAGCGTCTGATAAATGCCGTAAATGTAAATAAAACTCTGCTGCTTGGAGTCAAAAGCGCAGCTTACATGCTTCTCCACACACACACACACACACACACACACACGTGTGCTCACAAACAGTAGTGCAACTGCTGATGCATGCAAACTTCAGTTGTTATGACCTCTTTAATGTTAAAGAAAATTGTTCTTAAAATGATGTACTGATGTGCTAATGTAGTTAAACTGCAAATCTCTGTCCTCCTTCTTTAGATCTTTGGCTTCCTCAATCTGATCTTGTGGGCAGGTAACTGTTGGTTCATCTATAAGGAAACTCCCTTCCACAAGCCTGCTCACCCACCGCCCAATCCAGAGGAAGGAGGCCCAAGCTCCTAATTGGACCAACCAGGCTCCTCCCTCTCCATTCAAGCCAATCAAGACTCGAGGAGGCCGCTGTCAGTGCAGAAGTAAAGGCTTTGACTCAACCAAACGGTGAAGTTGCGTGCAGTGCTCTGCTACCTTTACATGCACTGTGCTGAAAGCTTGTTTTTTTGTTTTGTTTTGTTTTGTTTTATTTTTTCTTTTGTAAACTTGTCAGTAATTATCAGAGCATCTGTCGTGGTGGCATCGCCTGAAACAAGCGTTTTACATCCAGGTCTCCTAAAATGATGGTCTGAAAAAAAAATATCTGGGATGTTACTGCAGATTTGTATTACTTCTACTAATCATTTTTTTATTGTTGCTGTTTTTGCCGTTTTGGAGTCGGTGGTTTTATGCCTCCAGTCTCTACAGTTAGAGAAACTGATCCTCTGTTCACATGCTTTACAAAACATTGGCAAAATCTCATTCAACCTAATGAACCTCTGAGTTTAGGTTTGTTACATAACATTTAAGATGCTACACCACAGGCAATTGTAGGCAGATTAGAAAAAAAGAAGGGATTTGCCACAATGCCTAGTCTATTGATGATGTGCACTAAATTTCTAGTGTACAATTAAAGTACAGTTAGTTTTTGTACTTGATCAGAGAGATGAACAGCTCTGGCCTGAAAGGTCAATGTCCAGCTCAGTTCGGCGATTTTCCCCTCAAACACTTCTGATTTAACTCCATTGTTAACTGCCAGGTGTACTCTGTGTGTTTGATTAGGGGAACCAGTCCAGTCTGGAAGGAAAAAAAACAAAAAACCTCAAACCTTGCCTTTTGAAAGCCGTACATACCAAGTGCCACCTTTCTGTGCCCTGTTTTGTGCACTAAGACACTAAAACCTTGCCTTAAACACTTTAAAAGCTTGTCTTTACAATGTAGATGTTTATTCTTACAGGAAAGTGCCTTCATTATTAAACAGCCATTGTTATATTTGTGATTCTGCAAAACTGACTTAAAATGAATCTTTGCCATATTTTTTAAAAGCACTTGTCAGGGACTTCTTAAGATCAGCTCCAGACCTTAAAGGGGATTTCAACCAATTTATCAAAATTTCTGCAACATTTAATTTTTGATGTGTATAAAGTCATTCATAGGAATAGTAAATAGAACATTGGTGCTGCAATGATTTACAGCACATCTGTTGCTTTTTTTACATCCAAACCCACCTACAACAAAAAATATTTGGCAACTAATTTTCTTGTATGTATGTCTAATATTAAAAATAGACCAAAAACGTCTCCAAACATAATCTCAGGAATTTTACTGTGGACAAACCTGACTCGCTAGAACATCTTATCATACCAAACAAGTATGACTTCGTTTACATCTCATCTATTTAAATGTGCAGAACTGTTGAAAAGTTGCTGTGATTTTCCTTTAATATGCTTTGCCAGTACTTTGTGTTGAAAGCTGTTTATTCCTTAATATGGCTCTTTGGATTTGATTGTGTGGTGGATACATGACTTCAAGCCAAGTTTCTTCAGTAATGATTGAGAAACCATATGTGAAATATGTAACACTAATTTCCTTTTTTATTCAAATGAGAAAGGCCATCCATATTTACATATTTATAGCTTCTTTTTTTTTTCTTCTGTGCATTTTCCCTAAGCGATCTGACTGTTTGTGGCATCGATGTTGTGTCTGTTGTGTACGTCGACTGACATCTTGTAACATTCTGTGTTTGTCATCGCCGTCTTTCGTCTTTTGTTTTCTTTTATGAAGCAAAATAGTGAGAAAATTCTCAACTTTAATAAGGAAATTGTTTTAGAACAGCTTGAAAGGAACCTCTGTTTATAGTCTGTCATTTGATGCAACATGATGTGGTTCATGTGTTTGACATCATTTGATGGTAGCAAATGGTGTGAAAACATTCTAGAAAATATAATTTATGCTATTTTTCTAATTGGCCAAGAAGTGTCTCTTTTTATTTTGCCTTAACAATGTTAGTTTTACTGCAATAGAAAAGCCTTACAGGTAATGTGCCTTTGTCCTTAATCTGAGCTTTTTTCTGTTCTTTTTTTGGCCAGGTTGTAGCCTGTAACCCAGTAGTGAATTTGCCAAATGGTGATTGGCCTTATAAAATGGCCTGCATAGAAGCTCAGATGGAAGTTAGTGTGTTTTGAACATTTATGTACTGAAAACCCAAGTGCCACTGAAACAGAATCTTTTTGTCCGTTTTATATTGTTTCTGTTCAAACACCGCTGAAACCGCTTGATTAAAGTCCGTTTATTCTAGTTTTCTTAACTGTTGGGTCTGGGGGTGGGATTTTCTTTGCTCTTGTGCCTTTGTGCCTTTGATTAGGAGGAAAATATTAACCGTTTGTTCGCATTTCCAGTGGTGTGGATGATTAAATGAGGAGAGTTTCATCCCTGTGTGTTTTGTTTTATTCTGAAGGTGAAAGAAGCTGCCGTTCATTTTTCAGCCACTGGGTGGCAGTGTGATCCAACCAGTAAAATCAGTGTGTTCAAACAACACATGTTCAGCGTACCAACTTTTTGTGTGTGTACAGTACAGGCCAGAAGTTTAGGCCCTCGCTTGGATTAAAAAAAAAAAAAAGCAACATACTGCTTTTTTCAAAATTGTTTTACAGGAAAACATTGGAATGACAAATGTAACAGGTTTTCCTTTATTATGAGTCTGTATTAACTATATTTAGCTGCAAAGACTCAAGCTACTGGTTTTGAAGAGTCATATCAGGTCTGTCTTTAGTGAAAGTGACCATTTGTCATACGTGAACACACGACAGCACACAGTGTGAACAGCACGACATTCAACTTCTGCATTTAACCCATTCACCAAGTGAAGCAGGGGCAGGTATGAACACTGGGCAAAATATTCAACAAGATAATAATTCTAAGCATTCTTCACATTTGTGCCAAAATTATATTTAGTCCAAAGAAAAAAAAGCAGAACATTTAGAGAATGATGTCTTGGCGTTGCCAGTCTCGAGATCTTTCTCCCATTTGCTGGAAAGGATACAGTGAGTCTATGCTGCTGTAGGGCCAGGGGAGCGGGTATTTTGATTAAAGTCATACACAAACATTCACCTGCATGTTCAGTATAGACTGTTAAACTTCAAAACAAGTTACATTTGCTTTAGGTGTTTTTAATGTTTTATTGTTACAAAGTTTTGTATTATTATTTTTTAAATCTTAGGGTATATGCAAAACTTCTGGCCTGTAGTGTATACTGAAATATGGTTTAATTTAAAATTCAAAACCACCTGTGAATCTACTTGGTATCTGGAGTTTTATAGGAAACGTTAATAGTAAAATACAGGTAAACCTTCCTCTTCAAACTTTGAATGGAAAACTGGATGATTTTTATTTATATATATATATATATATAAGTTCTTCAACTAAAATTTTCAACCAATATGTTCCTGTTTATTAATTACTCTCACGATGCATTTATTACACTTGTCCTTTTTAAATGGAAAACATTTTTAGTTTAACACATTATATTGCAAACACGAACATGTAACACATTTTAAAATAATAAAGATAAATCTGGAGAAGAGCGCTGCTCTCGTCCTTTAACTGCTCCTCCGCGCTCCGCCGGGCTCTCGGGAGCGCGCGCCGTGACGTCAGCGTCTCTGCCGCGCGGTCATGATGATGGCGGTGCGTGAACGCGCAGTTAAAGTAATGGCTGCTCTGGATCGGCGGGTGCCGAGTCTCGACGACTTCGTGGGCCAGAGCTGGAGCTCCTGGGCGGAGCGGGTCAGTGTGACAGCGCCGGACGGTAAGTGGCGGCGTCGCTGCCCCCGCTGGTGGCAGTCTCGGCGGCCGGAGGGTCCGGGAGGAGGTTTATTTTCGTCCGAAAAGGCTCGGCACCCCTCACCGCGGTACCCAAACAAAGGACCTGCCGGGTCCTAGCGCTGGCCGGGTATTGCCCTGCCCGCGGCTCGGACCCCGGCTCTAGAGAGCCAGACAGCCGCTTTACCGAGTTCGGCCGGGGCTGAGGCTGTCTGGAGCCGCGGGGGACACAAAAATACAATCTCTGAGTAAACTCGGAGCTTTTTACCGTGCCGCCAGAGAGGCGGCGGTCCAGTCAGACAACTTTCTGCACTGCTGGAAGCTAACTTTAGCATTAGCCGCCTCGGTAGTTCAGAGTTCCCCGGCTCTGTTAGTCCAGCACCCAACTACATTAATTAAAACGCCCCTGTTTACAGCCTGGTGGGGTGTTTTACTTCCATACAGCTTTCACCAGCCTTGCAGAAACAGTCTCCGCTGATGGAGGAGGAGTTTGACGCCAGTAGCCATCACAGAGCTGGAGTTAGCTTTATCAACGGCTTCTGTTTTCAATCTGTGGCCACTTTTAACCCTCCCAGAGCGCCAGAGCCCACCAGCGCAACTATATAAACCCTTTCCCCCTCTCAGTTGGTCTACAGTGGTCTGCAGAGGGTTTAAGACCCCGTCTGTGTTGCTAGTGGAGGCAGCTTAGTGCCTTAGCATTCCTGCTAACTGGTGGGATTAAAAAATGTGTTCATGTTGTTTGGCATCTCTTCCAACACTGATGCTCCCTGCTTTTGTGAGCTTCTGGTGTTCCTTACATTCACCTGAACACCTTCAACAGCACGTCACTTAACACACTGCCCCCCCAGTACAGGTTCATCTTCCTTTGCCACACCCAGAGGAAGATGTGCTGGACCACCGACCCTGAAAGTATCCCAACAGGCTCATCTCCATTGACCCCTCTCCTCAAATGTGGCTCTTCAATCAGACCGTGTCTGAACACTTTTTAAATCTGCCTTAGATCCCCTAATGTCTTTGTTTGTGCGCAGAACTATATCTTTTTCCATTCTGGGTTACATTAATTTGATAAATTCCAGTTCTTATTGATTCCCCATCTTGATTCTGTAACGGTACAAAAAGGATGACAAATGTATGGATAACAAAAAATGTCACAGGAACAACGAAAAAAAAAATAGTATGCATGCTTGATGCATGCAAATAATTTAGGTTCTGGCAGGTAGCTGTGTATGTTCTTGCGATTATGTAGTGCTTCAAAATGATGAGTAGGACTGAAATTGGAAGAAAAATGGGTACCCAGTATTGAATATTTTCCTATTGTTTTTTTTTTTTTTTTATTTGAAACTTACTTTCGGCAAAGAGCTATGCATGGCCTTGCTGATGTATAGTGTTTCGGGACTGATAAGCAGAAGCGCAATGTGAAAAAAAAAATGGGTTTCTGATATTAGGTATTTTCTAATTGGTTCTTATTTGGAGCCTCCTATTGGTACACAACCCTACCCAACACAAAGTCACAGCTCTGGTTATATGCAGGCTGTCACTGCTGGACTGTTGCTGTTTTCTTTCACCCCTAAAAATAATGTGTCCTACATTACGCTCACTGAAGTGTCTGCCGCGGGGATTGCCCTGCGTTTGTGTGGGCTGCAATCTCACGCCCAGCTTTTCTGTTTCAGGGTCCGATGGGGAAGACTGCAGCAAGAATGGCAAGAAAACGACGGAAACCATGACATTAAGGAAAGAGGGTATGTCTCCCCGGGTCTGCAGCTACAGCTCTCGCACTTGGGTAACACGTTAAAAGAAACAGATTCCTAACGTGTTACCCAACTGTGCATGGAAACATGCAAGGCCCACATGCCTAGTGTGTTTGCATTGAAACAAGGCATATTTTGGTCCTAATTAGCGATGCTCTGATGTTAGAGACTGAAAGGCGTTAGTGCATCTAGGTCTTGAAGGGATATGTATCCGTGTCTGGTTACTTTTGTCATTTAGAATGAGCTGTATAGTATTTTTTTCTTATTGTTTGGTTTAAAGTTTTAATTCAGAACTACATATATTCGCTTTTATTCAACCAGAATCCACGGCAGCAAGGCTATGTCAAAGACGTGGCCGTGCACCATAAGGATGGACATTATGACCGTGTTTATCATTATCAAGATGTACTATGCAAAAGTCTTTTTCCTGTCTAGCTATTTTGACACACTGAGTAGATTAAATGAAAGAAATGGGAACTGATCACCACCAGATCATCTGGAATCATCTGCACCTGTTTCTTCACCGGTTCAGGGCTTAAATTAGACCTGCTTTGTTGTGCTTGAATGATTCATACGTGGGTCACAGTGTGGCTTAACAAACAAAACTTTATTCAGGAGTTAATTTAATTACGCTACCAGGCATGGTTGTTTTAAATATCCTAAAAGAAATGGATACTAAATTGATTTTATTTTCGGGGGTTTGTCATGCACAGCTAAAGATGGAGCTTTATCCTTTGACAGATTTACGATTAGCCTCATTATGTTCTGTTAGACGACTTAGTGCTCACTGGAAATTATTGTAGTTTTTTTGGGGGGGTGGGGGGGGCGTGTTTTGGGGTATTTTCTGTGCATCATTCAAGTCTGATCAATCATTGCTTTCACTTCCTGTTGTGAAATGGTATTCTCTGTCCTTTTTTACAGATATGTCCATCTTTGGACATTATCCTGGACACGACGACTTCTACCTGGTGGTGTGCAGCCACTGCGGTCAGGTGGTGAAGCCACAGGCCTTTGAGAAGCACTGTGAGAGAAGGCACGGGTCTGTGGGGAAGCTCTATGCACACCTGCGCTCCACTCCACCCTCGGCCCAGCAGCGGACACACCCCCGCCATGGACACACGCCTCCCGCCTCAGGCCACGGGACGGCTTCCTGGAGTGGCAGGAATCAGGGCACTGGTGGACCCCCGAGACCCTCGCCCCAGTCGCCCTCCACGCCCCCTCAGTTCAGGCACAGCAAAACCACAAAGGATGCAGTTCGGTGAGTTCAGTGTTGAATGATATGCTGATATATCTCTTATTGTAGAATCTTTTTCTCTTTTAGTGTACCTTTTGGTGTAGAATTTGGTTTTGGTTTTTTTTGTGTCGTATCTCTCGCTTAATGTAGAATCTATTTTAGGGTTGAAGCTTCAAGATCAAATCCACTTTTTTCTTCTTTAAAAGTAGCTCAAAATTCAAAGGTGCACTGTAGAGAAACACCACCACTGTGAACAATTCTGACTTGGTGGAACATTTAACACCAAACCACTCTGAAGTACTTAACCATGTACACTTTAACCATGTAATTATGCGGAAATCTCAAGAAAGCTATTAAATCTTTGGCTTTATGAATGCATTGAATTTCCAAATTCAACGCAGTCATCACTTGAATGGATAACAAATTTACTCTGACTTGCTCTCTTTGTGACCAAAGACCGTGTCAGAAGGCAAAATCGGGGAATGTGAGCGATGCTATAGTGCACATTTGATAAGCCATCAATAGAGAGCAGTACAGAATGAAGCCCAACTCGCAATTGCCGAAATGCCAAAAAAGCAAAAATGTCACCTGTATATTTTTCAAGGAATAATTTTTCCATGACACCACGGCAAGATGATATTTATAGTGTCATGTGCCATGTTACATTAAATATCTGAATGAGATTTTTATTACACAGTGTGCAACAAGGTATACAGATCAGTCTTTAGCTCCTGTAGAGTGTAGTAATAATCCAGGTAATGACCCGACAAAGGGATAAGAAAACATCCTTCCTGTCTTTTCTGTACCTGGAAAAGCAATAGATAGTCCAAGACTGTGCCTAATCCCTTTGCAGGAAGCCGCCTAATTGAAGTCTGTCTTTTGTGAATTGCCTACATTTGTTATATTATGAGTTTGTGCGTTTCTGCTTTTCCCCTTCCAGTCCATCTCCTTTGGAAAAGACCTCCAACTCAGAGTCCTCTGTCTTCAAGCAGCCTCCACCTTTGGAATCTGCTCGAAATTCCCCTCCACCAAGCCTCAGAGATCCACCCTGGCCTCATGGAGGTCCCTCACCCAGCCGCACTGCGCCCGCTGAGAGGTCACCCAGCCAGAGAGCGGAGCCTGGTTCTGCCCCTGCCACACCCGGCCATGTCCGAGGTTCCAGGCCCCATAAGGTGTTAAGTAAGTACCTTTAGGGAACCCCTCATTGCCTGAACTTTTTTTGTAATTGTGATCTAGTTCTGTTCTGTTTATAAAACACTAGATTTTCTGTCAAACAGTTTAGAGTGGTCTGTGACAAATTGGGGGGAAAATGGGCCATTACGATCTTTTAACATTGTCTAAAATCTAAAATGGAATACTTGAAGGAATCTTCCAGTGTTTCTACTTAATCACCATCTTCTGTATTTATTACAACTGTTGCAAGAGAATATACATAAACTGAACAGCCATAACATTAAAACCACCTGCTAAATAGATGTTAGCAGCATATTCTTTAAGTCTCATAAGTTGGAAGGTGATGCAGACAGTTTGTCCAGAACATCCCACGGATGCTTGATCCGATTGAGACACCTGGAACTCGGTCATGTCCGTGAAAGCGTTCAGTGTTTGCTGTGTGGCAGTGGGCGTTCATCCTGCTGAAAGATCCCACTGCCATTAGGGGATATCATCTTAACGAAGGGGTGACCTTTGTTTAAGTAGGTGCTACACATCATGAACGCATGACCAAAAGTTTTCCAGTTGATCATCACCCAGAGCATTACACAGCTTGCGTACCACCTTCTTTCATTGGTCCACGGTCCAGTTCTGTTGTTTACATGTCTGTTGTAGACATTTTCTGTGCAGGGCACTTTGGCTGGTCCCATATGCAGTAAACTGTGCTGCACTGTGTCCTTATACCTTTCTGTCAGAGCCAGCATGAACTCTTTCAGTGATTTGTGCTCCAGCAGTTCTTCTGATCGGTTCACTGGTTGTCTTTCCTTTTGGTCCTGACCACTGCACAACAGAACACCCCCCAGCCCCCAGAACTGCTGTTTTGATCACATAAAGTCTCTCAGAGCTTTACATTATCTACTTCCAGCAATCAGCTTCAAGAACAGACTTTTCATATCTTCTACCTCTTGACAGGAGACACTGTAACAGCATAACCACCTGTCAGTGGTTTTAATGTTGGGTTTAATGTAGTTGTTAAGAATTAATGATATAAGAATCTTTTTTTTATTGTTAATTCCATTGTTTGTGGCTGTTGTAAAAGATTTGCTTTTTCTTTTTTCTCAGAAAAAGAATGTGACCTGGACAAACACTGTGGTGTGTTGGATCCAGAGAGGAAGAAAGTTTGTACTCGGCTCTTAACCTGCAATGTAAGTTTGCTTCTTATACACATAAAGGAGATTTTCACCTAAAATTTGTAGGCTGCTCCTAACAACTCCTATCATGCTTGCTAATGCACACTTGCTTTCATTCATTGTTTGCCTTATTGGCCCCTCAAAACACAATTCGTGTTTTATTTTTTTATTATTATAAATTTGAATGAGACGTTAGAACAAGTAGCTCGCATGGTAATTAATTGACTTGTTGGTACCTACGTTAGCTTTGTGGCTGTGTTACTGGCTACATACTGTCATTGTGTTTATCTGAATACAGTGGCTGCTGTCTAGAAAGCATTTGCCTAAATTCTTGCTTCATCCAAGTGATTTCATAGAGCAGCTATTGATTATTTCTACTTTTTAGAGCAAATCTTACCTTTTCAGTACAGGTCACCATAAACTCTATAAGCTAAACAAAGGGTATTCTGTGAAAAAAGCAGAGTTGTTTCTGCTTTTGCAGACAGACAGGAAGTTACATGGACATAACGCACAGGAAATGTGGAAGGAATTACAGGAAAAGACCTTTTCTGTGGTCTACTTCTTCCCAGCACTTATACACAAATACTCTCACGCATCAAAGAAAAGACAAAATAGAAAATGCAGTAAAATGTAGACAATGCCATAAAATGCAGCCTTATTAGGACTAGAACTTTCAGCAGAAATTGACATCTTTGCTAGCTTTATAATTGAATGTTTGAAAATACAGCAGCACCTTGTTAATGAATAATAAATCTGTATCGTCTGAATTTTACCTTGTTAGTTTGTTGGTCTACTCTTAAGCAAAATTGATCAGATCAACGATTAAAAATACATTAGTTATTTATCCATATCCTCCTATTAAAATGTGCAAATACTTGTAATGAAAGAACAGTAATATATTCCTTTTCTAAGGTTTTACTTTAGGGAATGATATTTGTATCTCATTCTCATTGCACCTTTTTAAGCAGTAGTTTGCTAATGACTTTATTTTCATGCCTGTACAGGATACAGAAGACTAATATTTGGTCTTTGGCCACAGTCAAACATGATGCCATAGGTGCAGTATTAAACTGAGTATTTTTCCATCCCTCAGATCCACTCTGTTCACCAGCGGCGGAAGGTTGCAGGCAGAAGTAAAAACTTTGACCAGCTGGTGGCAGAGTTAAAGATGGGTTCGAAAAGTCGCGATCGTGTGGCTCAAACCCAAGAGGGCTCAGCTGCCCCGTCTCCCAGCCTGGAGGCTCCCAGAGAACCTTCCAGCTCGCCACACTGCAGGAGACCACTGGCCAACTCTCCAGCCTTCAGGTCAGAAGACTGTTTTGTTTTGCTCTAGGAGGACATGACCTCGGGTCCAGATGTCCTCCTGTCTGAATGTGCAGCCTGGTTTCCGGGTAGAATTGTTTTCTGAAAGCTGCATATTGAGGATGAGTGAAATATAGAAAGTAGAACACTCCAGTATGTGGTAGAGGCAGTAGGAATAGCACAGTACTGTTCGTGGTATGATTTATATTTTTTGATAAAGGGGTCCTCGTCACAACACATCTCTGTTCCTATGACAGTGATGTAACTCAAATTTTGGTGTTAGTCGAAACACAGCTTAGCCTTAGTCACTTACCTAACCTAACATAAAATCTAGTACATAAAAACACAACTAAGCCACAGAAAAAGGACAATATACTGCACCTGCAATATACTGAACACTGTACTGTAGTAGAAAAAATGACAACTTACGCTTTTAACAGTCCAAAATGACACAAGTGCCTCATCCGTACGCCGCATTACTGTGTATTTTGGGTGTACCGCGTATTCTTCCACCATGCACAACCTAACTAGGAGTGATGGTGAACGTTATAAACTCGAAGCATCGTGTGAGAGACCCGAGGACCCCCTGTACTGGTATCAACCTGTATCGACTCCAGTGGTAGTTTGGTTACATATATAACAGGTGCTAGGATGTGATTACTGACAACCTGGCACTACTGTGGTATTTTAGGCTAGAATTGTCCTGGGACTGTCCTGGGATTGTCCTTTCCACTCAAAATAGTATTGCCACATCCTAAAGTTCTCATACTCAGATATTTATACCTTTTTCTAATTTTGTGTAAGACTAATTTTGTGTGTGTTTGGTCCAGCAGGACTGGGACATTATCGGACAGTGCCCCCGAGGAGGAGAAGGCTGTTCGGGAGGAGGGGAGTGCAAGTGCGTCCTCCCCCCTCACTCAGGGCCGGATCTCCAGCGATGAGAGTGAAGGAGAAGGTGCTGAGGAACCCGCTGACTGGCACTCAACCCCCTGGCATCCCAAACCACTCGCGGTAATGTTAAAGTCCTGAACCACTGATAAAATATAAATTTTTGCATAAATAATGTGATTAAAAGCTAAATACAAAGAAATGAGGGGTGACCCAAGATATTCACACAGTACTGTATATTATTACAGAGGGTGTTACACTTATTTTTGATTTTATGTTATTGAAGGCATTAAGGTTAAACTTGATCTGTTTGCATGGTGCTGCATGGTATAGCTTTGTAGTTGCCATCAGTCATGACTATGATGGTTTTATAATGGGTTGTTTAAACTATAGCCCAGCAATGTGTCCATCAGCCCACATTTCATTAGCATAATTGTGCCAGCAGAGCCTGAAATCGCAGCTATAGCAGCTGGAAAAGGATAAAACATGGAGCAACAAATTAATCTTGCAGAACTAAACACACAGCAGACTCATAAACAGACTTCAAGGCACTAAAGCTCAGGTCTGTTATTTAAAAACAAAGAAACGTCACTGATTGTTGTGGTTTAATAAGAAATAATCAGCCCAGAACGTGGCTACATTCTCTTGTCCCATCCGTTATAAGTAGAGAGTGGTTACGCGTTCTAGTTCTTAGTAAATGGATTGTGTTTGAGACTATCAGAAGCTGTTATTTGTGTTAATCAAAGCATTTTGTCCCTATTTCAGTACTGTACATTTGGCAGTTGTGCTCTGGGTCATGGTGTCTTCACGTTTGACCGCCGACTGCACCATCTGCGGTCTGCAGTGAGCGCCATGGTAGAGAGCCACCTCAGTGCCCACCTGTGGAAGTAAGCGCCTCAGTTTTTCCCCTCTCATAGGTTTAATTTCATTCTGTTCTCTATTCAGTTCAGTGCAACAGACTAAATCTACCTTTTTATCTGGTTATTTACACACATTACTTTTAATGCCAAAAGCTGTAATAGGTGAATAATCGGTGTCTGCACTCTTGCACAAATACGTTTAGATTGTTGTGCTGGTTTTGCTGGCAATGTTTTAACGTCACAGTAAACTTTAGAATCTGAAGCCACGTCTTGTCTCACTGTTTACATGATTATATATATATATATATTTATTTATATTGCTGGCTCAGCAGCTTATGATTGATATATA
>JBBPDC010000135.1:14418078-14432659 GCA_037974485.1 Hemigrammopetersius urotaenia
TATATATGCATATATATGTGTGTGTGTGTGTGTTATTAAAATATAGATCTAAACTAGAAGTAAACAGTTGTGCAAATTAGTACTGTAATTTTTTGCATCTAGAATTGTTCAAGTTTTGTATAAGTATTCAAATAGAGAACAAACAGAATACAGGACTGCAATTGTGTGCTTTAATGTGTTTTTAGTGTTTGCTAAAACACATTAAATTCATTTTCAAATGAGCAAAATATACTGGCAGATGAACAAACAATAAATGTGATCCTAATTTAGGCCTCATTTTGATGGTACAGTTTAGAAGTGTATCTTACATCTTTTTTTTTTTGGTGATCTTTTGTCTTTCTCTACTATGCATTAGATCATTGGGTTTCTCTGTAAGTTTCACTTACTGTGGCTGTCCACTAATGAAGCCTAATCCTGCACATAATCCACTTTAACTGATTAGAAAGCTGTTCAGGAGCCAACCAAAGCCTCAACCAATTACTGATGTTCAGCCTTGATGGACCACGCTAAGTATGCAGGAGATGTTTTCTGGCAGGTCTTCCCAAAAAATTCTGAATGTGTTTGTGAGCTTTCATTCTGTTTATAAACAATATATATTCTGTGTTGTATGCATCACAATATTTAGTTTCTTGCTTTTTCAAATAAAGTATACATTAAAATAAGAATACATTAATTATTAATCATAATAATTTTAGTTTTATTATGTTCACTCTCCAATCCATATATGTGCAAAATCAGCTGCAACTATCAGCTTATTTTGATGGTCACAAAACAAAATTCCATATATCTGTCTGTTTAGGGAACAGTAAGTTAAAGACCTCTTGTGAATTTATTTTTCTTTCCTTCCTTTTAGGAAAATACCTCAAGCACCAGATCCTCAGTCCCAGAGTCCCTCAACCAAGCCTTCAGCCGTTCCTGCCTCCCCTTCCTCCATTTCCCATCATTTCAAACCAAAGGCAGGAAATCACAACTCTGCTTCAGTCAAGACCTCCCCGTACTCCTCCCAGGGACCAGGCAAGGAAACCCACCCACAGAGTTCCTCCACCAGCAGGGCCTACAGTCAGTCTGAGAAGTCCGGGGGCAGCAGCCAATCAGCGGCGGCTCACTCCAAGTCCGCTCGGACAGCCAGTCAGCCAGGGGGTCTGGCACGGCCAAAGAACCCCTTAGGACGAACCGGCAAGCAGCAGCTGCGCCTCAGGGATGTGGAAAAGGCTACGGCGTCATCGACTGTGCGAAAACGCAAGGCCTCCCTGAGCGAGTCCAATGCTGTCAGCCCGGACAGGAACTGTCTAAGCCCGGACAGGGACCGGGTAAGGCCACCTGTGTCCAATAAAACTTCTCCAGCTCCAAATCCAGCTTCATTATCAGACAGACCCGCTCCTCCATCTCACGGACAAACCAATGGCTCGCTCTCCCCTGGGCGCAAGCCGCCGAGGCCACAGCTGGGCCCCCCTTCAGCTGAATCACCCCACAACCCCTCGCCATGGCCATTTAAGCGGACTCACACCTCGCCCCCAGACCCGCATGGGCGAGGAGGAAACTCAGGACACCACAGCAGGGTTCCCGGCTATGAGCACAGAGGCCTGGGTAAGAAACGCAAAAGCAGCGACTCGTCACCTCCCTCCAAAGCTCACCGGCTGCCCACCCCCCCACACTCAGGCTTCTACGCCTGGAAGGAGAGCAAAGGTGCGCCACTGCCTGTGGGAGGGGAGAAGAAGCTCAGTGCACCGAAGGTGAGTGTGACTGAGCATAACTGGAAAAAATTACTTCTAAAATTATCTTTATATACAGCACCATCTCTACGAGCCTGATGTGCTTTACACAAATCCATAAAATACAGTGGAACGAATTTAAACAGACAGGATCATTAAAGGCATGGTCTGACTATCAGACAATTGTATACAACCCTAATCACGTTTCAAGAAGGGATTTAAAACACAAATTATCTTATGCGGGGGGGGGGTCATAAAATTATAATTATATATATTATAATGTGTATATGAGCGTGTGCATCTATGTGTAAATGTAATTTTAAAAATCTAATTAATTACAAGTTCTAATGAATTAATCTAAATTAATCGCACAGACTTCTGGCTGCAAAAGTGGATGAGTTGGGGGCAAAACTAATGTTATTTAAAAGTTGCCCTGTAATATAATGGTCTCCATGCATGCAAGGCGTCTCAAGCCTGGGATTAGGGGCTGTGCTGGCTCGGACCTCCGGGTTTACACCTAAACGCTTCTGTAATTAATCAGTGTTCTCTTCTTTTTTTTTTTAAACACTATTTTTTTCTATTTGCACTCCTGAATCACTTATGATCCACATTGTTTAGCTCTGTAAATAAGATCAGCTTCCATAGTCTTAACAAAAAACCAAAAAGCTCCCTCACTTGTTCCAGTTAAGCAGGCTGATAATCATTTGACAGTATATCAGCAGGGTCTATTGCTTCAGTAAAAATCCACAGGAATCCAGGAGAGGAAGTTGAGAAATGTGAGTATTCAAGGAGAGATTGGGGAAAGAGTAGGTCTAGCTGAAGGTTTACTGACTGGGAGCAGCGTAGATGTTCTCATATAACCCTGTGACTGATGATCAAGTTCCTCTCTAGCTTGCAGCACTAATAGCTGTCCTTGCAAATTGCAGTAGCGCCTGATTGGGTTTATAAATGAGCAGATATGGTTCTTAAACTCATGTTCTGGATTAAAACCAAAACAACAATTTGACTAGTAGATGAGATTCCTCCTCTTGCACACAAGATAACCTTTTATTAGTCCTATGGGAGAAATATTTGCATCCTTACAACAGCAAGGTGAACAGAACAAGAGAAGAAAGGGGGCGGGGAACAACAAGGTGAAATAAAGCTATGTTAATTGGTTCTGATAACCAAGAAGGCTGCTAATAAAGAAATGATTGGTTCTGAATTACTTGCCCTGACCGATCCCCTTTCACTGTCTTCACAGCCAAAACTGCATCGTTGAGCAGACCAGCCTTCAAAGCCACTAACTGGGGAGCCCTGCAAAACTATGGACTGTGGATGCGAAACTCCAGATGTGTGTGTGTCTGTGAGTGAATGTGTAAGATTGTTTGTATGAACTGAGAGTCTGGATGTGAGTGGATGAGGTATTTTATTTTTTTTTTGTTTTTGTTTTTGTTTATTTTCCAATACATGAATGTTGGTGAGCGTGGGAGTGTATGACAGAAGATGGGGGAGTGAATTTCTCCGTGAATTCAAAAATACCTCACAATCTACTGGATATGCTGCTATATAAATGTTGATTTATAAAAATGAATTAAAATATTCTTTATACTTGATGCATTGGATCTGGTTCATCTCTGCATGTCTTTTAAAAAGAGCATTTTACAAATGAAAGGCTTCTTAAAAAGCTCCAGTCTAAAAGTTTGTGTTGTGCATTATTGTGCCCTTCAGCTTTTTTTTTTTTTTTTTTTTTTTTCCCCATTTTATACCAAGCATTGACAGGTGGGTGGGTTTTTCTTGGGTTGGTTGTTTTAACCCTTTCAGCTTGAGAAAATGAGCCAAACTGATGCGGCGTGTCTAGAAAGCCAGGTAGCCTTGTTTGTCCATTGTTATTTCATGTCTTTGTCTGCTTTTAACCCCTTCACCAAGCTCCCGGGGAGCAGTGTGCGCAGACTATACCTTATTCAAGGGTACCTTGGTCACTGGTAGCCCTGGGGTTTGAACCCATAGCCTTCTGATCACAGAGGCAAATCCCTAACCACTAGCCCCCTTATGTATAGGTCACTGCAAACTACCAAATATTATTTATGCTGCTGATTATTATTAATCATCTGTGCAGAATGCAGCGGAACTTGAACCACACCTTTTTTCCACTTTCATAGGATTCATTAGTAGTGTCAAAACCACACACCCCTCTTCCTTCTGAGTGGTTTCGCCCGCGCCCCCTCCTTCTCCCTGTGGAGCGGTCCGTGACGCGGCCGTGTTTCTTAGTGGGTTTAAGTGTCCGGCCTGTCAGAGTTAGTGTTTGTTCTGGGGGTGAATTCTGTGCTCGGAGTCGGAGCGGGACGGTCCAGACCGAGTTCCTGGGGAGGTTCGGAATATATGAAGGAGTAACAGTTCGTTATTCGGTCTGTTTGGGACCCGGACGCGTGTGGAGGATAAGAGTCTTTCGGTTCTGTCAGGAGGAGAGGAGAGAACCACTCTAACACTCAGAACTCCCCTCTCCGCTCTACTGGGACGCAGGGAGTCCGGGTGATGCCCTGTCCCGGGGCTGCCCCGGAGCGGAGGTCCGGTGTGTGACGGTGGGGGTCGTACCGGGAGACCTGGGAAGATGCGCGCCGAGCTGGAGTACAGCCCGGTCGGGGAGGGACTGGGCATGCGCGAGTTCTGGCTGTACGCGTGTCTGAGGAAGGTGTCCGTGGTGGGGGCGCACGGGGTCGCGCTCGGTCTCACCGCGCTCCTCACCGCACTGGCCCGGCCCGGGACGAGTGAGTCCATAACACACTGTACTCACAAAATTAGAACTCAGTTTTAATAGTTTAATCCTGAGTTCACCACCTCCAGTACTGTAATACATTGACACGGAACAATAGTTTTACACATACATACATAAACGTGTATACATATTACTTGTGTATTAATCTCTGACTTGATTTTTCTCATTGACAGGGTTTGTTATAGTGTGTAACTTAGCTAGCAGTAACTTGGTTAAATAACTGTTGTACATCTTTATTTTACTGCTATATGAACAAAAGTGCAAACGTATTTGGGTTGGAAACACTTAGGTTATACACCTATAAACAAATAAGGAGCTTTTTTAACAGACCGTAGTGTCCCTTTAACACAGTTGCAGTTCAAATATTTCTGTAAATCTTAATTCATTACATTAATGTAATCACAATAAATATAAAACCTAAGCTATTTGCCACTGCAGAGCAATCATGTTTTATCTAGATTGTTATAAAACAACTTTTAATTACACAAAAGTTCTGTCCCACCTAAAATGCTGCAGCTATCTGAATGGACCTGTTGCACTGTTTTGGTTAATGGAAACTGTCCAGAGTGTTTTAAAATGCTGAGTAAAAGATAGCAAGGATGTTCTTTTTACTCGGTTACATTTTAGCCACGTAGAGTAACAAATTCCTCCTGTTTGTTCCGATCCTGGACAGAGGCTTTAATGTTTCGCTTTAGACTCCAGCTCCACTGATGGATGTGTTATTGCAGCTCCACTGCACTTCTAGAAGTGACTGCTTGAGCAGTTTCATGATCTACAACCGTTTAAGTGTTTTATTGGAAAGGTACTTTTGCTTTGGACATTATTTCCCCAGCAGCAATTTGACCAAATACACACCTCATTGCAGTTTCATTCATTCAGTTATGTGGCCTCACTGAATTCATGTAAATTGATCTCTAGGTCCATGTTTGAGCACCTTGGAAACGCCTTGCTGTGTTTAAAACAGAGTTTCCCTGGAGGTTTCATGGTTTCCTGCTGGCTCAGCAGCTTATGATCAAGGTGTTCTCATGCTGAACCAGGTGTGTTAGAGCCTGAAAGTCTTCTTCCTTCACACCTGAGTTGCGGGCCAAAAGATAAGCTGATGCCAAGAAATATGTCACTGTCCTCAAAACAGTAAAACGCCAAGTTTGGCTTAAACATCAACCACCTCTGGCAGTGCCACCAATGGGTTCCCTCATCAAGCAGGAAAGTTAATTTAGTTGACCTAGAGTTCTTTATTAAGGTCAGATATAATTAATATTATACTCTTTTGTAGTACTACTCTATATCCTGCATTTTGAAATTGAGAAATTGAGATTACTGTGTTCCACTGACTCCAATAACATAAGAATCGGAGTTGACTCAGATGGTGAACATTGATGTGAGTGATGTAATGTGATGAGCAATACATTCACTTGTTTAATGCTGTTCTGCAAAGCACTGTTCAACTAACTGGAAGCAGATTTCACACACTGTATTGAAGGGCTTGTTTGATAGAAAGTCTTTTTTTTAAATAAGCGTTTGATGTGGTATGTTTGTCCCCTTCATTCCTCAGTTCATATAAGTAAATACAGTCCACACTGTCCATACAGTAAATACAGTTGTTTTTGTGGTTCACTAAAAAAACAGTTCATTTTCATATATCCACCTATTCTGCCTATAGTAGTTTAGACCCGCCTCTTCATGATTTTAAGTCATAAGGAGTATTTCAGCACAACACAGGGCATCCAATCAGAACAGAACTCATTTACGTATGTCTGTTTTAATGGTGACAAAACAGCCGGTTCAGTTCTAGACGTTCTAGTTCAGTTCTAAAAATGAATAATTACTAATTAATAAAATAAAAACAATGTCATGAGCGGAAAATGCAGAATCTGGGCCCTTTAAGTTTACACTCTCTTAACCAGATACACAGCAAACGAAATGCACTGTTTACTCACTGTATGTTTTACTGGTGTCTGTGAAGAGCATGTATTAGTTCTGACTTTCTACTGAACATGTGTTGGATTGTGGGTAACAGAAGGCTGTGGAGGATGCTCTGGTAGCTTCCTTGAAAAAAAAAATGATCAGATGGTAGATTGCGTTTCTTGGCCTCGTTCTGATTGGAGCATTGTGTGATGATGCAGCAGTCTAGAAATGCAGCCCAACTGGACTGGAGGCTGGCTGCTGGAACACTTGGACACTTTAATTAGGAAAATTCTTTGGGGCGATGCCAGTTTCCCTGAGCCATCAATGAAAAAAAAAAACAGGCTTTGTATATCCAAGTGCAAAAAACTATTTTGCAGGTTCCACAGCATTTACAGATTTTTCCTCGAACCGTTTGTCAAAGCCAGGTACTTTTATTTTGATATCATATGTGAGCCCTTGATTCTCTGTGAATTTTTGGATTGGCCCCACAGACAGGTTCGCAGGTATTTCCCCATAACTCGAGATCCACAGTACACTGTTAATCATTCTGCCATATTGGTCTGTGCAGTAATATTGCAGAAAGCTTTAACATGTCACACAAACCAGATGAGTGCACTGTGGGTGTTCTGATTCAGTTTAGATCAGTAGTAACATAACATAACATTATAACATTGCAAGACATATTTCAGTTGCAGTGAATAGCAATGTAATCACAATATGGAATTTTATATGGAAGCTCTAACTGGGAGCACATTCACACAAACACCTCGGCACAAGGCCTTTAGTTAAATCACTTAATTTGTGTGTGTGTGTGTAATTTTTAATGTGGTAAAAGAAATGCCTATAAATGCCTATTTTTATGGTCTAAACCCAAATATACTCCCACGTTACACGTTAATTTCATATTAAACTCAGTTTAATATGTTACCCTTGATAAATAAAATATAAAGGTAAACTCGGAAACTGTTGGACTGCAGCTGCCAGAAATGCGTCACAGGGCAGCAGCCAATCAGCAGCAAGGAGAAATAAGTAATGTTCTCAGATTGACTTTTTTAGTACCCTCGACAGTAATGAACAATTTATAGGTATGTTTCAAATGATATTTATGATAATAGTTATATTTTTCTTAAGAATTTAGCACAAAAATGCAAAAAATTATAAATTGCCATGAAAAAAAAACAAAAAAAAAAGCAGAAGGTATTTGAAGATATTCAAACAGTTATTAGTTCAAAATGACTTTGCAGGGAAACACTGTACACACACACTCTGGACAGTTCATCACAAGACCCCCCCCACACACCACACACACACACACACACACACACATACTCAGAATTAAAAAGTCATTTCCAGTTTAAGTACCTGCACTATTCCATCTGTATCACACTGATTTTTCTTTTGTTTATTTTCAGGCCTCTTCTCTTGGCACCCTCTCTGCATGTCCTTTGGGGTAAGTTGTACTACAGTATATTGTGTTGTATTGTATTATGACATTGGCCTTGGAGCCTTTAAACCCTGACCAGTCTATAGACAACCTTTGCTCAAGTGTTTTTCAATATTATGGACGTTATAATTGCAATACCTAAGACTACAATTATAAATCAGAATTATTGTGCAGATCTAATACAGTTACAACAAAGTATCAACATCTGAGACTGTAAAAACCTGAGAACTTAAAAATAGTTTAAATATTAAAGAAAATGAGAAATAGTGATTGAAACACTTTGTTCCTTTCACTTTCCTGCACCCTTTAGCGCAGGCACAACCGAACAGGGACCAAAAGTTCAGTCCTGTTTTTCTAGTCCAGACTAAACTACACAACTGTTTTCCACCCATGAAACGAAACCCCTTTCCTCTCTGCCCAGTTGCTGGAAACTCGATGCTCCATTTGTTTTTGTTCGCCATTGTGGAGGAATGACGCGGGTGTAACCGTCGCGCAGCCTCGGGCAGTGAATGAATAA
The DNA here is from genome assembly GCA_037974485.1 of Hemigrammopetersius urotaenia. Classification (NCBI taxonomy): domain Eukaryota; kingdom Metazoa; phylum Chordata; class Actinopteri; order Characiformes; family Alestidae; genus Hemigrammopetersius; species Hemigrammopetersius urotaenia. The sequence continues at coordinate 14,426,412 of JBBPDC010000135.1, forward strand.
AACATCGCCGCTCTGAATAATGGATAGTACACGGCAGAGGACTGAAATAATTAGGCTTGCATAAGGCAGGTTACCACTGAGGATACAGTTACGGCTGACCTGGAACGCAGAGGACGTTTGTATTGGGGTGGACTTTTCCATAGTGGTGATACCCTGGCCTATGTGGGACATTGTCCTCGTCCTCATCTGCAGACAATGTCCTTTTGTCCTGAAAGGAATCATTGTTCACTGGGATGCTGGAATGAGCGTCTCAGTCTGATCAAATAAATAAATGGCAGTAAATTGTGTGGTACAAGGGTACCTCTGTGGTGCCATCGGCAGTCCTGGGTTTTAAACCCACAACCTTCTGATTGCAGGGACAACTAACCACCAAGCCACTAGCTGCCCCAAAAGGTCTATGTGAGCTGTCATAAAAGGCTTATGTGGCCTTATAAACGCTACCCTCCAGTAAAACAATTTGCTGATTGAGTGTTCGGCCCACAGCACATTCCTCTGTATCAAATGACGCTGTGATGTTACCTTTAGCTACTGATGCTAATGCACATTGAGCTCTGCTCTGTGTGGCTTCTTCAGCGCAGAACTTCATATCCAGCCCTAAATGTTTTATGAACAGCCCTGGATTTAAAAAAAAAAAAAAAAATAGTCACCTGTCATTCCAATCAACCATGAAATAATGAACAAATATGACAAATTAAAACTACCACCACGCCACCCTGACGAACCAACCACCTTTCAGGTCAAAAATTTTAAACAACCTGGGTTTAGCCCTGAATGTTTCAGTGGGTCAAATTAACACCCTGAATGTAGCTGAGGGGTGACTTTTGCACAGTACTGTATACTGAATTAAACTCTCTCTTTTCCTTCACAGTACTGTCTCTGTATGACGGAGGGGATCCTGCTGTTTTCGGCTGAGGGCTCCTTGTTCTGCTTCAAGTCCCGCAAAGGGAAGATCCGAGTGCACTGGATCCTGCAGGCTCTGATGCTGCTGTCGGCCACCACGGGCCTGTGCTTCATGGTGGCCAGTAAGAACGTGTCGGAGCGCCCCCACCTGGCCTCGTGGCACAGCCTGCTGGGCGTGGCCACTCTGGCAGCGACGGTCCTGCAGGCGTCCTGTGGCGTGTGCTTACTTTTCCCCAAACTTTTGGGCATCACATCTGTGCCCCGCCTCCGCCTCTACCACGCCACCTGCGGCCTAGTGGCCTACCTGCTGGCCACCGTCACTGTGATGGCAGCGATGTTTACTGACTGGTTCCAGGCCACGGTGAAAGGGGCCATGTGGTACACCTTCCTGCTGCTGCCTCTGTTTCCTGCACTGGTGGTGATGAACCAAATCACCAACGCCTTCCTGCCCAAGAAAAAACTAACGACGTGAGGCGACCTGGCCCAACTTAAGACTCATATGGAATATGGAAATAAAATGGAAAATATGGAAAACCAGCACTTTAAGTGTCAAGTGCTGTCACTAACGTACTCTGTCCCATCAAAAGTTTGGGAACTCCCAGCTTTTCAGAATGGAATGTAGTTAAGCATGGACTGCATTGATGATACTGTTGAAGTGTGTCTGGTAATGCTAAAACTATTTTCCTTCTACAAACCTTTGATGGACAGTGTTTCCTAACTGCACATTTTATACTGAGTTACAATGAATTTCTGTGTAATTTCTGCATAATTCAGAGACTCGGGTGGAAACAAAGTCATTCAGGGTTTGGTAGGAAATAGTGTGCTGTAGAGAAATCGACAAGGTTTCTTTAAAGTGGTGGTGAATGGAACCAGGCGTCTTAAATATAGCTTTCATTTACTATCCAAAAAAAACCACTAGTGAAGCTCCACGTCTCCAGTGTTTGTGTAGAATGGTGATAGTAAAAATTTGGTTTGTTTTGTTTTACCAGTTTTGAGAAGGTTTTTGTTCTAAATCTAAACCCGTTCATGATGAAGGAATACATTAAGGGTGTTGTGAGGCCAAATAGAATGCAAACAATAATTCTTTTGGATTTCTTTACAGTGGTGGCGAGTGGAACCAGACATCACAAATACAGATTTTATTTACTATCCAGACCCACCAGTGAAGCTTCACGTCTTGAGTGTTTGTATGTAATGTGTTGATTGGTAAGAACGTACAAATCCAAAATCAGTTTTCCTTTGAGGGACTATTTGACCTCACTGCAGGTAATCCTCCACCATGAATGGGTTTTGAAATGTGAGGCGCTTACAACCATAACCATTCAATGGGAAAACGTTCTGAGCTTTCAGAGGCAGACGTCTGGTTCCATTTACCACCACTGTAAAACGTCTGACTTTCTCTCCAATGCTCTGAATGACTTTAAATCTCAAACATCTAATTATGGAAAAATGAATGTAAATCCCATTTAAAGAGTGAATATGGTGCATTTTGACTATAAAACACTGTGTGTGTGTGTGTGTGTGTTTTGAGTATAAAACTGTGTGGATCATCTTTGCTCTGCAGTTCAGGTGGTTTTACTAGGCCTGTGTTTTTGTGCTTTCTAATCAGTTTGTTGATGTTTTGCTCCTTTGGTCTGTTCTAACCTGCACTGATTGAAATGTGAGTCTAAATGGGACCAGTGGGAAGTCGCCGCCCCCCCTAGTTGCTTTAGAGGTACTGTAATTTCCACATGCTTTATTCTGTCTGGGGTTTATGGGCTATTTATAAGGTATGATTCGATTCTTTCCTTCGGTTCTAGGGTCATTTGTCCTAAACACTGTGTTCCTTTGAAGTTCAGTGGGACTTCACCTCGTAACTCGTGCTGTTGATTAGCCTGACTCCAGGTTTAAAGCCATTTTTGAAACATTTTTTTCCTTTTATCTCCAGCTTTTCTCTTCAGTTTGTGTAACTGGTCATCTCAGTCGGGTCTTCGGTCCAATACACTAGTGACGTTACTGTTCAGGCTCCATATCTCTTTACATTCAGGGAGTAAATCCCAGTGATTGATAATGATTTCCCCAGAACGGTTGTACATCGACATCTCAGTTTCATGTATCAAGCATTTGTTTGTATATTTTGTTCTGCAGTTAATGAACATGGGCTAAATGCCCTTTTAGGTGTGAATTTAGAAACACTGTATTTGTTATATGCAGGCAGGAGCTTGTTTTTTTTTTTATTTATCTGAATATACTGAATTCACCCATCCATTTTTTTTTTTTCGTATTTTGCAAAATGTCCCAACTACTCAAAAATGTGATTTGTACACACTGGACTCCCCTTTTAACCCCGTAAAGTCCCCTCACACTGTTACATGTTAAGTTTACATAAAACAGTTTATGCCTAAATAAACAGGTTATGCCTACAAATGATTTCAAACATCTTTCTGTACTTCTTTGCTGTTTAATTAAAAACAGTGATTCCAAACTGTTCAATTCAGAAAACGTCCCAGAGCAGCTCAGCAAACTGATTTATTTAATACAGATCAAGGATGCTGCGCTGCAACAAATCAACACCATCTGTTCATTAAAAGAATATTTTGAGAGGATAATGAGAGCAGAAATGCGCTGTCAGCAGTAAATCAACCGGCTGCCGGCAAAAGTAAATTTGTTTTCAGGTATGAAGGCAATGAGACATTTAAAGACCTGAGATTGGGTTTCAAACCACTTCTGTTAAAAATCGTCACATGAAAGCAGTTGAAATGCCTAATAGATGTAAATCTTAAATGTGTGCAATATGGAACGTAATAACATGATAATAATGAGGAATATATCAGAGAAAAATATTTTTGATTTAAAATGCAGTAATCCCCCAGTTTTACACGGATCAGGAGTCGCGGATTCAGTCACACATGGATTTTTTTTTGAGAACCAAACTCATGGTTCTATGCGGAAATCCCCACAATAACGAGGAAACTGCAAATATCCTCTGCCTTTTTTTGCTTTTTTGAGGCAATGAATATATTTTTTCTAGATGTTTTCACACAAGAGGACTCACTTTTTTCGATTTCCACACCAGGGTTGAGCCTCCGCACTCCAAGCGTGATTTCTCCGTGATGCAAGCACTCAGATACTCCACAGTTCAATTGATCTCCAGGAGTAGATCAGGGTAGATCAGGGGTTATTCCCTGAAAACCGCTCACCTCGCCGCGGTGTTCCAATACTTTTGACCCGCGACCTTCCGAGTTGCATATCTCGGCGAGGAATATAAATTAAAAGAGGCAAATACGGGTTTACGGGTTTAAGGGTAATGCATTTAACTGAATTTAAATGAAATGAAAGGGTTCTATGAGCAGATTTGGGGGTATATTAAAGGTTTACACTAATTTACACTAATACTATTTTTACCAAAACATAGCACGTTTTTTCACTATATACGGGTGCTCTTAGAGAGTAACCCCCGCGAAAAGCGATTCATGCTGCCTTGATGAAAAATGCTACCTTGAAGTTTATTCAGTTTATAACACTGATAATGAGAAATAGCCAAATAATACACTCTATTTCTCTGGTGTTTATGATTGTTATAAAGCTATACTGGTTCCGGCGCTCATGCTCTGGATGTGCCACTGCAAATCTCCTGCAGTGGCACATAGTTTTGTTTTAATACTTGATTTGATTACTTTAACATTTGAGGTTTACAGAAATATTTGAACTGTAACTGCATGACTGTGTTAAAGGGAACACTGCTGTTATTTGTTTAAAAACCAAATATTATTGCACTTTTGTTCAAAATAAAAGTGCACAATACACTACTTTTGAATTCATTATTGAATTTTGCACATAACAATGCGATTAATCACAGAAAACCATGTGATTAATCGTGATTAACAATTTTAATCATTGCCCAGCATTAATATATACACAGTTTGCATATTTTAAAACACAACTGCAGTTTATTTCCTGAATGTAACACACTGGGAGGAATAAAACATCAGATGTGTTCTGGTAGTACAGTAAGACCATTTCACTTGAGAGTAATAACAATAATAATGCATTCTAAAAATATTTCTATTGCTATAATGAGAAATTATATTATGTACATAAGATACTTTCAATGGCCAAAATCACCAAGATCTTCTTCATGATGCCCAGAAATTATTTCAAACTGAAAAGACTTTGTGCACTTGTGTGTTTCGTCAATGTTTAAAAATGTTTTCTCATGAGAAAAATGACCACAATAATAATAACAATAACGTGTTACTAATTACAATATTACAAGATAACTGTCGGATATATTAGATAAAACTGCCGTCCCTCGCTGTTTTCTCTGCGTTCAAAGGTGTCGAAGTCATTGTATGTCCGTGTGTTTAACAGGCTGTAAATTTGCTGTTTTTCATTTGTTTAGAATGGGAGATCAGTTATAAATCAGTTATAAATTATAAATCAGTTATAAATCAGATATGTAAAGATTACCTAAACCTCCCTGAGTGAAACTCAACCCTATGGATTCTCCTCACAGATCAGAGTGATTCTGCCAGCCAGCAGGTCCTCCACATTGACGGCGACGATCCCTGAACCAGCTGCTGACTCCCCACCATCGCCCACAGCAACAAACACCTGCTGAGAACCAGGCAGCCCTGATTGGTCCACCCCCTCCATCTGCGCCGCCCCTTCGGATGAGCTCTCTTGTGTCTGGATCACCTGATTGGAAGAGGAGAATGTGAGTGTTTATTTCATAGAAAAAACAAATGTTTCTTTTTAATAAAAGATGTGAGTTTAGTACATAAACACTATCATCCAACACATATTTGCAAATGCAGCTGCAAAAACCACCTGCTTTGCATTTACTGTCCACCTGTTAAACTTACAGATGTGTTCTAGCCTGCCTGGACCGCTTTTTGTATACCATACAGAGCAGCAAACCAGAAGAGAGACTATTTAAATATATCAGTCTTAAAGAGCCTGTTTCATTCTCAGGGATGAAGAGAGGTTGGAAAATGCAAAAAAGTATTTTAGTAACAACACATCTATTTGAATTTTGATGCAATTTGGCATCTACGCTTCTTTGTCTCTTAGTTTAACACAAATATGCCATTTCAGGCACCCAAGAGAAAAGGTTTGGGTCTATACCAGTCAAAGTTTAGACACACCTTCACATTCTATGTTTTTCTTTGTTTTTATTATTTTCTACATTGTATATTACTATTGAAAAACAAAGTGAAGGAACACATGGAATTATACAGTAAACAAAAAAGACCAGAATCTGTTCTGTAGGGAAGGGAATGATGGACTGTTTTTTACTGAGTTCAGTGGTTCTTGCCATAATGTGCTGTAGAACCGTAGTGGAACAGGATCACTAACTGTGGACCAAC
>JBBPDC010000135.1:14432759-14444532 GCA_037974485.1 Hemigrammopetersius urotaenia
CACACACACACACACACACACACACACACACACACACACACACACACACACGATTTACTGAAAGTTAGGCCTTCCACTGTATATCATGTACGTGTAGGGGGGGCTCAACCATCTGCCCCTTTAGCCATAGTGCCTTTTTCTGGGCAAAATGCTTCAACCTCCCCCACTCAAGAGCCAGTAAATGCATTTATGTGGATGAAAAATGCGATTATCTGTATAACAGTAGGTTCAGTTTGGGTAGTGGAGGATTTGTTACCTCTCTCTGGTCAGACAGTATGGGGGGTCCTCTCTCCAGATTCTGGCTGAGGACTTGAGGCTGTAGCTTCAGCTCACAGAGTCTGTTCCGAAACTTTCTCAACAGAGAAACACCACTGCAGTCCTCTGCTTCCTTATCTGACATAAGCCAAAATCTGTATAAGGTTTTAATACACTGTATCTCACTATATAATGAGTCGTGACAATACAGTCATATTGTTGCTGGCATAAGAAAAAACTGTGCCACAGGAAAGACACAGAAACAAGGGCCCAATCATGGCAACAGAGTTCGACATAAGCATTTTTTAAGTTTTTTAAGTGTACAGTTCACTCACCAGTCTGTACAATACACATGAGGCTGCAAAAACAGCCCATTGTGATTTTTTCTTTTAGGAATGTCACAAGAACCATTTAATTTGGAACCAGTTAATTAATATATAATGTTTAGCCTAGAGCTGTTTTATGCTGATTAATAAGGATTATTTTAGTCCATATTGATTTTGAATGAGGTAGCAAATCAGAACAGAGCTCATTAACATATATCTTAAAGGAACAAGAACAAAAACAGTCGGAAACGTGATAATATAAAAATGAGGGACCATTTCTGGTACATATAGTGTTATAAACAGATTTTAGGGGTAAAATAAAACGCAATAGATTTGTAGGGCATGGTCTCTTTAACCCGTTGAACTTTTGTTCTCCTGCCTTTTGCTGCTCTTTCGCTCGGCGAGCCACTCACAGAGTTCTCCCGAGTTTAAAGATCTTGTGGTTTTTTTTCATTTGTTTCTAAGATCTAAACTAAAAGAAATGTGGACATTTATGTTCTATAAGGGCATTTGCATGTGACGCAGTTTTGCGTGTGACTCATTTGCGGCATTTGCGTGTGACTCAGCAAGACATCTGACACCTTGAGCATCAACACAAACTGTTGGAACTTCTATATAAGGATTTGTTTTGATGTATGACAACAGTTTACCATTTGTTGGGCTTCTGGCATGGATCCGTGCTGCCTGGGTTTTAAGGGTTAATATTGGTTAGTCTTAGTTTAATAATATAAGATTTTGGTCCCTTTGTCGAGAAAATACAGCTGGCATTATTAGCATCAACAACAAACATACAAGACGTTGAGGTTTTCTTATGGCAGAAACAATATAATCCCTCTCCACACACACAGACAAACACACACTCTCAATGACACCTCACACCTCCACTGTTCCTGAGCTCTTCCAGCTGGTTCGAGTCTATGGCACTCTCCCCAGCCTCCTGAAGCAGCTCCAGCAGAGAGCTTTCCTCAATCCCCCTCTCTCTTATCCTGCTTAACAGCCTCTCCACCGCACGAACTCGGCTCCGCACTCCGTTACACTCCAGCAGCACCTGCAGCGAACAGCTGCGACCATTAGTCCTCATTAGCTTCCATTAAAGGAATAGTTCTACCAAACATGTTAATGCTGTCAGCGTTGAATAGAATCTAGTAGTCACCAGTTGTATGATGCCATTTGAACTATTTACATTGGAGACCAAGAAGTCACAAAAGGGAACCAAAACTGCAGGTCCACACTGTTAATTATGTAACTGAGATTAGAAAAATGTCAATTATGTAACTAAGATGAGAAAAATGCTTGTACCTCCTTTAAAGCTTCATTTTCGCATCTGTCTGCTGCCCATGTCAACAGTCCAGAAATGTTATTTACCCTGGTGAGGCAGTCAGTCAGTTTTAATCTGGCTGAGAACTTCTCTGTGATAGGAAAAACAGAAGCTGTGAGAAGACTGAGTCCTCCTAAAATAACATAATAGAAGCAACATGTGTAGTTAATGATGTTTTCAATTCAATATTAAAACAATCTTATCAAAAGAATTTGTTCCTATACAATATAGTAGATTTTGAAAGGCAAAAATAAAGCCCATAACAATTAGCTGGTTAGTTTGCCTACAGGTTGTCCAATAGGAACGTCCTGACTGAAAAACTATTTTTGTTTATGAATCATTTATAATGTATCCGCTTCTATTTGATAAAATCAACATGAGGCTCCTATCAAAGTACTATTACAACAGACAGTAGTGTAGACATATTCTACACATATATATTTTGCCCAACCCTCTTAATCTTTGACACAAATGAGATTGTGACCGTCTCTCCCAGTCAAATGTAAGTGCTCTTATTATAAAATGGAAGCATCTAGGAGCAACAACAGCTCAGCTAACTGTGCCGTGTGGGATGGGATGATCAACAAGCTCATGTAGGTGTGAAGGCTTATGTTCTTTTGGGCATTTGATGCACTTACATTTTTGTGTGTATTTACCTTGAGGCTCTGATCCTCTCTGTTCCACCATCACTGCCTCCAGATCAAGCCTTAGACTTTCAAACCGATCTAGCAGTTCGAGAAAAGTCTGGGTTGAAAGCTTGTGCTTATCTTTCAGTTGGTCCGACAGGCGCTGTAAAACCACATCAGCCTCTGGATCTCCCTCAAAGCATTCCAGAATGATCTTGGACATGGTGCATAGACCAAAGTGTTAGTTAATTCAACTCTGAGCTGAAATAGTTGTGCTAAGAATTCAGGGTAAGTATTAAGACATTAAAACATTACAATTACATAATTGTTAGTCCCATGAAAAAAACTTCCATAAGCTTCCATTAGCTGTTAGAAACAGCTAAGGGGGGGGGAACTGGCTGAAAATGTTTTTGTCCAAAAACTGCAGTCACTTTAAAGGGAGGACGTATCTACGTATTTCTCACCTGTTGCTGTGAGGCGGGGAAGGTGCCCCAGGTGCGAAAAACTTTAAACCATGGCCGGATGTTCTGCAGGGTCTTCAAGATCTCCTCTCGCTTTTGAGAAAGTAGCTCTTCAGCACCCTCCTCTGACAACACAACATAACAACTTTACACCATACAGGCCTAGCTCTGATCAGTAACTCCACAGGAGTTAGAAAAGAACAGGCATCAATAAGTGCAGAAAAAATGGTTTATAGTTACAGATTAAGCCTAGTCTTAAAGGAAAGGTTCTTTACACTTTTTCTTTTCACCCCAGATGTAGTCTATAAACCAAGACATGTTTCTACTTCAAATGTGTCCATGTTAGTTTAGGGTTAGTGCTACAAAGATAGCTAACAAACACTATAAGCCATCGGTCACATAGTTGTATCTGTGAAAAACACAACAAAAATGTGCTCAAATCGCATCTAGCTCTTCATTAAGGTGGCGCAGACCTGAGGATGTGGTTTAGGATACAGTGTGACTTATAGAGTGTGAGTAATAGACAACATCTAGAAGTCTGCTCCACCTTAATGAAGAACTGGTTTGTGTGGGCTGACAGATGTTTGAGGATGTACTGTAACTGTAGTTAAAATATGGACTCCAAACATGTATCAAGGGAGAAATAGAATGTTGTGCAATTTAGATTTCTGGAATTCTCTCTCTCTCACACACACACACACACATACACACAAATATATATATATATATATATAATTTACAGGTACCATCAACATCTGATGAATCTTGACTGGCTCTTTCACTGGATGTGCCTTTCTCTGAAGCAAGGTCAGTTGCCTCTTCTCTTTCACAGGAAGGAGCATGATCTTCTTCCAGAAGCTGAGCCTCTTTGGGCTGGGTTTGATTCATAAGGTCAATGAGAATGTTCTTGCAGCCGACAGCCACGTCAAACATCTGCAAGCTGTCTGCTGCTGTTATGACCCGGGTGAAGTTGTGTTTGCCTGGCGGCAGTCTCCCCGTGTAGACCATGTCCAGCAAACAGGAGAACTCCTGGGAGGTGACTACGGCCGCATCGATGGAGATTCTGTCCGAACCTTCGAGGAGAGACTTGAAGAGCAGGCTAGAAGCAGCTAGGACAACTTTGTGGGCCATGTGGGGTGTGCCCTCCACCAGAATGGTGCAATCACAGAACTGGCACTCATTTCGTAAAGCCTGCAGCTGCTGCATCAGCTGCTTGTTATAGTTCGGCAGCTCCATTGGATGCCTGCACAGGTAAAAATGTGAGACTGTTAACGATAACGAGCATTGCACAATCAGGGGAGGCTGCCTATTCTTATAACTGGTCACACAGACACATTATGTATATCTGAAAGTGTATTTACCTGCTTTTAACAAAAAAGCTATTATCTCTACAGAAAAGTACTGATTAGCAGAATGGGATGGTTTGGACCCACCTCAAACTCAATGGATGAGCAGGGGGTCTACAGACATTTGGACCATATGCACAGTACATAATGAAACGAAACAACGTGTCTCAAGCACCATGGAAGAACAAGAACATAACTGAACACCACAAGACCACAAACGCAGACAGGACAAAAAATAAATACCATGTGCAAATATAGCAAAAAATGTGCAGCATAGTGCATCTATATTTAAATAGAAACTTGTAGGTTGAACTTCGAGAGAAATTTCTCGTGGACAGAGTAAATGTACGTTTTTTTTTATTTCAACTCTTCAGCCACATTTGTGTAAACAGTATGACGCCTGGTTCCTATCACCACCACTATAAAGAAATCTGAGTGTACGAGTTTCTCTGTAATACAGCACTTCCTGGTATTTTTTATTCATAAAAAATTTGAATATCGGAGAGTGACTTCTTAAACGATTTTGAGGAGCAACTGTAGATGCCCTTTAAAGCAGGTGAGGACCCAGGGGTGAGTATATGGAGAGATAGCTTGTGGCTGCTACTATGCTAATTTACACTTAATATATGTGTGTCAAATGTATTTAGAACACCTAATTGCCCCCTACAAAACATTTTTAATGCACTGAGCCGGACAGGAAACATTTATAATGAGACAATAAAGAAGAAAGTACATCTTATAAACAAAAGGGCTCCTGTACGGCTAGTCCCTTAGCCTGCTGTGCTGCTGCACCGAGAGAACGAAACACACGGAGCGTTAACGCTTTAGCCAGAGTGAGCAAAGTATTATAAATATGTTTTTCTGTCTGATTTTCTCCTCCACGTGTGGAGCAGTCAGGCTCCTCTCTTTTACCTTCACTGTAATTCAATAATCCGGCTCTTTATTTAAACTCCTCCGGAGGACAAACGGCCCGGCAATAAAGACTCATTTTGAAGATGGCGAGATCCGCACTGCGCATGCGCGCTCTGCAGAATAAACACAAGAAAGCTATACAATTCTTTCCCCCTTTTACAGCTACCCCAAATCTGAGAGACAAAAATCTCAGATTATATTGATGCAAGCACATCACAGCAGTCCTTTATATGTTTAAAAGGAGTATTTAGTGTATCATTGGTGTAACATTAAACAGCTGATTGACTCCCTGTTACGATTATAACTTCAACCTTTATAACTTCAGCCTTGAACATTTAATGCCTCTATCCAGACTTCTGACATAAATCAGCTCCATCATTAATATGCATATATATGCTGTGTGTGTCCAGACCATGGGGGTCACAACATTTCCAAACATGCAGGTCTTGTGTGATGTTCCCAGAGGTCAGTCCCACCCAAAAGTGGACCAAGGTCATAAGTGCCCAAAGCTCATTGATGGGGAATGTCTGTTCTGATTCCACAGAATGCCAGCAGCTCAAACTACTGGAAATGTTCATCCTGGCTCTGACTGAAACGTGTCAGAACACACAGTCCAACACGGCTTGCTGTGTATAGGGCTACAGACCCGTCAAAGTGCCCCTGCTGACACCTGTCCAATAAGTGTCTACAAAGAACATGTGAGCATCAGAACAGGACCATGAAACAGTGGAAAGTGCTCACCTGGTCAGTTGAGTTTGTTTGTTCTAAGTCATGTGGGGATCCAGGTGTGTTTGTCACTCACCTGAGGACGAGATGGTACCAGGATGCACTACAGAAAGGCAAGCTGGCAGCGGCAGCATGACGTTTTGAAGAACCAATATATTAGGCATGTGTTTTTTTAATGCTATGGCTCGTTGTATATTCCAGCAGCAACAACTGAGGGATAGTTTGGCCAAACAGGTCCTGGCGTCTTCTCCGTACGTTCCAGAAGACACTTCAGAATTGTTTTTGGGTACGGATTAGTCTCCATATTCACGCAGCAGGATATAAAAAGCATGTGTAAAAAGTAACTTTATTGCCCATATGAAAGAATTACAGAAAAGAATAGTTCACACAAATGCCTGCATAATATTTCAAGTAGTAGCAGAACATGTCTAAACTATTTCACCTTTCTTTTTTTTTTAGTATTTCACCTGTTTTGGAAATGTGTCTTTACAGTCATCCTTGCCTCTCTAGACATCACTTTTACTAAAGTTATTTATTTATTTTTTGGTGAGGAGGGTGGGAGGGGGGTTCGTCATAGTTAACCAGAAGCTTACATCTTTAATATTGAAGTTGCTCATGCATTCTTATGTATATCTGAGCGAGAGTGTAGTGTAACCATGTGACTCTGCTGAAATGAGGGGTTCGTCTACAGAAATGTATCGTCCAGCAAATAAAACATGATGCACCGAAACACCAAACAGTCGCCTCGGAATAACAGGGCATCGTCACCCACAAGGACGCTGTTACATAAAAGATCAATTAAAGTCTCGACCCGTATCTTTTCACAGTCATGGTGTGCACTTACAGAATGCATAAACATCTTGTAATATTAAAAGCCATCACACTTGTTTTTTTTCCAAAGCAAGGACATACACTCTTTAAAGGAGTTGCAACGTTAAGTTACAAAGCAAAAAAATAACAAGACACACAAAAACCCCCAAAATCTAACGTCATCCCTTGGCGTCTTTCAAGCTTTTTTTCCTTCACACAGATGTTAGTGTCGAGCCACATCAGAGCCTCCGTCAGTGTCCTAGTAGCCCGGTACCTGTAAATATATTTTAAATAAACAAGTCTTAGTTGAGTACCCAAACTTTTAAGTTCCTTTACAGTCAGACTCTATAACCCATCCCCCAAACTACACAATATTCCATGCAATAACCTGATGCTACTTCTTTGTGCAATTTCTTATTGGTTTTAAAAGTATTTTTGTTATATTCTTTATTATCTTATTATTATGTGCAATTTCCTATGGGACCAGTTCAGTTTACTGATTCAGTCCTGATTCAATTTAATGGACAGAGCAGTTAGTCAAAGACTCGAATGTCTTACAGCTGGAAAACTACAGTCAAAGACTGCTTGTAGTCTGTAAATCAAAACATACTTTTAATTACATACAATTCAATTACATACAAACAGTTTCTTACCTTTAAATCCTTCCTCAGGCAAACACACTATGAAAAAGAAAACATAATTATCACACAAAAGCAAAATAACGTGACACAGTAAAGTAAATCAAAGTTGTTAATGTTATTAATGGTAATGAACAGCCGTGAAGTAAAAGGGGCGTAACAGACTAAATGTGGTGTGTTACAATAGTCGGTCTCTACAGCATGTATTATGCAAATACATCATACAGCCACTGGAAATCCCAGTTGGTGTAAGGTCATGTGTCCCAATACTTTTCTCCATATAGTGTATGTAGTTATACAGGTGGCATCTAATGAAGCTATACTTCTTGACGACATTGTCTGTTTCTGCCATACAACATTTATGAGGGAAATGGAAACATTCTTAGTCTACAGGCATTAGCAAACTTGCACACACACTTCTTACCCTGGTATGCGTCATCCATAGCGGCATAATCTGCTATAGGTTCATCGGCCTATGGGACAGAAAAAGGGGTTTTGTTTTAAGTAAAATATATATAAAGTTATACAGAATTTCATACACAATTTCTTTGCCTGATATTTTTGGATATTACCATAAAGTGATTAAAGAACTGCCCCGAAGTACCTTTAGGCATATGATGCTTTCTGGAAAAACTCCTAGGCTGCCTAGCGTGGCAGAGTCATCAGTTAAACACCGCCCATCAATAGATAGGTTTTGGTCAAATGGGGCAACTGAGAAGGCATGCATGATCTATGGAAACAAAATCTAATTAGACAAGATTCATAGGACCTGAAGTAATCACAGCAACAGAATAAACTCAAGAAGTGTCACTTGGGATGAAGCTTTGAAGATCACAATTCCATAATTACTGAATAAGATGTATATCCTGAGGAGTGAACTTTCACGGTTCCATCCAAAATTTCCATCCAGTTTATTACACATGCGCATTACATCAGTGTTTCTCAAACTCCGGGCCGGTGCTGGTCCCTGCCTTGCTTCCGTACCAATAAAAATCAGTCAAATCAGGTTTTATCTCGTTTATGCAAGGCCCTGCAGCCCCAAAGCCTGACATGACTGTTCCCCAGGACAAATAAGTTTGAGAAACATTGCATTACATTACACTATTTCATTTGAGAATTTCTTATTAGTCTCATAGAACTTTAAATAAACCATTTAACATACACTTTGAAATTTAGTTTCTAATATCAATATACCCTGTATAAGTTACTACAGTAAACAAAAATTTACGTCAGACGGTTCCAAACTTTTGAAGTGTAAAACACCTGGATCTTGAGTTCCTTCAGAGTCTGGTTGGCAGAGACAATGAGGGCTTTCTCTCCACGCAGCTTCCTGTGGCGCATGCTCCTGCGAATGCCCGATTTCCCAATGGGAACACAGGAGGCAGCGGGGCCAGAAGAGAGTGCCACTGTGGAACTCACCTCACCCAGCTTCTGCCTCTTGGCCCCATCCTCAGACTACAAAAGTAGGGAGATAAACAAACTCGTATGTAAACATGCATTAGGTCACATGAAGTCAGTCATACTAAAGGCTACTTTAGTCCAACACTTTACTCAAACAACAGCATTTCTTATAGTTAATATAGGCTGGTAGGATTCATTATTGTAATACGCTTTTGCCCTTTGACATTTTAAAAGATTTTCTTTTCAAATTTTCAGAATAACCGCTTTTGTTTTCAGTTCAACATACAAATTACTGCGAGCTCATACTTGGAGTTTAGTGTCAGATTAGCACTAAACAAATGTTTTCTCTTCTCTTTCTCACACTGGGTTTAGGAGAATCGTCTTTAAACACAGACCTGTATGGTCAGATAATCACGCCCCTCCCATCAATCCTGTGTTTTCTTTCAGGTAATTTCTCTTTTCTCTCTTGTTCTGAATGACATTAACATTACTGTAGTGGTGTTAACAGACTATGTTTGCATCACAGATGGTGAATATACATTTTTCTGACTTGAATGTGAGTTGGTTTCTCCTAAATGAAAGGTAGAGAGTACATCTTATGTAGAAACTTAAGATGTGTATTTAGATGACTGGCGTTCTGTCAAGCTACCTGGTTAAAGTCTGGGTCTTTCTCTCCTTCCACTTTGGGCTCTTCTTTCTCATCCTCTGCCTCAGATCCACTCATACTGAACTCAGGAGCTGCCTCCTTAATCATCTATACAAAAAAAGAAAGAATGACAGGCAGACAGGCAGGCAGACAGACAAACAAAAAGAAAGGAAAAAAAAGACAGTGAGAAATTTGATCGTCACATTTGGTGATCTGAAATGTCGTTTTTAGATCCCTCTCCACAGAACCTGGTGTTAAAGTGCTCTATGACAATTCTTACCATTTAAAAGACTTGATAATTACCAACTCACATGAATTAAACTATGCAAAGGGGGTGGGGGTCACACCAGGGCTAGAACCATTGATTTAAAGATATAATATAGCTATCATTAGCAAGGGAAAGCTCACCCTTTTGTTGTCGATGACCTTTCGAACATATACTGTAGCTTGCGCATACTCCCGCAAATCCCTCTGCTGCTGGAATATGAAGCCTTCACGACATTCTCGACACAAGTCTGACAAAACACAAACATGCTTGTGTCAGACTGATGGCTTTACCATCCTTGGCTGAAATTAGATAAATTTTACACTGTCCTAAAATTGGACAAAAAGCACAGTACTGTGTAAATGTCTTGAGGAAACCCTAATTTCTTCATGTTCATGTTGGCGTATTTACCAGGCTGGGTGTGGTATTGCACGTTCCCATTATCTTGCGTTGCGTTGTGAATCCTACATATGGATATTGTTTGGTCTACTAGGAAGAGCCTGCAGACCACCTCCCATTCAGCCGGCCAGAGCAGAGCTATACTGTGCAATGAGAAACGCACACACATACACACATACACACACATACACAGACACACATGCTGTGAGAAAGATAATCAGGGAAGAACTTAAGCCCATAGCAAACATTTTAAGAAACTAAAAGGTATGTGACGTAACATGGTTTAAAATATCTAGGCCTACTAAATGGTGGTTTTCTACAGGCCAGTAAAAACAATACTAAGTACTGTATTTTTATTCTGCACATGTACTACCAGAGTAAAGAATCCAAACTAGTGGATCGAATATGGATAGCCCTGCTACTTTTAGCTTTCAGCGAAATTTTACTGTGTGCCTTCTATTTGCAGTTTTTCACCAGAAAAACAAAACAAAGCACCCCAAAACGCCCCTTCAAAGCATTTTTGAAAAGTTCCCCCTACCTTCAAAACACTTCATCGGAATAATGCAGCATTTGTTTTATTTTGTCTGCAGTGTCCCTTTAAATTTGATCATTCTTCTTTAAGTTAATTCTGTTCGAGCATTGCCTCTGAACTGAAGTGAGTTTCCCTTAACTAACTGAACCTAGGAGTCCGGTGCAGTACAGTAGAGCAAGAATGACACTGAAGAGTTACAGGCTGCCCATCCATGTTCTTGGGAAACTGTACTGTGGTTGAGGTTTGGTGGAGGGTTACTCACTGCTGGGCATCTCCTTGTAGCATTGAGTCATAGGTAAACATGAAGCCTCCATGGGGACACAGAAGGATGCTGTTCCCCACGCTGGACACTGGGTTGGACTTTGTTGGCCTCCTGAAGTAAGAAAAGAATATATTTACAGCTCTACATGCATTACGATTGATATAAACTGAGGTTCATTTAAGCAAACCTGGACAAATAATTTGCTTTAACAAGGACTACCTGATAAATTTCCTCCACTCATCAACAAAGAACGACGGAACAATGTAGAGGATATCTGTGTCCTGAAAACACACAGAAACAAGCGTTTTAGGACACTGGAATAGAAAAATTGCAAAGAGAAAGGACTGTAAATTGTATGCAATACAGATTTTAGCCAAGGTATTTATTACAATGCTTTGAAGGGTGCAATATGTACGACTGTACCTGTGGCCACTTCTGCAGTGTGGGGCGATTTTTCTCATGGAAAAGATTGAGGAGAGAGGTCTTCTGCTCACTGGCCATCATTCGGTTTAGAGCCTCGTTCTCTTTACCCTCTCTCTCCAGCCTCTGAAAAGTATCACATTTAAAATTACTACTTCTGTTCAGTACTGTGCAAAAATATTGTGCCACCCGGCAATACCATCTGGAAAGCATCTGAACTTATGCATTCAAAGAAACATAGCAAAAAAACCACGATGAAACACTATCAGTCAAGGGCCCATATCACAAGAGGAAATAATTTCTCATCATTGCAATCTGGTAAGTCCCCGGGTTCCGACGGGTTCCCTGCAGAGTTTTTAAATCATTCTCCTCATACCTTGCACCACAACTAGCTTTGGTTCTATCTGAATCTTTTAAGCAAGGTAAGCTG
>JBBPDC010000135.1:14444632-14468534 GCA_037974485.1 Hemigrammopetersius urotaenia
TTTTTTTTGCATGCAGAACCAAAAAACTTCCAGCTCCATATTCTTTTTTATTATTATTTTTAAAATTATTTTCTCTTAAATGCACGGCGTCTAGCCTTTCTTATGCATGTAAAGCGGGCTTGGAGTCATGGTGGGGTGGGTGTTATAGGGTTTATAAAGGGGTTATAAAAGATACAGTATATTGAAACATTTCATGTTTGCCCCGTTATATCCCTGTTTAAAATCAATAAAAATATTGTTGAAAAGAAACACTATCAGTCATGAATTGGCCTCCCCAATGGCCGGATCTCTATATTATTGAAGCAGTATGGATCATCTTTACAAAAAACAGAAGAAAAGTAAACCAACATCCAAAGAGGAGCTTTAGAATGCCCTTCTAGAAGCCTGGAGTACTATCCCTAAAGACTCAAAGGAATTACAGGAAAGCTTGCCCAAGAGAATTCAGGCTGTGTATGACGGTAATTATAATTATACAAACTCTCTTTTGTGTTATATTCTGTATTGACTTGTACATGTTTGCATATGCTGCAATAAAACATTGTCTCATTTCCCTAGCAAAAATCTAAAGTAGGGCTTCTGTTCAGTCCTGTATATCATTCAAAGTTTTCGGTAATCCTACAGCTGCATTTAGGCACTGAATGTAAAGTAAGAACAAAATGTTGAGAATTACTAACACTGTGCAATGAGTGCTGGAGAGGCAGGAGCTGAAGATACTTTATAGACAAAGCTAGACTACAATTCCAGAAAACCTGTACATATCCGTTTAAATAACTGTGTGATTAAGGTGTTTAGAGTGCGATTACCATGCACTGCTGGCACTGCTCCTGTTGCTGGTTGAACTCTGGCGCTTTGGGGAAATACACCTTTAGTTTGCTCCACACCTCAATCGAGACCAGTCGCCTCTCACTCTCCTGAATACTGAGACCACCTAGGGAGTCACAAACATACACATGCGCGCACACACACACAATCATAAACACTCTGCACTAAGGCAGGAAAGGATTTGCCAACATATTCCTGCTGTCTTTCTGTTGGACGCAAGGTAAGAATAATGTGAAAAATCTAGTTAGGATTCAGAATCATGACAAAACAACCCATTTTACAAATTATAAAACTATGGCTCTTCAAAACATTCTCAGATTTACTAACCATGACAGCAGAGAATGTCTTCATTAAAAGTCTTCATTTCCTCAACATCACCATCGTTCTCTTTTATATTATCTGTTTATCAGAGTGTACATAAACAACAACAGCATGAGGAGACACCGTAGCACACACCGTAATAAGATATGGAAAAGGCAAAAACATGTACTTTTGAAAATTGTGACCGCACCTTTCATACTTGTGCTTGTGGGCTTTTCCCCATTGGTTTTGCAGTTGGGGTGTTTGGTCTCCTCTTCTTCTTCCTCCAGCTGCTCCAGTGCCAGTTGCCTCCACTGCCTCAGAGATGCCTTGCCTACCCAGAACCCTTCATCACCACTAAAACACATCAGAAGCAGCTAAATCAATTTCAAGAGCCAACAATACATTTATGCAGTTAGAAACAACTAACCACAAAACCCTCCACATCTACAAGAAGATTGATCAAACTACATAAAAACACAAACATATTTTTTCAATCTTGCATTGACTAGCATCATAAGCAAGCAAGTGTTGGTTTTGCCAATCAATAAGCTTAACATAATAGTATTAGTCACAGCAATAATATTCAAATTATTTAAAATTGTATCTGTATCTTTTTACAATTATATTTGTATATGTACTTCATCCAGTTTCATTATGGTCTTTTGACCAATTACAGAAAGCGATGGTGGGCTTTGAAAGGGGCTTTAGTAGCAAATCAAAAAAAAAAAAAAAATTCCTTTCCCTTGACTTCTCACTTCTCTATGACTATGGCTTATGTATTGTTGGATTAAGTGTTGGCTAATTATTATTTGACAGTTGTTGTATAGATGCTCTGACTGCTATAGATGCTACAGATTCTCTGTATCTTGGTTAAATAGTTGACTCGGATTTAAGCTGTTTTTCAGGTAAGAAACAGTTGTGGACTTCTTAAGCACTGATGTACGTCGCTCTGGATAAGAGCGTCAGCCAAATGCCGTAAATGTAAAATATAAATCAATTAGGGTAGATTGCATCAAGCCTTTCAAGTGTTCCTTTATACGCCAATCTATAAATGGAGTTATGAATTAATAAAATACAGAAACAAGCAGCAGACAAAAAAAGAACAAGATATAAAGGCAAAGTTTTACCTTGACTTTTGAGTACAGCATGGTGACATTTTGAGAGAATGAGCATCTATATAGCCAAATTTCTAAGTATTTTCCCACTTTTACTTCAAGATGGATGGAGACACTATGCCTTTCTGACCAAACAACGTAACTTGTTAACAAGTTTGAAAACCATTGCTTTAGAAACACTGCTGATTTGTCCAAAAATACAAACCAACTAAGAAAAACATGAGAATTAGTTTTAAAAACAGTAAATAAATCAACCACCATTCCACAGTGATACAGAAAATGTTTGCTTAAATTAAACCGATAAAGAGCTCAATAAGAAATACCTTCTTAGTTGTACTTTGGCGAGGTTGGTCACTTCTCTGTAGTCTTCATTCAGTTGATTTTTCAGCCGGAGTACTAGGCATCGCCTCTCAACACAGTCTCGACACAGAAAGGACCCTAACATTGGGCATGTCAATGACAGTTAGCCTCTCAGCAATACTTTAACAATTTAAGGTAAAATAGGAAGGCATCAGAAAGCCCTTACGGTCTATTCTAGGTCCTCCACCATAACGGTCAAAGAGGATCTCGGCAGCTTTGAGGGATATGCGCTTGGCGTCGCCAATGCGGTCCGGGTGCAGTTTCCCATGTGAGCACAGAAACTGGCTGTTGTCGATGGCCTTGATCGCTGTAGAGTCATCCAGCCATTTCTTCAGCCACTCCACAGGCACAAATTCATAAGGCTCACCTACAGGGACACGGAGTCATATAAACTAAATCAAAGAACAAGAGGCCGGTGTCCCATAATAGTGCTTGGTAGTGACGTTTTAAATATAGTTTTTATAACACAGAATTTTCTATTTTAGAATAATAAAAAAAAAAAGAGGTACCCTCTTCTGCGGGTAACAGTTCGTAGAGCTCCTTGACCTCCACGTGTTTGGCTTTGCCCTTATCTACACTCTGCTTCCTCATGTCTGCCATCTCGCTGCACCACTCTTCAAACTTTTTATTGTCCTGGTCCACCAGTTTCTGGAGGAAGGCTTCAGAGACACATACAGGGTGAGATGAGATTACTTTAACTGCAGCAACATTACCATCCATCTCTTCAATAAAGTCCCTTAAATTCAGCATCTTTTCAGGAACATATCAAGACTTTCAATAACAATGTAATAGCACTGGATAAGTATAAGACTGATTGCACTCATATCTATTAGGTTTTAAAAGTAAAGTTGTCACTGGTCATACCTGGCACCTCCACATTCGTCTGAGTTTGGTCCGTCTGTTCCATCTGACGTTTATACACCAACATGTAGGCATTTCTGGAGCAGTGATAGCCTTTGCTTGATTTGGGCTTTCGAGCCTGAGACTTGACAGTTTCAGCTGAGAGACGAAAAGGCTTAATGAGGGGCTGCACTGAAAACATTTGTCACACAACACATTCAAAACCAAAAAGACTGAAGATGGAGTTGTGTGGAAGTTTCTGTCCCAATCAATCTAGACTTTAAAATTAGCACATTCTTTTATTTTGATGCCAGCCGTTGACTGACAAAAAGATGAAAAACAACGATTTTTTTCACTGAATGGCGTGCACCCTGTAAAAATGAAAAGGTGTGAGAACCTCTGCTGCTGAAGGGATTTGCAAAAGGACCAGTTTTGCTCTTCACCTAAATCCTCCTCTATGCCCAGCTGAAGCTTTTTGCCCTCCATCTTCTCAATCTCCTCATCATTGAACTTGTACCAGTTGTTGGTGCAGGCGTCCCGTACGTGAGCGATGTAGTGGCCAGAGTAGGCGCTCACACCACGATGGATCAGGACAGCACTCAGCTCATATGTGCACTGCTCCTCTGAAAAGACCAAAAATAAAACACCATCAATTTTTTTTATCTATATTTAACAAACCCCTGACTGCCATTTAACCACTTTCCTGTATTGTTCTTAATAAAAATGACATAGTTACTAAAAAAACAAATATACATGAAAAGGCACTTTACAAATTAGCCAAATGTAAACATTTTAGGAATACAGAAAGTAACGTGAAAACAGATTATGTTAAAAATAAACCAATCAACTGAAATCCAAATAAACAAATCAGCTGCACCAACTTATTTAAAATTATAATAAGAAAACATTTTAGTGGCATATGCTTGATTTTCTTTACAAACTTTACCTTTTCCTTCCAAAAATGGGGTCATGTCGAGGACTTCTGGAAAACTGATGAATGTGTTTAATTTCTTTTTGTGACTCGACTGCCTGGAAGCAAAAAAAAACCCCCAACAACAACCATCATGTTATTTAACATAATACATACAATAACAATCAAACTGCCCAAGTTACATGCTGGTACCTAATCCTCTGCAAATCGAATTTGTTATTACCATTCTGAGTGAAGAGTCCCTTAAGATCGACACAGTCTGTCATAATTACAGCCGTGAGTAAATAACATCCTTACCTGTCAAACACAAAACGCATTAACTGGAGGTTGAGTGTGCGAGGAAGGCTGTGGAGCTTGATCCGACGTGTGGCGTTTTGTTTACTTTGACAGCACTCACAGAAGTAGCGGTTGTCCCCGTCTAACTTCTCCTCCTAAACAGCACCAGAGAGGCAAAGACACCATCAGGCACAAACCCAACATTTTCCAGCATGTACCAACAAACCAAATGTCATATTTAAGGCACAGTACTTGTTTTACTGGGAAGCCTTTAAAGAGTTTAGAAAAGTTCATTTGTCATTTGAGTTGCACAACATAATGTCTGTCAACTCTTATTCTGAGGACTATCTTTGTAATACTGACACACCAGAAACCCAAAAACCAATCTCGCTTTTATTTGTAGTGATCAGAGCATTTCAAGGTGTTTTTGAAATCTGAGAAGTGGGCCTGGACCAAATCATTTGAATACTCAAATATGGTGCAAAAGCCTTGGGCTACTCCTCATTTCTTTATATAAAAATGGTGATCTGTATCATCGCCGGATCATCCGGAATCTTCTGCACTGGTTCAGGACACAAGTTAGATGGTCTTTGCTCTGCTTGAATGATTCGTACGTAAATCACTGTGTGGCTTAACAAACAAAAACGTTCTTGTGAAACTGGTCAGGTTCAGGGACTGGAAGGAAACAAGTGTCTTTGAAGGTCCTTCAGGAAGCCTGGAGAACTGGTCCTCAAGACCACAATAAAATACAAGAAAGTCTGGCTCTTTGGAAGAAAAACAGTAAGAAAGGGGTGACTCAAGGGGTATGGTCTATCTTAGAAGCGACACATTCTAAGTGGCAAGTCAAACCTGTAATATCTCCTTCCAGTACAAGAAAGCACTCGATTAAGCCACCTTTAATCTGCAATTTTCTAACCCACTTCAGCATGGACAGCTACTCAAGAGACCCTTAACATCACCAGCTCCAACCCATTATACTTTATGCATTAGTACATCAGGCCTAATGATTATGACCCAGAATGTTCTTGCGAAATCGGAACGCTTGCTATCTGTAACCAAAAAAAAAGTGTCACCTTCAGGAATTCAGTGACGCACTCTGTCAGGTTTTTGTGTCCTTGAATGTTGAGTTCCAGCTCGTAGAACCGAGATGGCAAGGCAGATGAGCGCCCACACTGATTACATCTGCATCAGGAGTAATAATAAACACAGAAGGTCTTTCAACATTAAAAATTAATTTCATATGCAAACTTTTCTCCATCTATATATTGAAAATTAAATGAATATTAGTAACATCATTCAAATGAGAAACTTTTATATTGCTTTTATCTTCTAATACTCTTTTAGATGGTAATCTATTATAAAAATAAACTGCATTCAGACAGACATATACAGCACAGTTAAAGTAAACACTACTTTTCAAGAGACCTGTAAAGTTAAGTCAGGACCTTGGAAAGCACTCGAACTAATATTAAAGCAGGCGTTTGACTTTATAAAACCCAGCAATAAAAAGGGCAAAAACGTTACCCTTGAAAACTCTGCATTCTTTCCAACCAAACTAACAACACCCTGGTTTCTATCATCTATGTTGATTCTATCATCTATTAGCCTGTTTACACTGTCTGCGGCATGTACTTTCCAACACTTCCCTCACATTTCTTCTCTCATTTTAATCATCTCCTTACCAAATATTCCCAGCCATGGGATTAAAAAAGCGTTATTTTATCTTATCTTCAAATATGCAATAATCACTTACACTGTAACATAAGAAAACTGTCCACAGAACTGCTGTTGGATCATGTTTTGGAGGTTTGGGTCCTTCTGTTTCGATAAAGTGTCTTCCAGAAGTGAAAGGAAGAGCTTGGAAAATTCCTGTGCATCCTACATGCAGATAATTAGAAGAGAAACTTGGTTTCAAAGAGATGCTGAATAAATCCTTAAAACATCTCAAACTGGTTTGGTGAACATGTGTATAGGCTGGTCTTGGACTCTGTAATGTCAGTGATGTTTCACCATTAAACATCCTTTATTAAACATTTGCTTCCAAATGTGCATTAGATTATGACCAACCAGTTATTTTAACTGTTATTACACCAAGCAATCAGAATAAGAAAAACAAATCTGCTGGCTCACACATGCATCTGTTTACCTGTTGCTGCCCCGTATCAAGGCCCAGTGCTTTCACCAGACCTGAGGGGTCGATATATCTTCTGTTGCTGTTCTGTAGCAACGCAAACAGGTACTGCAGGTGTTCACATATTGTCTTCGGCTCATATTCTATGGGATTCACACAAAAGCCCACACAAATCAAGGTTAACGCAATTTCCATTAAATTCCTTTGCATAGGAACACTTCCGCACAATGTACGCTTTTCAATATAGATCCTCATGTACTTATAAAACAAAAGCTATTATCCAGTGTAATGATCACAAGATTTGACTGTAATCAGCTGCCCAGTTGCCCTTGGGAGCTACCTTTAGGCAAGTGGGAACAATTTCAGCATCTAGTGGTGCTAATGGCAACCTATTTTTTTGCTATAAATCTGTGACTTATAAATCATTCATGTAGGATGTGCTCTGAATTACTTAGTTAATCTTTAATTTTGTGCATTACTCAGAACTTTAAAGCACTGGTTGAATTTCCCTCAAATAATATAGATATTTTATTTCAAAATATCAACCACACTATCACTGTCAGCCACTTTTAAAAGTTAGCATGATCAGCTTCCTGTGAACAAAAATCAAGTACCTGAATCTGTGTTGTGCCCTTCAGCCCTAGAGTTCTGACACAGGTAGAGTGTCCTCCGCAGCTCCAGGTTGTGGAACCACACCTGGAGGAAAGTGTTTACATAACATGTGGCGCCTAGATTTGTCAGTCCCACAAACGTGTTCTGAAATGAGAGGAAAAAATCGTGTATTAACTACAACTGTCGTTATAAGTCAACACAAGAAAATGATACTACGCCTTCATTAAGACCCAGCTTCTCTATATGGGGTTAAAGGCTGCATGGCTTACTTGTATCATATGCAATTATATTCCAAGTTTCTCATCTAGAATCATATCCACACCAGGACAGTGTTTACAAACAATGAGTCTCTGACTTAAGATTATATTTAAGTATTTAATTTTCCCAATTTAGAAACATCAATTCATTATCACACTTGAAATCCACACTCAAAACCCATCTGTTCAAGCGTGCTTTCTCTCTCTCTGATTCTTCTGCAATGTCTAAATAGTGTAAATTTAATATGCTTTTTTAATCTTGTCTGTAATTATTGTTTTTACTTTTTGTAGCACTTGTTTTATTGTGCGGTGTCCTTGTGTGCCAGAAAGGTGCCTAAAATAAAATGTATTATTATTATTCTTATTATTATTATACAATCACTGACCATAGACCATCTGTGGCTGCACAATTTAACAGCCTGACTGATTTAACAGTTCGTACTGTATAATGACAAAGTGCACCTGTATGCCATCAGACTCCATTACTCACTCTGTCACACATCCACACAATACTATGTGCAATAACTTTATGCTACTTTGTCGTGCAGTTTCTTATCGGGTTGTAATGTGCAATATCATGCAATTCTCTTAAACAGCTAAAACATTATAATTACCTGCAATAACATCTTATTATGTGCAACAGTCATACCATGTGAAACACTATTACCATATTATTAAGTGTCTCAGCATGCGAAGAGAAGGGGAACTAACCATTAATCTTTCCTACTGTGTGGACACTTGACTCATCCATCACTCCACAAAGAGTGTGTGCGCATATAAGCTGAGTCACATCAACCATTCCATTGAATCCCTCCTGTGGGTGTGACTAACCGGAATCCCCCTAAATTCCATAGAAAACAGCCTGCCTGTGTTTCCAGTGACTTCAGCGACTGCCACACACGTTTTGACCTGTCATGAATATCATATGTGAATGCTTCTCCACACACTTCCCTGGTTATGTCTCCACTAGCCACCCTGCATTCACGTCTAATGACCCTAATATACGTCCATACCATATCTCTTCGCTCAGAGTTGGGGTCGTCTATGTTGTGGAAGGCATTTTCATCAATCTCCCCCAACCATGTATGCTCCCCAATCCCAACTAAACAGTTTGGGTTCCCCTTGCAGTTCCGCCTGTGTGAAAAAAACAGTACAAAATCACACTTGTAGCACATTTGAGCAGACAGAGATGCTGCACTTTTACTGTTATCTTCTTATAACATGGTTTATTCAAGCATGGATCTTAATGAATTAGCCTTGAACCGATTCAGATTAAGTGCATGGCAAGTGCGTGGCAATTTCTCATATTACACTTGTAGCACCTTGGAACAAATGGAGATGCTGCACTTTTGCTGTTATCTTCAATAAAATCATTTATACAAGCAAGGATCTTACTGAGCTTTAAACTGATTCAGATAAAGTGCAAATTCCCTTTGCAGTTCATCATGTGTAAAAACAACAGGATCAAAACACACTTGTAGCACCTGCATTTTTACTGTTATCTTCTAATAACGTGGTTTATTCAAGCATGGACCTTAACAATGAGCTTTAAATTGATAGAGATTAAGTGAATGTTCCCTTTGAAGTTTTTCCTATGTGGTAACAACAAGGTTCAAATTACACTTGTAACACCTTTGAGCAGGTGAAGATATAGGTTATTTGCTGTTATCTTCTAATAATTCAAGCAGGGCTCTTAATGACTGAGCTCTAAAATGATTCAGATGAAGTGTATATGATGGTTAGAACAAAGTGGATGCTGATCAGTAAAGTTAACACTGGGTGTGTGTGATAGAAGAGAGGACAGTGGTTCAGAGAGTGGTTAGTTTTTTTGCAAAATAAGTCATGAATAAATAAAAACAACTCGTTGCCTGCATGTTCCTCTCTTGCACGCTGGTACAGCAATCCGGTACGCCAGCTCGATATGTTCCTGTGTGATGTCCTCTGGTTTGACTGCATCGACCCATCGCCAGGCTGCTTTCTCCAGCTGGAGACGAGGAGCCATTCTATGCACACAAACAAACAAATAAACCAACAACACGATTCAACGCAGACAGACTTGCTTAACTGATCTACTCGTCTGACAAACACAACACAACCCAGTCAAGCAGAATGAACTCTATACTGCCTTAGATTAACCTCACTGGCTAACCGTTTCCAATCAAACTGCGTTATCTTAGCTTAGCTTAGCATAGTCCCGGCACAATTACGCCCTTTAATAATTGACTTTTGTTCTATAAACTTACTCCAAGAACAGATGCAACTATTCACTCACTGACAAAAACTCTTATGTTATGTAGTTACTCTGTTTGTCTCTTTTTGTCTTTATTTCGCTTGCTAATTTAGTGTTAGCATGGAGCTAAAGGTCTCCAGTCGTTATTGTGCTGCGCAGTAGCTTAGCTTAGCATAACGAAGCTAACCAAGTAACGATGACTATTTTTTTTACCAAAGCTTAATTTTGTTTAATATAAAAAGAATGTGATTTCGAACCTTGCTTGTATTTGCCAGAAAACCTCACTGAGTGTAGCTGCTTTAATGATGTTATTATTTTTTCACATTTTATTCGTGGTGTGTTTGTATTTAGCGCCCTTCTTGCTCTTTTTAAATTATATATTTATTTTTTTCCTCCCTTCCTCACTTTCAAACTTACCTCTGACGTACTTTCGACGTAAGCGGGTACGTACCAATGCGCTTACATGCACCCTATCTAGGGCACAAACTAACAACAAGAAGGTCTCCCCTTGACACTTCTTGTTGTGTTCCAAATACAATTAAAATCCGTGACTATAACCTCCCTCGTGATGTTTCACAGTTTGTTAAGGCTTAAATATCTACTGCCAAACTATTGCAATAGTACAGAGTATTTACAGGATACCTATACCTATTTACACATTAAAATCAGTCAATAATTACGCTTTAGGGTACTGATATATCCTAAAACATACTGCCTAAATAAACTATAAAACATTACAAAGGAGGTTAAAGTCACGTATTTTTTAAAATTATTTTATCAACAATTCGGCAAGTAGTCAATCTTATAGCATTAATGCATTGACTTAATGCATTGTTTTTGTAGGGGGGCTTCCTAACAGACACCCACCTAAAACATTTATTGCCTAAATAAAATATGCAATGTCAAGACAGTATTTCAGGTTTTTTTTTTCAGGGTTCGGGCTACGCTCCTTACTTCTAATGAAGGGCCATTTTAATGCTTCAGCCGACCAAGACATTTTGGACAACGTGCACAAATCAAGGTCCATAAAGACATGGGTGGATGAGTTTTGTGTGGAAGAACTAGACTGGCCACACAGAGCCTGACCTCAACCCCATCCAACGCCTTTGGGATGAAATAGAACAGAGATTGCAAGCCAGTCCTTCTTGTCCAACATCAGTGCCTGACCTCATAAATCCTCTACGGAATCTTCTTCCAAGAAGAGTGGAAGCTGTTATAGCTGCAAAGGAGAGACCAACTCCATATTAAAGTCTATGTATTTGAATGCAATGTCCCTGTTGGTGTAACAGTCAGGCGTCCCAATACTTTGATCCATATAGTGTATGTGACCATTACATTCTTTGTAATGGTTTGCAATTGGTTTAGGCCAAACTAATAGTACAGAATGTTTACTCAATACCTATAAGATATTTTAAAATCACACAATAACATAGTTTTGGGTGCTAGATACACAGAGGGTCATCGAGTTATGCCACAGATCCGTGTAAGTCGAAACACACCTTAGCCTAAGTCACTTACTGATCCTAACACAGTTGTAAAATCATAAAAACAAAGCAAAGCCACAGAAAAAGAAGAATGTAAACTCCCTCACTCACACGCCGCATTACTGCGTATTCTTCCACTGCTCGCAACCAAACTAGTTCCGCGACGTAGTCCGTAAATACTAGGCTAACCGTGTAAATGGAGTGTGAGAGGGAGTGGAAGTGAGAGAAACGTCGCATGTCGAGGACCCCCTGTATCCTGTAAACTCCTGCATATACAAAAGAAATATTACATAAAGTGATATATTTTAAATGCTCATCTTAAGTACAACATATCAATTAGTCAGTTTTATAGCATTACTGTACATTTATGGCATTTATCAGACGCTTTTATCCAAAGCGACTTCCATTCCCTACCTACAGGGGGCAGTCTTCCTGGAGCAACTTGGGGTTAAGGGTCTTGCTCAGGGACCCAGTGGTGGTGCTGAAGGTAGGACTCGAACCCATGACCTCTTGGTCCAGAGGCAAGTATCCTATCCACTGAGCTACCTCCACTGCACATTGACTTTGTAAGGGATACCTAACAGACTTCCACTTAAAACATTTATTGCTTAAATGTCAGAAATCGAAACATTCTGATTTGACAAATTTGGATCTGCCAGTTCTTGACAGTGGATTTCTCTCGTGTCCAAGCACAGACTGACACATTGACACAGTGCAGTAACAAGGGAAGGGCGTGTTTCAAGACATTTATTAGGCCCTGAACTGAAAACGTCACTCTAGTCAAGAAATGCAGTAACAGCTGAACCTCTTCTTCATGAGGCTCTTAACTTCACCTTTAAACTCGAGTTATGAGGAGTCACTGAGAGGTCTGTGAGTCACCCGAGGGCCAGATTCACATTTGCTCAGTTCTATGTACTTATGAAGCATTTTGATAGCACTGGATAACAACATTTTATGAAAGGTTTGTTTCATTGCAATTTTTGATTTTTCTTAGTCAAGTTTTGCATGCTTCTTTCAGATTAATCCCCTCCTACAAGTGCTGCCCATCTCATGATGTTGTTCTGGCTCTTCACATTTCCCAAAGGAAGCACATGCTAGAAACTGTGGAAAAAAATGGAACCATCTCCAATAAAAAATAAAACTTACTCCCATAGCATAAAAATTCGTGGCCACTGATTCATCATCCATTAAAGTCTTGGGGACAAGATTAAGAAGTGGCGTTAAAATCCAATGTTAACACTTTTGTAAGCTGAGACCACACATTGTTTTAAATAAGAAGTGAAGTAACTCTGGAATCTTAATCAGGCCTCATGTGGGAAAGGGTTAATCAGGAATTCACACACACACACACACACACACACACACACACACACACACAGTGAGGAGGATGTGGCTGGGGTGAATGCGGCAGTGTAGCCCCTCCTGAAGACCCCAGCCCACCACTGTTATTTTGGGGAGGTGGAGGGGGGGTGGGGGTGGTTGTCATGGAAATGGCACAGACGCGGGGACTTGACAAAAGTGGTGATGCTCATGACGACGGCAGTGATGATGATGCTGATGATGATGAAGGACTGACTTCTGCTCAGTCTGGCTCAGTCTGGACTGCTGTGGCTGGACGCTGGACGTGAGTGAGGAGGATAAAACACAAACACACACACACACACATGGGCTCTTTTCACAGAGGTCTGGAATGCTGCAGAGAAGCATGAGGGGGTCCTAAAAGTCTGAGTGTGTTTTTGGAGTGCCACTCAGAGCCGAGAGTGCGAGACGATGGCCGGAGCTGCTATCCTGTCCGGATGGTTTGCTCTACTCTGCGCGATGACACCGCGGGCTCTTGCCATTGAGACAGGTATGGAGATGGAGCTCACTTTCAGAGATTTATTCCACACACTCGGTTTGTCCTCTGCACTCACTGTAATGGGCGGTTGTAATTTATTTGTTGGTCCTGGCGTTGGCTGAGAGAGCCAGAGTCCTTCTGTGTGCATAATAATCTGTCTTAGCTCGCAAGAAACCAGTTTTTCTTCCTTTGGTGCAGAAAAGAGTCTCCCTGTGAGGAATTAAGCCTGGTATTAATGGTGACCACTCAACAGGGAAAGTCCCAGATCTGGACAAAGACCTGATCTAGAATGTGTTTTTCCTCCTCTGTGAATGAACTGAGTTTAGTGTGCTCAGATTTACTTTAATTATAACTTTTTTTTACTTTAAGCCTTTTATCAAGACTTTTTATTATTTTTATCAAGCTTTTTAACTCTGACCTCTGAGAACAGAGTCTATTTTCAGGCTTTCTCACCTACCCTGAATTGGCAAACCAAAGAATGGCTGATTTCCAGAAGCTTTAGTTTAACAAGTGTTTGTCACTGATGATTAATGTGCAAAATCACTACTTACGTCACTATTACATAGTAATAACAGGCTCGGTATAGAGAACAACTCCAACCCACTAGTAATGTTAACTAGTAAAATACTTCAGCATTCATTTTATTTATGTATCTGTGGTATTTATCTCCACCGCAGCAATTTGTGTATATAGTATAGTGTATTTTGTTCTGAGCATTTTAGAGTGTTTTCTGAAGAGTATTATTTTTGACTTAATGCTACATTTTTTAATTCTATTCTTTGTGTGTCTCTCTGTCTCTGTGTCATAAGCTCAGTCACAACATAAGCAATTTGCTCCAGGATAAATGAATGAATGAGTGAGATGTAAGCCAATGATTTCTTTATAGTGGAAGTGAAAGGAACCAGGGGTCACTCACTTTACTGTCCATAGTTTTTAGGTAACCTACGCAAGAAATTACAATTATTATTATAGTTCATCACTGATCATTTTGTCAAAATCATTATGGTTTTATTATTATTAGAATTATTAATATTGTAGTTGCTGTTACTGTTAGACCCACATGCAGGTATATTAATCACCTGCAGCATTTGTGTATATATATATATGTATGTGTGTGTGTGTGTGTGTGTGTGTGTGTGTGTGTGTGTGTGTGTGTCTGTGTGTGTATAATTATTTATTTGACAGTATCTCAGGACTGTCATATATCCCCAGCCAACAGACAGCACATTCATAACAATTTCATGTATTTTCATGTATCTTTTTATGAGAGAGGCATTAAATTAATCAGACCTTCCTTCACTGCATCTCAGTAATGGACTGATTTACATCCACTCTGACTGAATTTGTTTGCATCTTAGTGATTGACTGATTTTGAAATATTGGTGTCATTGCCCTTTAAGACAGTCATAATGGATGTCTTCTCTGTTACATGTGGCTCTTTCTCTGAGATGGTCTACTGGTCTTGATCTCAAGAGAAGAACCCACGCTGGATTGAAACCGTTTGAGTTTTTATTTCGACCAGTAAAGTCGTTTACGAGGAACTCACTATTCTGGCCCTGCTCATTTTTAGCAAACTCAGTTCAGGGAACATGGTTACGGAATATTTTGAAGTATTGTTTCTTTCCCACTGATAGAGGCTTTCTCAGGACATTCCAGGAAGTCAGGCATCAGGGATTAACCGGTTGCCCCTAGTGACAAAGCTAATAAACCCTGGAGCGGTTATAAATCTTCCTATTATTTGGTTCTTGCCCCAGATGGGGGGACCCAGAGCCAACTCCCCCTTGTGGTCTTGCTAAATACACAATTAGGGTTTGCTTTGGTCTCTGGTCTACCATTCTAACTATTTCAGGAGAGTACAGTCAGTCAGACGAAAGGCGCAGATGTCTGTTTACGTCTAAGGATGGTACAGTATATATCACTGGAGCGAAAGACTGAAAGAATGCAATAAATCTGACAAGCGGGTAAATGTCCCAACAGTGAACGTGGCGGATTTCTGTGGCCAGACGGTCCAGGCGGATGGCATGATCGTCAGATCCCATCAGGAGTCCCGCAAGTACTATTTTGTCACCATGGGTACGGACTGCCACCTCACTATGCAGTCCGCAACGCCCCGGGACAAGGTGCAGTTCCACTTCCGTTTCTTCCTGGTCTACAGCTTGCTAAGGGTGTCTCCCTTCAGCCCAGTGCCCCTCCCATCCGAATCCGCCAAGAGTCAGCCACTGTCGGGCCCCACCCGACCCGAAACAAAAATGGAGCCCACTCCAGGGGAGGGTGTGGCGGACCCCTGCCATGCTGGCTCCTACATCCAGTTCTACGATGGTCGGGATAAAACGGCGCCCCCTATCGGCCAGCCACTGTGTGGCAAAAGCCCACCACGCCCAGTGCTGTCGACTGGACCCTATCTGACCCTGCGGCTGGTAACCAGAGGGACCCAACCCCGAGTGGACTTTGTGGGGGACTTCACGTCCTTCAGGCTGGGTGAGGGATGGAGAAAACACTGTGATTACAGCACTAGTCATGGAATGATGCATTCAAAATTTCCACTTTTGCCCCAGATGCAGTCGATCACCCCAGACATGTTTGATGCCCAAATTTTGCTTCTTTAGTTTAGATCCGGAGCTACAAGGCTAATATTGCTAACAAACACTGCAAGTTCATAATCACCAAAATCTTTTCTTTACAAGCATCACCAAAATGTCTTTCAACCTGCTCAAACCACACCCAGATCCAGATCGTATTGTGGAGTGGATGTGTTTATGTGGTTTAGGGCAAAATATGACTTGTGAATTGCAAAAATGTTCAAAGCTTCGCAACTGGTGGCAACAGGGTCTGTTTTCACAAATAATCTGAGAAGTAGGAGGGCTAAAAGAGTCATCTGACAATGAGTAGCCTGATTCAAGACCAGTCCTTTGTGGGCATCAGGTTAAGTTATGTTCATCTGGGTGACTTATGACTTCTAGCGTTTGCCTTGTTGCTCCATTGCTATAGAGTATAAGCAGAATTGGACTCTAAACATGTTTTGGCTGATCAGCTACATCTTGGGCAAATTTTACACCAAACCATACCATTAATATGTTTATAATTACTTTTACCTTAAAAAGTTTTGTCTTTTATTGATCAGGTGCATTTTATTCACAAATAACTGATTCTAAATCATTAGCCACAATATAATGCTCAATATGGACTTTACATCATTAGAGATTGTAAAAACCCAGCACTCAGTGTTGGTATTGGGCAGATATCATTAGAAAATGCTGGAACATATGCTGGAGGGATATTGCGTCATTGTGTCTTTTTCTCTGTGTCTCACTGCATCACTGGGTAATGGACTCTCTGGGTAACCCAATTCTCACTGGGTTTTTTATCACTGTGTCTCTTTTTCACTCCACCACTTTTTCACCGCATCTCTCACTGCATTTCACTGCATGCTTCATGTGTTTCTCACTGCGTCTGTCTCAGGGTTTAATCAGTCTGAATGCAGTGGCGAGCCTTACTTCAACTGCCGAAATGGAAAGTGCATTCCCATGAGTCTGGTTTGCAATGACGACAAAGGGATTGACAACTGTGGAGATGGCACAGATCTGCAAGACCATCCAGGATGCATAAGTCAGTACCTTTTACATTATGTACCATTATGTGAAAAGCACTTCACAGTAACAGTTCATATTTGGACAGATATATCAATTATGTAGCTGCCAGACTCCAAGTGGTATAGTTGATGTGTGTACATGGCTGTGATAAAGAGAATTTGGGCTACAAAGATAATTAGCGAGCAGCGCCCTGCAGATTCACTAGTGAAATCATAGGCGCTTTGTTTTTTTCAGGCCTGTTGTCCACAGCAGATGGCCGTCAGCCCTTTGTAACTCCTCCAGCGCCCCTTTTGAAGGTGCCCACACTGAGTGCATCCACGTTAGAGAAGTGTAGGGGTCCGAACACCATCCCTGACCTGGAATCTGTCACAGGTAGGCTTTTTATTCTTCTCCTCTCTAAACCCAAGCTTAATGAGATTTTTTAACTTTATTAGGATTTTGCTGTTATGTTTTAAATGAATTGCTACCAATAAAAAGTTTAAGAACACTCCGCTTGGGACTTCTCTGCCTTGTTAGTTCATGGTGCTGGTGACATTAGGCACATATTGTGTAACATTCATTCTGCAGCTCTGTTTAACCTTTGTTTGTTCACATACTGAAATTCTGATATTTTGACAGCTTCCTTTTTTATTTTTGTTCTGTACAGGACTGGTGTCTCAGTATAATTAAATACCTTTATCTGTAACTGTGACCATAAACTGAGCCGCTTCCGTTTGCCCTAAAGAAATGATGGATTGGGTAGACGTGAATGCACTGGTCACCCGTCCACCCGCAGCTGCTCTCTCGGCCGTTGAGTTTTATTTCTACGTAACAATGTGGCTGTGAATGACAAAGGGGATGAGGCTAATTTGGGGGCACGTGAATGCCTGCTGCGTCCTCCTATAGACACAGCCGTAAATCAAGTGTCGGCTGCAGCGCCGGGGATCGGATAGTGCCCTAAATCCATTGTTGAATTTATGTGTCTGCAAATAGGTGAAATAGTGGCGAGCCCCAAATTAGCTCTTTGTATCTGGACGGTTCACGAGTGTTCAGAGTGGAGCAATATACTTCAGTCTTAATGGGACTTGGCAGGTTAGAGTGGTATTGCTAGGCTAAGTGCACGACTAAAGGGTTAACATCATACAGCTACAGCATGTTTTTTGTGTCCAAAATGTGCCTCTTCAGTTTTTCTACTAAAGCTACCAGGCTAATGTACCAGACGATGGAATTTAGTGATTATGTTGTGATTAACCTGCCATTTGATATCTGTTTCAATGGTGGCATGGTGGGTAGCGCTGTTGCTTCATAGCTCCGGGTTTTGAATCCAGGTTCTTGCCTTGTGTGTGAGCAGAGTTTGCATGTTTCCTCTGGGGTCTCCGATTTCTCCCACAGTCCAGAGACACGCGCGTCAGGTGAATTAGGGATTCTAAATTGACCGTAGGTGTGCGTGTGTGTGTGTGTGTTTTTTGTGTTGAGCTGGTCCCTTGCCCAGAGTAAGTTCTTGCCTTGCACCTATAGGCCCCAGGAGAGGCTACGGGATAGGCTAATGTTCAATATTCCTACTCTTTACTTAATTTTTTTTGCAACTGTCTTATGTATATTTGAAGGAATGTCAAGTCGCATCCCCTTCCAGACTCTTTTTTGTGATTCTTTTTTTGCGTATTGGTAATTTATTGATGCCTCTTGACCTGTTCTCAAAACAGCCCTACACAGCGACACTGTAGCCATTCTGACTCTGGAGAAGGAGCTAGGAGTTCTTCCTTTTTATAGCATTTTTACTTTTTATTGAAATAAATACTAAGATAAATATTAAGATCTCAAGATTATGAGCTTCAGTTTTCAGTTTTATTCACCTCTCACTGGTTAATGCTGTTTATCATCATGATTTTCTGCTTAAAGAGGATTATCCAGGGGTTGCTTGGCAAGGTTATATCTCCAGCCCAAAAACATCATCCAAAGGTTTTCTGACGATTTTCAAATAGTCCAATTTGGTGAAACAAATCCCATAAATCTTACATATAAAAAGAAAATGTAGACAATATTGATAGACCAGGAAAGGGGCTGAAGTTCATTTCTGCTAGGGTCCCTGTAACCCTGCTGTTATCTAAAACTGTCCAACTGACTCTATTGACATTCTGTTATAGGTAAAATAACCCTGAAGCCTGAACTTTGTCTGCATTCTTTACATGGATAACAGAAATAACAGAAAGCCATACATTTAGTCATATAAGAGACTGTATTAGAGTTTGAGGTTAATCAAAGGGTGTGTCAAAGTGTCAACGTGAACTTTACTGTCATCCCAGTTACACTATATGGACAAAAGTATTGGGACAAGTATTTTCAGCCTTTGGACCCTCTACTTCCAGTGAAGGGTAATCTTAATGCTTCAGCAGACC
The DNA here is from genome assembly GCA_037974485.1 of Hemigrammopetersius urotaenia. Classification (NCBI taxonomy): domain Eukaryota; kingdom Metazoa; phylum Chordata; class Actinopteri; order Characiformes; family Alestidae; genus Hemigrammopetersius; species Hemigrammopetersius urotaenia. The sequence goes on from JBBPDC010000135.1 coordinate 14,463,796, forward strand.
AAGGCATTTTGGACAACACCACGCTTCCAACCTTGTGGACACAGTTTGGGGAAGAACCTTTTCTATTCCAGCATGACTGTGTCACAGTGCACAAAGTGAGCTCCATAAAGACATGCTGGAGGAGTTCAGTGTGGAAGAACTTGACCGAGTTGGGGTGAACTGGAACAGAGATTGTTTGCCAGGTCTTCTCGTCCAACATCAGTGTCTGACCTCATAAATGCTCTACAGAATGAATGGACACAAATTCCCACAGAAACTCCAGAATTAGAAGAAGAAGAGTGGAAGCTGTTATAACTGCAACTCCATACTAAAGTCTGTGTATTTGACTGCAATGTCAATAAAAATCAGTTGGTGTAATGGTCAGGTGTCCCAATACTTTTGTTCATATAGCATATGGACATGTATACAGTGAGACCAGAGTACAAAAGACACACAAAACACATACATATAAATATATATATAAATAAATAAATAAACTCCAAGTATAAACTCTAAACTAGAAGGAAAACCGTCCAGTTTGGTACAAGGATGTTTGATGGAAGGTCATTTTTTAACATCCAAGAAAAGGTGCAAATGTTGCATCAACAACAATGATGGAACATCATTATCTGCTTAATGTGTGCAAAAGATCCGCATCACAAAATAAATATCAATCAGTCAATTGGTGAAATATACAGAAACACTCATCATTAAAGCACAAATAAAAGATTTTTTTTGCATTTAGCTTCAGTATTAGAGTACAGAAGGGAAAGTCTGGGCTGGTCAGGATAAGGGAGTTGTAATGTACATTTGGGATTTTGTGCTTTAAAGTAATCACCCTTCTACGGTTCCCTCAGAATCTCAGCAGTACGTGTCTCTGCTGGCCCTGTATGTGGTTCTGGGTGTGGCGGCCGGCTCGATGCTCCTGTGCTGGTGCTGCTGGTCCCCTGGCTGGTTCCTCTGGAGGGTGAGTGTGTTTCGTTTCCTGCCCTGCTGCAACTCCTGCTGTGCCTCCTGTCAGCTGTGCGGAAGGAGTTGCACCCAGAACAAGGAGCACCGTCTGGCTAAGGTCACGTCCCAGGTGACCCCCGCGCCCATGGCCGTGGCGACCACCGTGGCCGTGTAGACTCAGCCACGAAGGACCAGACTGGCAAGAAACAAGCATGGGCCCGGGACGCACTCTTAATAAAGGAAAGCTTTTGTTGGACTATGGTGGCCGTTGAGGATTAGAACCTGATCCTGCTAGCCAATGATATTGGCCAATATAGTTGTACATGCAAAAACAGACTGCAGTAGTCTTCTATTGGCATGAACAATAATTTTCAGCGAGTGACAAAGGGAAATTCCACCCATTTTCAAAATGTCTGCATAATTAAATGGTAAAACAAATTGTTTAGTGTTGTTTGACACGATATGATATTCTAAAGAAATATAGAGTCATAATTGTTTACAAGGGTGGTGAATGGAACTGGACACCCAAAGAGTTTTATGTCTCTGACAGTTCCCTCACAGAAGGTCACTGGATATGAATATGCTTTTAGGATAGATCTGAGGAAGTTTTGACCAAAAATATGTTTTTAGGAATACACACAGGGCATTGTGAGTTGTTCCTGAAGAAAACCATATTTTTTTTTCACTGTTTCAGTGTTTTTTTTTCACTGTTACCACTGTTTTACCATTAAAATATTCAGAAGACAATCTAGGTACTAATGACTGAATTTGTGTTGAACTTGCCACCTGGTTCCATTCACCACCAAGTCACTGAGCTTCTCTACGATGAACCATTTCACATCAAATCCCTGAATTATGGAGATTTGTGAAAAATCAGTGGAATTTTGCTTTGTCTCTTTACAGTGGGTTTAATGATCATTTGAGCAGCTCCTCGCCTCTGAGACGTACTACCAGTTATTATAACGATGGAAGAAATTATAATGAAAAATCTGTTTTTGTGAAAACGTTTGTGAAAGAGGTGATTTTGAGAGAAAGCTCCAGGAACAAAGTTTTCATGCGTCTGATAAAAATGTTTGTTCACAAACACTTCCATCATTCCTGAAGCCATTGTTCAAGATTACGGCTATTAGTCTGGGTGTCAGCCTGGTGAATATCTCAGATCTGAGACATTTTTCTCCAGGCTGTTGCTCAGATACTAAGCTGCTCCCTCTCAGTAGCTGCACTAGACTTTAAGAAGGATCTGTAATGAAAGCCCAGTGATGGCTTTACATGAGTATCAGCATTGCTCTGGTCCAGTAATACAGGTGTACAGATGTGAGCATTATCCACATAATATAATAATTGCGAAATAATAGTAACAACACAGTGTATGGAGATTTAAAGCAGCACCACCATTCCCTTCTGAGGGCATCATTTATTCAACTGCTCATGATTAAAACTAGGCATCTGGGTGCATCTGTTTTCATCATTACACAAATTTCCCACAGCTCTCAATGACACTCTGGGGGAGCATCCTCGTTTAGGAGGCTTACCAGGGGAACCTTATTCAAATATACACTGAAACACAAACTAATCTCGGTGTTTATTCTATTTAATTGGCCAATTGTACTTTACAGGTAAAAAAATAAAAGTTTGTGATTTGTTCTTTTTTTAAAGAAATGAGCATCGACCCAAAGAAATCAGAGAGCAGCTGATTGTCACTCAAAGTGTGTCCTTAACAAATAACACATTGGGGCGTGGAATACTGTTGAAATTCATTTTCATAGAGAACTGGCAAATAGGAGTTAAAAATGCATCATTTTTAGAACATACAGCATCAAATAATGTCAAATGTTGACCTTGCAATCCAAAATGGTAGTTGTATTCAGTGCTTTAATTTTTTCAGTGCTGGCCGCTTACTCTCGGCAGCCTGTGACCTGCGATGTATCTCCTAAAGGGTCTGGGCTGAATAAGAGGGAAGGATGACTGTACAGAGATTGAGGTTGAGTTGTGAAGTCATATCAATTGTAGTTCATTCCACAGATGGTTGTAAAAAAAAAAAGATCAACCGTTACACCAAAAATGACAGGATAGCTTTCTTGGCTATTTTTTTTTAAGTGCCTCTTTTGTGGTGGATGTATCTTTTTCTCAAATAGAAGCCAGACGTGTAGGTTCTATTCCAATGTTGTTGATATATAACGATATATTTCATGATGTAAATACAGCTGTAGTGAAATAACGGTGACGATGTTTGGGCTGCTTATGGATTTCGATGACACTTTTCATACAAATTTTGAAACATTAAAACAGTCTTGAACGAAACAAAAAAAAAAAAATATTTTATTTCCTTTTAACTCTGTGGTCGCCTCAGGGGATACTTTACATTCTCGTACATTTTCTTAAATGTGATTCATGTGGTTTTATGGCCCGAAAAAGGTTTTCCAACCTCTCTTTGTCCCTAGAATTAAACAAGCTGGCTTTGCTAATGTGCCTTTAAATCCGATCTATGTAAACGGTACATGTAGAGACTTTTACAGTGTTCATATTGCTTTTTTATGTCAAATGAACAACTTCCACTGAGAGTTTGTAGAAAAACTTCATTATTGCAGATTACTTCATTATTTCAAATTACTTCATAATTTCACATTTTAGGTAAATTGGCCGTACATGTATTTGTTCATTGTAAAATAACTTTAAATTTCAACTATAAGTACCAACCAATCACAGCTTACAGTCTTCCAGCACCACCATACTGTGTCCTCTGTGATCTCAGAAAACAGCCCCATGTGTCCTGTATGAGATCAGGACGAGCAAAATGGATCAGGGCAAGCAGTGTTCTCATGGGTGGGGGTTGCGGGGGATGTACAGTGGCACTTAGTGTCCATACAGGGAACCTTAGACTAAAAAAAAGTTTTGTAAAAAGGATCACCTGCTGTGAAGGACAGCTGGCATTTTTTAAAACTGTAAAGCAAATAAATTTGAAGTATCATCTCAGAATTGTATTCATTTTGGGTCTGTATATATGTTCTAAATATCTTATACAGAAGCCTAAAAGCTTAACAGAGCCAAAACACCTTTATGCACTTTTACTGCACTTTCACTCCCAAAAGACCCCGACTGCCCCACAGTTTAGCTCCTGAGGTTTTAAATGAGCGAATAGTGGAGTGCGTTTTCTATCGAGCCGTGTTTCTCCAGGACACCTCCGTGTTGACAATAGGGCCAGAGAAAGCTTGGCAAGCGCTTCAACTTCAAACTGTGTGTGTTGCCACTGTAACTACGAGCAACCTTTCAGAGTCAATCCTCTCTTTTTTCCCTCTCAAATGATTTATATAATCTCCCACCTTTTGTCCAAACAGCCCTCTCCTGGTTTAATATCTGAGGCCTTTGTGAAGTGGTCACAGCAGAACTGGCATGGATGGATGGTCAGATCTACCTGTAAACACTGCCGTGACCTCTGGCTCTTCTGTGTCGCTGCGTGCAGGCGGCCGGAACTAAGCCTTTAGATTGCGCTGGGTTTGTTTGCTGTGGCCCAGTTAAAAAAGACCCCATAACCAGTGTGGTGTAATGAATCTCCACTCATGTTCAGTATTGTTTCCTCGGCTATCTCTTGCACACACGCCGGCTGATTGTCATTCATGACTCATCCGCACACACGGGACGGGTCTGATTTGTTTTACAGGGCAATATTTATAAAACAGGAGGGCTTTTCTCATCCAGAATATAAGCTGGACAAAAAAAACATTATTATGTATCTATATATATGTGTGTGTGTGTGTGTGTGTGTGTGTGTGTGTGTGTGTGTGTGTGTGTGTGTGTGTGTGTGTGTGTGT
>JBBPDC010000135.1:14468634-14484267 GCA_037974485.1 Hemigrammopetersius urotaenia
ACACACACACACACACACACACACACACACACACACACACACACACACACACACACACACACACACATGCAGACACAAACAACCTGACCTGTCTAAACTAAACAAACTAAAACCATGTCCTGATAAATGCACCAAAAGTACTGTGATTCCCCACATTTCTCTCTCTCTCTCTATTTCTCTCTCGCACACACACACACACACACACACACACACTTGGTATTACTAAATTTGTGAGGACATTCCACTGTCTTGTTTAATACTGTTACAGCTACACCTTAATCTCAGTAACCAAAAAAAGCTGAGGTTTGTGGTAAATATTCCCACTTTTACAGATTTTCCAGAATTCCCATCATTAGGAGGACATCTCACAAATAGATCAATAAATATGCATGTGCATGCTCACACTCACAATATTTAATGTTCTTCATGATTACTTAAAGCCTGTGTTATTTGTAGCCCTTCACTCAAGGCGCAGTGACTGAGCAGAGCTTGCTTTGCCAGGCTGGATATGATTCAAACATACCAAAAGGTAAAACCTTTCACACACTCATGAGGTAAATACTAAATGTATTTGAACCCAAATTGACAGTTGTATGCAAAAGTTTGGATAATTGTAAATTACCTTTCCTTTTAAAAGTCGAACTTTTGTTTAAACTTTTGCAAATGCAAAAACGGCATTAGTCTTAGTGTGCAGGTGGTCTTCTGGGCTTGGTTACCTTAACTATTCTCATTAGAATATGACAGTGTTTATACAGAGTTTATTGAGTACAATTAGAGTCGAGTACAAGCGAGTGAATTGTAAAATCTCATTTTAAGATTTTAAGACACATCCAGACAGTTTCAATACAGTTGACATCATAGAGAGGTTTAGTACACTTTTATTAATCGCAGAAAGAGGATGTGATGATGGTGTTTATTTCAGATGGAGCAAAAGTTTTGCTGAAACATCTTTTTTACACTGTGTTGTTGAAAGATGTCTCCAGTTGCACATTTCGGACAATTGTGATTTTCCTTTTTTATGCCAGTGAGCACCTTCCGAACTCCTTCTGACTTGTTCAGTATCGTGGAAAAAGACAGCCATGGTCCCACCACTCAGATGCTGCAACACTCGGACTTCTCCTCAGGAGGCTTAACACCTAAAGTGCAGTTACCCTACAGCTGCTCGCCTGGAAAGCGGCCTCGTAAGATTGAGATTGAGAGGTATTTCCAGAGTACAGCACACCGAATATAATAAAAACAATTATTTATTTTGAAATGATATTCCGTGATATGCTATTTCTTACCCTCCAGGCGGCGGCGAGAATATCTAAAGTTAGATATCACTCAACTCCTGGCTGAACTTGGTATTGACTCCAACCAGCTGGTACCCCGAGACATGGCCATGGTTGAACACACAGAAAGCCCCACACCCATCTCCAGGAGCCCCGGCCCACCTTCTTCTAAAAGCCCCTGTCCACCTGTGTGCACAATACCTTGCCCCTCAGTTTCTAACTACTTGCCCCTAGCGGTAAGACGACCTGATTAGCAGCATCTCTAATGATATCCTGATGGAATAGGGGGGACTGAGGCTGGGTTATTACTGAACAGACTGACAAAAAAGAAAACACAAAACTGATATTTGCTGGCAGAACTGGGAATCCACATGAGTACGGTTGACAGACTAACTCAAAAACACACGGATGGAGCTGTGCGATAAATTACTTTAAACGTTACATTCGAATGTTTTTTAAGACGATGTCTAAAATGAAAATCGTGATTTGTGTAGTCTCATTTTAAATGGTCCAAAATATGCACATTTAAAAGTCTGAGCAACAGACAGCGAGATAGGTCATTTGGAAGAAGCGTGGTTATATAAAAACTCTCATCGAACAAAACAGTCCTAGCTGTAACATTTATTTGCTTTATCTTGAGTTTGTATGTGCAATTCCAGATCTTTGACAATGAAGAATTTGATTGTCGGACACCAGATGACTGGCTAGCTCTGGGCTATGAGCCAGGCTCATGTGACCACAAACCTGTCCCAGCCAAGGCACTGCTGCCGACCAGTGACACTGTCTCACCTGGTACTGATCTTTCCAAAACCCAGAGAAAATACCAGCATCACTATAGTAACAGTATTAAGCTATTATATATCTTTAAATATATAATACATTTCAAGTGTTTAGTATGAAACATGCATGAGAGCAGGATTCTTTTCTTATGCTTGCGTGGCTAAGGTAGCTCAAATGCTTCTTGTTCTCTCCAGAGTATGGCTGGCAGTCTGTGGGAGTCCTGGAATATAGTCAGGAGACGATGCAGTACTTGGTGCAAAAGGCAGATCCCAATGGCCAAGTCACAGATGGCAAAGGCAAACCTGTTGAATGTGGAAACAATGGCAAGTGCCTCAGCCCAGAAGATGATTTTGTACCTGTAATCCAAAAATATATATACATAACGATATACATCCAGTAGAAAAATAAGATCAGAGCAAACAGACATTTTATCTCACCTTCTCCATTTCTCTCTCTCACTTCAGGTGTGCTGATGGTGGGTCAGTTTTGGGTTCCCCGTGTCAGGCTGATGTTTTTGGCTGAGGACCCGCTCATCTTTGCTCAGAGGGTCCAGTTTGCCCTCAACTCACAGAGGACCACAGAGGCTCTGCTGCTCTACCATCTCTCAGTGGACTGCATGCCCACCTGGAGCGGGACGCCCACCCTGCTGTCCTCCAGCCTCCAACATATTAAAACTTTCGCTCTCAGCACTCCGGGCCTCAGACTACCACAGTAAGAAATACAGAGGCAGGGAAGGCTGAAGAGCTATTTAAACACACAAAGACCTAATGTTTAAAGGGGGTTAGGAAAAGAGAAAAAAGAGGACTGGAAAACTAAAAGCAATATAGTTTAAATATGGAAACACATGAAGAAAAACAGTACATTACCTCATGCCATGTAATAACAGGAACATCTATTTTTATTAATAGATTCTTATGTTTCTCAGTAGTACAGAAATGTACAGTTTGTGCTAAAAACTTAATGTCTGCTGTCTGTAAGTGCCTGCTTGTGTGTGTATTTAAAACATGAAATGCAGACTGCAGGAGTGTGTGAAACATCTGGAGGAGGAGGTTCAACTGGAGTACATTCGAACCATGAACCAACTCAGCTTTGATAGGATTGTGCAGGACAACCCTGAGGAGTTCCCACACATTACCCTGCCCCAGGATGAACCAGAGAGAGCACCTCAAAGAGGTGTGTGTATTTGAGTGTGTGTATGTGGATGTGTGTGTGTAATTGGGCAGATATGTAGTAGGTAGGTGTACAGCATTTGAACATATATTTTACTATTATTTATAGTACTTTAAAATGATCATCCCCATCCTTTTGAAGTTTCTTCATATGTTTCAGTACCGAGTGTCTGAATACCTCTCACTGTGAACACTCTCAAACCCCAGGCTTGGTTTCTGTGCCGGACTACCCGTTTGAGAAGAACCATGCTGCCTTTGTCTTAAACTCCCTGCTGACCAAGCCAGAGGTCATTTTCGCTCTGTCCAAAGTGCAAGCAGAGTGCAACAGAGTGGCAGCCATGAGCCTCTTTCACTTGAACTTCACCAAGCCTCTACGCTTAGAGGAGTTTGAGTTGGCACAGTCACAAACACACACACAGGTAACACAGATAACCAAAAAGTGGAAAGAAGGATGGACAGTAGATAACCCTTAGAACTCAGAGTGTATTAGTAAAGTATCATTTTAACAAATATAAATGGTGTAAAACGGTCTAAAAAAGATGTTTGCTCTCCTACATGCTTGCTGCTCTGCAGACCCTGTATTAACCCCACACACCCACCCCCCTCGACATCCGCGAGTTTTCCCCACCCACTATACTCAAAGTTCTACTGGGTTCTAAGACCTAAAATAAAAGAAATGTGTTTATTGTTATTTAAGGGCAACAGCATTTGTAATTGTATTTATGTGTAACATCAGTAATTTCACATGGATTTTAAATTGCAATAACTTTAGTTTTTTGTAACATGGACCACTAAACAAACAAAGCTCAGCATGGTGTCTGACATCTCGAGCATGAACACAAACCGGTTGAACTTCCATATAAGGAGGCGTTTTGCCAAGTGATGTCAATTTACCATTTGTTACGCTTTCAGCACAGATTTGTGCTGTTTATGATTTAAGATTTAGACTTCTGTCTGCTTTAAGCTAAGCAGCATACTTCATGTCCAGTTGTTTGTCCATAACAGTCTTACAGTGTCAGAAACCACATTAGCAGATCTGTGTGACTTTATGAAAATAACTACTTTTTCTATGCTTTCTTTTTTACTACCAATCTCTCCCTCCCCAGGTTCAGCTCTTCCTCAAGGATTCCTGGGTGACCACTCTGTGTAACGGGATTCACTCTAGCCTGCGGGATGTTGGGCCTGGCTGGTTCAATCTCAACCAGTCCGACTGGGAGATGTACCGCATGTCCAAGATGTGCTACCTGATGGCATCTGTGCGCTACAGACAACAGGACTCACTGCGTTTCCTGGTGCAGGATTCCCTGGCTAGCCTGGCACAGCTGGTGCTGGATGCCTGCCACAGCGTGCTGCACTGTCCCCCTGACCTCACCTGGGGCTCTGACCTTATCAACAGCCCTTTCAAGTGAGACACAAAAGCCTAAAGGCACAAAACATTTTGCCTGGATGTTTTGTGGAGATATTATGAAATCATTTTGTGACCGTCAGAGTTAATGTGCTTTTATTACTCCATTGTTTTATAGTCATATGCAAATTTGGCCATCCATGCTAAAGTACATTTTGTTGATTTATTATTGTTTACATTTCTGCTTTACTACACAATTGCTCAATTACTGCATATTCCCTGATAATATCATTCGAGTATTGCTTCATACTGCTTTACAAACTACATACTGCTAAAGAGCCCAGATACTTTCTGGAATTAAAAAGGCTTAAAGTTTGTAAATGTTACATTCACTCCCTTTCATTCACACAGATCATATGTGGAAAATATATTACAACAATTTTTAAGAAAAAAAGGTTCTGGTACATAGAAATGATGCAATGAATTTAGCAGAAAAGTGGCATATATTTAGATTTGTTGAGAATGTGTTAACTTTTGCCTCCAAACCAAACATCCAAACTTAATGATGAAAATCTGCATGTGTGGGCATTTCACACTGCTCATGTTATGTTCACAGTAGTGACAGATATGTCACAAAAACAAATGTGAAGCATTAAGGTATAAAATACTTGATAACCTTGCAGGGCGTAGACTTTTTGAATGTTTAGACATTATAACACTGTACATTTGAAATGCTTTACATCAGTCATGAGTTGTTGTCATGATCGCTTTACAGGCCAAAGAAGAACCCGATTTTCCTGGTGGATCTAATGCTGGATCAGAATGGAGTCCATTACAGCACTCCGCTAGAGAACTTTGAGACATCAATTACTAACCTACTTGACAAAGGCATCCTGTCCACACATAATATCCCTCAGCTGGACAAGGTTACACAGACATCACTATTACATCTACTGTGGGCCTGTTTAAAGCTGCTTTTTCTCAGCTGTGATGCTGCAGATTAGGATGTTCTTTGTTGTGCTGGGGATATTTTGGGAGGCTGTAGCGTTCTGGCCTCTTCGTATTTTAACTATTATCTAAAAAATATGATTGTAAAATTCATAGTGTCCATGAGCAAATCCTCAAATGTAGACTTGCAAAGTATCATCCCAAATGTAACTGGATCATACTGTGTCTCAAATTGTCTGTACTCAGTGTCATGTACTTATGACTGAATCGTTCAAAACATAAGTTAATGCAAGGTGTAAGCATGTGCAAGGTTTAGGATGACAAAGTCTGTGTCTCTATATCTGTTTTTCTCTCCCCCTCTCAGTTCGTGATGAAGAACTTGTTCTTTGGTGGAGTTACTCTGTTGGAGTCAGTGAGCCTGTATGAGCCAGCAGTGAGAGAGCTGAGAGAGAGACTGAGACTCGCCCTGTGCCAGGCTTTCATTCCTCTCCAAGCCTACGCCCGAGAATATGAATGTCACCTCGAGCTGCACAACTCCGACATCAACACCTTCTTCAAGTACAATTTTTAAAGTATCCCAGGAAGTTTACATCATAGCTGCTGTTTAAGAGGCCATCGTGTGAAACTTCTGGGATTAAAAGTGTCAAAGAAGCAATCATGTGAAATGTCTGTGGTTTTATGAATTAAAAGTGTTTGATGTAATGAAACATGTTAAAAGTACCAGTTCCTATAGTCCAAAAATGGATACTACATCATTCTGCACCTAGAATCCATTTTATGGTTTTGATGTCGCTTGTTTACATGTAAATGTGCATTCAGCCTGGAAAAAATTAGCTGCTTATGTACACTGATGTGACGCAGATTGTTCCTGCAGGTATATGTTATTCGGGGGGAAATGTGGTTAATAGTTAAACATTGTACTGTACCTGGCAGTCAAGAAGCACACAAATAATTAAACTTACGTTTTCTGACGATATCAGTTTATTCCACATTTCAGACTACTGAAACAGCAAAGGGATAAAAAGTTCCAGTAAAATGTTCCAGTAAAAATGATCAGCTTTTTGGCTCATGGACACATACAAATGCTAGAAATTTGTGGAACTATTACATTTGAGAAAAGTTCATGTTGTGATTTTTTTTAGACATCACAGTGAGGAGAACACAACGCCGGCAGAGGTGAAGCGGGAGGTGGTGAAACACTTGAAGGAGAAGCAGAGTTTGGAACAGTCTCTCCCCTCCTCCATCATCATTGGGCCATTCTCGGTCAGCGTAAAGGCCGTGCGGGAAAGCCTGTCAAAGAAACGCAGCGCCTTGGCTAAAGCAGTGCTGGACAGCCTCGCTCTGAAGCTGCACAAGCAACTGGACGAGGCACGTCTCACCTGCAGTTCATTACAGCACCGATTAACCCCTCTATGACATTCTTTATTACTCATTAATATTTATTTTATTTCAGATGCCTTTCAAGCCACTCAATGACACTTTACAGACAAGGAAACCAGAGCATAAAATGAATACAAAATAAAAAGAGATAAATGGATATATTGCAAAATAAGTGCAAAACTATAAATAGGTTTGAACTAAATATGTTCCAGGCATGTGAGGAGTGCAAAGCGATCAGCAGGAAGCTGTATGAGAAGCCCAACAGCATTGAGGAGCTGACGGAGCATAAGGAGTGGATGAAACAGGTCCCAGATCAGCTGAAAGCTCATGAAGTAAAATACCAATCCAACACTTGCTTCTTTTTCTTGATTCTGAAAAGTATGGTTGACAATTGTAAATTCACTCTAATTCATTCTCTAATAAATGAATTCCTTCCTCTCTGTGTTTATCCTATTGCTGAAACCCTTGGCAGGAGCTTTTGTCCAAAGCCATGACTGACTATGAGCTAATAGATGAGTTTTTCTACAATCTTTCCAATGATGATTTCACTGCAAAGTAAGTTCTTTCTTCCAAACATGAGCTTTATACTGGTTGAAAGGCCCCTATCATGAAAAACAGATTGCAGAAAATCTGTTTTGCTCAGATTTCAGTCTAATCTATGCCTAAGAGCATGTATGAGTATTTTGACGGTCCTCTTGTGACCTTGTTAACTGCCTCACACCTTATTTTAATGAAATGTTATGAAATGATGTAAAAGAATTGCACACATTTATTCCCTGCTCTATACAGATGGTCTGTAATGGTTTGTTCTGCTTTACACATTTCTCACATGTTGTATTCATATCCAGTGACTGTATGATATCCCCCCTTCCTCACTTCACAAACCACAGATAATTTTTGTGGTTATCCACCAAAAAGAAGGGACAGACGCATCCAAAACACTTGTGAAACGTCAGTGTATGACACATTTACATGCCAGCCATTCTTTTTGTCTCACGAGGTGTTTTTTTGGATTTGTCACTGTGACTCTTTCTGTTTGTATAGTTTTGTGGACATATTCCATATTCACTGACAATTACAGTATGTTTTGTGCAGGTGGACAGCAATGGCCTGGCCCCATAAGATCCTCACTCAGATGGAAAATGTGCAAATACAGCATGAGGAGGATGAGGAACGTTTCCATAAGATCCAGCTGGTTGACCAGAACAACTTCCAGGAGCATCTGGAATCCCTGGAGGTCAGTGCCTCCCTCAGCACACCCAGAGTGATCTGCATGCGTGTGAGACAGTTTTAAGAAAGAATAGTCTTCAAGAAAGAATTGTCATAGAATTGTCTTTTAAGAAAATTATATCATAACATTTATTTATATGGGTGCGCAATATGACACGATGGACAATATGAGAATATTTTTTACCCACCTTGTGTCTGTTTGTATGATTTTAGATGCTGGTCGCAGGCTTTGCTGCTTACACAGATTTCAATCGAGCGCATGAGGTGGCCAACGAAGTGCGTCGTGTTGGAACTCAGCTGAAGGAGGCTCAGGCCCTGGCGCAGGTTTACAACAATCGTGAGCGCATCTTCGGCATCCGTGTCACCAACGTATGTGTCCATACTCTAATGTAGTGTAGTGTATTTTAGGGATGCACCGAATATTTTTTGTCCGAAACTGAAAACCGAAAATGAGAAAACACTTGGCCGAAAACCGAAACACAGAAAAAAATATTATTATTATTAAATTATTAAAACAATAAATCTGTTAAAACTATGATATAGTTTATTTAGCATTCAAACAATGGACAATATAAAATAAAATTTGAAATAAAATATTTTACTTAGCCCCACTCATGAACAGCCTAAAAGCAAGAAAGTTGAAATATTATACAATTAAAAATCTTCTCTCATTTAACCAGTGAATTCAAGTGCATTTTAATATTCGGAATGATTTTATATAATTTAGATAACTAATTGCTAAAAAACATATTGCCACATAAAAAGAAAATGCTAAATATTTGCAATTTCCACGTTATTTTGGGGATTTCCGCATGCAACTATCAGTTTGGTTCTCATAAAAAATCTGCGCGAACCTGATTCCACGACTCCTCTTCCGTGTAAAACCGGGGTGTTACTGTATATATTAGGGCATTACAGTTTTTCTCTGTTGGTTTGGCTCATTTCCTGAAACAGAAATTACATTCTTAAAACTATAAGGTAATTTGGCCAAACAGTCTTAGGGTGTGTCTGAAATCGCGCACCACCGTCAGTGCACTGAGATTTAGTGTGTAGTGCGCACTGCCTTCTGTAGTGCGCACTGCTGTGGGTCAGTGCTGTCCTAAACGGAACACTAACGTTTTGCACTTAGCGGAAATGAAGGGACTCACATTTGCTCGCGATTCTTCAGCCGCCAGAATATCTGCCGGTTTTACCACAGTGTACAGCAGTACAATAATTTTATTAACGTTACTCACATTTATACCAACCAGCCGCCTCCGCTTGGGCTTGTATTTCACTGTTTGCCGCCAAAACACGTTGAAAGTCCCGCCCCGTCCGCTACGTGGTCAAAATGGCGCCCGTTTAGTGCGAATAGTGTGCATCGTTCTGCACTGCGTTTTCTGGCCGATTTCAGTACAGCATCCGGGTTCTTTCAGTGCACTGAGTTTTAGCTCGGTTTTCAGTGTCAGCGCACTACGCCCTAAAAGTGCGCAAGTGCGCGGTTTCGGACACACTCTTACAGTTCTGCACAACATTACAGCTCTCTAGCAAAAGCTCATATCTCTCCCAAAACTATTCATACATGCTTCAAAACTAGGTTTCTTTCTCATATAAAGAGTCAGTACCATCAAAATTATGATCTTTGGCTCATTTGTATTCACTTAGTGCTTTTGCCAAAATAAACTGGATGGTTCAGCACAACTCAATGGATCACTTGCAAGAACTCATATCTCTCCCAAAAAAGTTTACTCAGGTGTCAAAACTAAATTTCTCTCTCATATAAATAATCAGTGCCCCCAAAATGCATAGTCCCTATGGCATTGTGTTAGATGTTTTGTCACTATGGCAGAGTGAAAGTGGCTTTGGGCTTCACGTTCATGTGGATGCACTCAGACAGCAGCTGACGACTGCGCATCCCAGGGTTCCACAGACCCTGGATCAGAGGGATGTTTGGCGAATGCCCTAACCACTAGGCTACCAGCTGCCCCGTAGCTAACAGAATACAATTATATATAAAACTGAAAAAAAGGGTTTTACAGTAAGAGTATGTTTGAAATCACACACAGCACTCATACTGCCAAGGAAATTGTAACCATTTTTATTCGCACTCATAAAGTAACTTCCATGCATTAGAGTACATAAAAAGAAAATGTATACAGTATTCTGCACATGAATGAAACAACAACACAAACCAAAAACAAGAAAAATTATATCCAGTCTACAGTGCTAAAAATAAAGTTTCACAACTACAGTAATGCTTTCAGTGATCACTGTCATCACCCTCCCTCTCCTGGCCACCATCCTCATCCCCCTGGCCATCCACGTGCTGCTCTCTGTTAGACCAAGAAACAGCATGAATGTCTCAACCCTCCCCTACTGATCCCCTGTGATGTCCTCGCATGCAGCATTCATTGCATGGAGCAGGGACCTCTGGTCTTGAGCCGGATGTTCATAAACTCTCCAGCTCCGAGCGGAAAAAAAATCCTCAATTGGATTGAGGAAAGGAGAGTATGGTGGTAGTAGCTCCATGAGCATCCTTGGATGAGTAGTGAACCAGGCCCTGATGAGCAATTACAAGGTGGTTTGGAGATTTGTCCATGTTGTTTTGAGAATGTCATTTCTGTTTCAAGAGATGAGCCAAACCGACGGAGAAAAACTGTAACACAAAAGTCAACTAGTCGACTTCAGAGGCACGAGTTGACGTCCCCTGAGAGAAGTTGTGTGTTTTTTTTTCTCTCTCTGGGCTTGTGTACACAATGCTTCTGCTTCTGAATGGCTTACGCTGACACGCGTTCCGTGGTCCCTTTATCAAAAGGGTGGAAACTTTGGCACGAGGGTAATTTAAACACAAGACCACAACAAGACCAGAGATATGCAGCAAAGAAGACAGGCACACATCACATGTGTGGAGATACTTCACTCTAGACACATTAACAGCATGGTGACCTTCACATCCTGCAAGTCGGTGTTAAAGTAACTAGCTAGCGCTAGCACTGCAGAGAGTCATCCTGCCGCAGCTTAAGCCAGACAATTCAAGGTATCAGGCTTTGTTTTGTTTTGTTAACACATTATTAACGCTCTGTTCATCAATTATTTTAATGCGAATTAACGCGAATAGGTAATGCGAGCGCTGTATGTGTCATTAACAAACAGATTTTTTACATGAAATCATGTGTGCCACAATTATGCTGTTAAAATGTATAATTGTAAGAAAGGGTGGAGGTAGCTTAATGGGTAGGATACATGCCTCCAGACCAAGAGGTCATGGGTTCGAATCCTGCCACCACTGGGTCCCTGAGCAAGACCCTTAATCCCAAGTTGCTTCAGGGAGACTGTGCCCTGTAGTTAGAGAGTGGAAGTCGCTTTGGATAAAAGCGTCTGATAAATGCTGTACAACTCCCTTTTGCCAATAGGACGGCACTTCTTTATATCTTCTGCTATATATTCTGCTATAACATTTCACAAGGTTGGAGAATACTGAGAGAGGGATATGGTCATATGTTTTGAATTATTGTCCTGCTGAAAGACCCAGAGGCCACCAGATTTTTATTTTAAATGCCATGGTATTTTAAAGAATTTATAATAGCATGCACTCTAACAAGCTTCCCAGAGCCACTGGAAGAGAAACAGGCCCACAGCATCACAGATCATCCACCGTACTTAGTGTTCATTCTTTGCATTACGCCAGACCCACCTGGAGTGTTTGTTTCCAAAAAGCAAAGGACAGAAAGGACTTTTTTCCTGGCATGCTTCTCAAACAACCTGTTGTCATGTAGGTAGTGCCTAATGATTTTATGGAGACCAATATGCTTTTTGCTTCAGTTCTCTAACAGTGAGCTTTGGAGATTTTTTAAATCTTCCTTACCATCCTTCTCACAGTTTTTGGTGGCACAATAAACTTGAGTACTCATCCAGCATTGTTTGTCACAGTTTCAGTGGTTTTAAACTTTTTAATTATTTCTCTGGCTCTGGATATGGGCAAGTTTAGTCAAGTAACTATTTTCTTGTAGCCATTTTGTAACATATGAAGATCTACACACATCTGCCTTACTTGAATGGCATGTTCTTCCATTTTAAAGAGTGAATATGAGAAATGGGCCTCTGTATCATGTCATAAAATAAAAATCTTATGTCATTAAAATAAAACTCTATGACAATATAAACATACTGTATGTGCTGTAATTTTCCTAATTTCTCTGGTCCAGTATGAGCGATTACAGAAGCTTAGCCGAGACTTTCAGCCTTTCCGGGACCTCTGGACGACCACCTCTGACTGGCTACGGTGGCACGAGAGCTGGCTGAATGACCCATTGTCCACAATCGACCCGGAACAGCTGGAGCGCAATGTTAGTGATGCCTATAAGACCATGCACAAGTGTGTCAAACTGTTTAAAGACATACCAGGTGAGTACAAAAATCAACAAGATGCATTCAGTGAGAACAACATAATACGAAACATTTTGTCTTATATTGTCTTTTATTGTCTGTTATTGCTTCTCATATCTCTTCTTCTCCTTTCATCTTTTTTCACATTCACCACTCTCAGCAAGTCAGGACGTGGCGTCCCACATCCGCGGCATCATTGAGGACTTCAGGCCAAACATCCCTCTGATCCAGGGTCTGCGGAACCCTGGGATGCGCAGTCGTCACTGGGAGCTGCTGTCCGAGTGCATCCACATGAACGTGAAGCCCAAAGCCAACCTCACTTTCTCCTGGTGTTTGAAGCTCGGCCTGCAGCAGCACATAGACGAGATCGCACGCGTAGCAGAGGTGGCTGGCAAGGAGTACGCCATTGAACAGGTGTGGTACAACTGGGCAGGTGTGAATTTATTTCCTAGCAGGTAGTTGCAGATATAAAGGATTGTATTGTGCAGAGAGTGCATTGTCTGCAATGCTGTAAGGAAAGCATATATAAAATGCATTCATAGAAGATAGATAGATAGATTGACAGACAGACAGACAGACAGACAGACAGACAGACAGACAGATATGTGTCCAGCAGGATGTAAGTTGAGAATAATACAGATTCTGTGCATCTGTAATTTAGGCTCTGAACAAGATGCAGAACGAGTGGTCTTCAGTGCTGTTTGAGGTTTTGCCATATAAAGAAACAGGCACTTTCATCTTGAAGAGTCCTGACGAGGCCTCCCAGCTGCTAGATGACCACATTGTGATGTCCCAGAGTATGGCCTTTTCTCCATACAAGAAACCATTTGAGGAGAGGATCAGCACCTGGGAGAGCAAGTTGAGGATGACCCAGGTATGATCAGACTACTGTCAGAGTACTACTTCCCTGATCGTAAAGACCCCTTGAGCCTATTATTCACAAAACACTTGATGGTAGATGGATCCTGGATAAAAATACTAAGTATTCATGATTGCCACTGGAACAACGCTGATTCCACATCAGCACTCCTACTCCTGAGGTGGTTTGTAAAACTGACTGGCTGTGTGTTGTTAATTTTATTAGTTCATAGTAAGTTATACTGTGCGCTAACTCATAAGTCTGGTGCAAATTTGTGAGGAGCTGGTTGCTTTTTGAGATGTTCTGAGGATGTTTTTACAGAAAATAATGTGTGACTATTAATGTCCACAATGTTTGTTAGTGAAAATAGCTCAAAGCTCCTGTAGCTCTGGTTTTAAACTAAAGAAATTCTTCAGTTCTAAAATCCAGAGATGTTGTGACTGATCAATGTGGGATATTTCATTTTGCGATATTATTCCTGAAAGCTGGGTCAATGTGTCTGCCGAATGACTAAATGTACCTGACAGTATTTATCACTTCCTGCTGCCAGGATGTTTTGGAGGAGTGGCTGGCATGTCAGCGCTCCTGGCTCTACCTGGAGCCTATTTTTAGCTCAGATGATATTAACAGCCAGCTGCCCCTGGAGGGGAAGAGGTACCAGACCATGGAGCGCACCTGGAGGAAGGTGATGAAGGCTGCCAATGACAACAGACAGGTGAGCTATGGATCTGGTTCCAAACCTTTCAGTTTAAACTTTCCATTCTTAGGTAAAGGGTACATATTAGGGCTGTAACGGTACACGTATTCGTACTGAACCGTCACGGTACATGGGTCACGGTTCGGTACATGATGTCTTTCGGAGAATACACGGTATGATGGAGAGGACGTGACTGAAGTAATACGGAATTACAGAGGGACCAAAAAGCGCAAGTAAATCATAAACCTGGGTCATAGTGTGGTGCAATAGTGCCAGCTACTTGCGTAACACTTATGCTGCCTTACACATACATGAAAATATAAGCAAGAGTGTGTGTTTACTGGTTAATACGCTGCTGTTCATTTAAAATAAACGAAAACAAACCAAGTCTCATTCTTTAGAACTTTTCGTTGCTTAATTTTGCTGTATCGTGAACCTTACTGAACCGTGACCCCAAAACCAAGGTACGTACCGAACCGTGACATATGTGTACCATTACACCCCTAGTACATATCTACAGGATCTACGGTGCTCATTCTAAGAACTACACAACTTGCGTAATCCTTTCATAGTAGTTACTGATTTATTTCTAGTATTTGATCAATTATAATAAGAATAATAGATGATAGTAATAGACTGAATGGACAGTAAGGTAGGATTAGGAATCGATTATTACACTCTAAAGTAAAAGTGAAGCAGCTGCCACCAATGAGGGGGCCCAGAGGATAGTGTGTGGGGACGATACCTTGTGCAAGGGTACCTCAATGGTGCCACTAGTAGTCCTGGGATTCAAACCCCCGGCCTTCTGTCCTCAGGGGCAGCTCCCTAACCTCTAGGGCACCAGCAGTCCCAGGACTAAAGAATTAGGTTTAGTCAAATAAGCATATAAATACATAAAAAGTATTTACATATATACTGTGTATGAATTTATCGACTGGGGTTGATTCCCACCCAGGCGAGCATAACTTGTTAATCTAATATCAAGTCAATAGGTGTGTTTCTTAATCTTAGAATACCTCTGTACAATGATTATGTTGCGTTTAACAAGAACATCTGCCAAATGCAACAAATATAAATGTTAGTGTGTGCATGTTTGTGTGGGACCTCTTGTACACAGGTAATTGAACTGTGCCCAGACGCACATCTGCTGGACAGTCTCAGAAACTGTAATAAGCTGCTGGAACAGGTGCAGAAAGGGCTGAGTGAATACCTAGAGACCAAACGCGGGGCCTTTCCCAGGTCAGCAATGCATTAATCACTAAGACACACCCTTACAGAGATTTCTTCTGTTTTTGCATATTTGACACCCTTTCAGATAAAAAAAAATGAACAATAAAAGACAAAGTCAAGCCAAGTAAGTGCACAAGGACAAGGAAATGTTTTGGGAGCCTGTTTTGGGGCATATCTAGCACTTTTCTTCAAGCAACTATTCTTTTATTCTCAGCTTGAGCAGCTTTGAACAGACTTTGTGTCACGGTTGGTGGAACTAATCCCCAGCAACCATGAACTACTTCTTTGAACGGACCAGGCGAGAAAACTGGAATCCATTCTGTGGTTCTTTATTGTAAGCTCTTCAGAAAGCAAACGAG